>UYYA01003969.1:0-101107 GCA_900624975.1 Angiostrongylus costaricensis | reverse complement strand
GGCAAGGCTTGGTGCCAATCGCTGTCCCATTGCCAACCCCCTTATTTGCGCGAAATATTTCCCAGACCATATGAAAATCGAGCAGTTTAGGCACTCCTTTAAGAGAGCCATTAGCTGCTGGATGGACAAGCCATGCATGTTTATTCTTCCATCATGTTCAACAAGAAGTTCGAAGATAGCTTGCATTGCGGAGTCATTCGACACGTTGGTGTACAGTGCGGTAACGTCGAAAGACTCCATCACGTACGCGTTATTAGGAGACGCGTTACGTAGACGTTCTAGGAACATTTGGGTGTTTGTGAGGTGAGCTGGAATGTGGTTAAGCAACTGGGTAAGTATCAGGCTTAAAAACCAGGTTATTCTATCCGTTGGCCCGTCTACACAGCTGATGATCGGTCTAACCTTAAATGATGACGGATTGGCTGACGCATGATNGAAGTTCGAAGATAGCTTGCATTGCGGAGTCATTCGACACGTTGGTGTACAGTGCGGTAACGTCGAAAGACTCCATCACGTACGCGTTATTAGGAGACGCGTTACGTAGACGTTCTAGGAACATTTGGGTGTTTGTGAGGTGAGCTGGAATGTGGTTAAGCAACTGGGTAAGTATCAGGCTTAAAAACCAGGTTATTCTATCCGTTGGCCCGTCTACACAGCTGATGATCGGTCTAACCTTAAATGATGACGGATTGGCTGACGCATGATCATCAGGTGGTACCAACTTATGTGTTTTAATAAGTAGGTATAGGACGGGACATGTTGGTCTATCGATTTCAGGCACGCATAGGATACAAAAGCATAGCGGAGACGATTTTGAAGTAAAAGTCAATAACCTTGCACAGGAGTCCAAAACACCAGCTCGAAAACTCCTTGAGGCTTTTTGGATCAATGCCGAAAACCCTACAATGAATAGCAGGGATGAATGCCCGGAGGTCATACGCGACCTGATCCCGTACGTTCGCATCGATTTTTGATGTGGGATGGTGCAGTCGTCAACCACATGCGACTATAATCAGCTGTTCTAAACTTCCTCATTGGAAGTCACGAAAAAGCGGTGGGTTTTTCGAGAAGTTGTTGATCGTGTAATTACCAAAGAGTCTTTCGTCTTTTTGTAAGTGTTATTGAAGCGTTTGGCCTAGCAGATTGTATATCAGCATACCCTTCCAGGCTCTGAAGAAGGCGTTACTGCCGAAACGTCAGCTAGCGTTGTATTGTATTGTGTTTTTATGGAAGTAAATGTATGCTGTTTAAAAACCTCGCGATTGCTGAACAAGAAAACAACATATTCTGGGAATATTTCGAAACCGACCTTCCCTAAACCTCGGTGTGACTAATCAATATGTATTCTTTCTTTGATGAGCTTACACGAGGTTGATAATGATATTTATTTATTTTCGGCCAACGTTTCGACGTCTTCGTCTTCCTCAGAGCCGATGATCCGAGTCGATGGTTCATGCTGGTTGTTCATTCATCTCGAGCTTGCAGCTTCGCCTTCGTGTCGAGTCAGGTCATCCTCAGCGAGCCACCTTCTCGAATGAGGCCCCAAATAACACTAACTTCTGCACGATGTGCGCAGTGATGTATGTCAGGAAGAAATACAAGTTGTTACCACAGGACATTATCTTTACATCCACCATAAGCATCGTGTATAAAAGGGCATCAGTGAGTGAGGATGCCTCATTCGAGAAGATGGCTCACTGAGTAGGACCTGACTCGACACGAAGGCGAAGCTGCAAGCTCGAGATGAATGAACAACCAGCATGGACCATCGACTCGGATCATCGGCTCTGAGGAAGACGAAGACGTCGAAACGTTGGCCGAAAATAAATAAATATCATTATCAACCTCGTGTAAGCTCATCAAAGAAAGAATACATATTCTGGGAATGCTGATGGCAGAAATCGTCAGGACTAGCTGAGAGACAGGCGAAACGAAGGACCCGCATGGTGTCGTGGTGAATGCGTTACTCCCCGGAAAGGACAATAGCGCGTTCGTTCCCCACCGCTGACACCTGCAGCCCGGAGTTTTGCAAATATCTCAGCAATACTAGGGTTGTATTCTAGAAATAGTTGCTATATACAGCTTTAGCTCTGGGTTTTGCAAATGCTGACTGACAAGTGTGATAGGGCGACTTAATTCTGCCTTGGCTACGCGTTAATCAAAGAAAGTCTAGAGCAGCCAGGCCATATTAGAGTAATTTTGGCTGCCTGCAGTTCAACGTTAGGTTATCAATGCTGTGGACGGGCCACACCAATTCCTTTAAATCTATCTTTGTTTAAGCGACCAGCTATCCAGTGTGTACTTTCGCTCATTGTCTGAGGTGTATGTATACCGATTTTTGCAAAACAATATAAGGACTGCTCCCGGTTTTTCGCCACACATGGTGTGAGGCATATATGATTCATGCTACTCATGCGCGATCCTAACAAACAAATCAGCGTATTTGATTGTAAATTTTGCTACATAGTTTAGTTCCTCAGTGTGCTTTATTTGCATTTCCTGTTCTTTGTTTTTTATTTACGTATTTTCGATGTTTCCATGTATATCCTTCCCTCTTCCTCTTTATTCGTTTAAAACACATCATGTCCGCGCTGTTTTTGTTGCCCGTGCCGCATGGAACGACACCTAAGATTAGCCTTGTAAATTTGTTTTACGACGTGCCGGTTTCCCTAAAATAAAAGATATTGTTTTGGCAATTAATGTACTTGAGGGGTTGTGGGCATAGCAAGGTTGTAGAAGACACTTTGTCCTAACCTTCTTTAGGTATGAACGGTATGCTATTATTTACCACCTATCACTGAGGACTAACACGCAAGCATATTTCTCCTAGCATTTTAAGAGATTCTACAACCTGAAAAAAAGGATGAAACTGCTGACGTTGGTCAATCCCTGAAGGATGCACGATGCATTCAACTTCATGGAGCATCGTCGAGATGATGGAATCCGTGTCTGGTCTACAAACTTACTGACGATGGCCTAGAGATGTACCAAGTTAGCGATGCTATCCATGCAGACAAGTGTGATACAAGTTTGCCGACTCCAGAGTTATGAAGGGATTGGTAAGCACAGGATAGGACATCGAATCAACTTTCAATCTTGTGTGTAGAGCAGAACACCTTTAATCACTGAGGTACATGCTGTCGAGTGATGCTGCGCCCCTTGAGCACGTAGGCATTAAATGTCGAACACCTAACATAGCTTCCATAAATTTTATCACGACTGATTCAGCCCCAAATCCGATTTTGGAGGCTCCTATCTTTTTCGACTTACTTAGATGCTTGGATGGTCCGTCTTCACGAGTTGTACGGACACCAGGGCATATGCCAATCGTTCCTTTCTCTCATAATCGTAGTCCATGGTGGTGGTCTTGTTCGAGCATGGTAGCGCATGCAACTCTCATACCGTGATCTGTAAAACAACTGCAGCTGCGGGTACAGCTGACTAACTTTGTTTACGAACACGTCCGCCTAACGTGTAGATGGCTGTCCTAGGGGACGCTTGCATTCTCTTGGAGTGCACTCTATAGTTCGTTTCGTCCATCTGTCGTCTGTTCTTTTCATTACGTGACTGGACCATTTGTTTCGCTATCGATGTATAATCACCTGGATCTCGAAGACCCAGATATTGATAGTGCCGATTGTATTTTACAAGACAACGCTCAAGCGATCTTTGAGCAGTGCGGAGTATTCGCGACGTGATTGAAGTATCAGCTCAGGTCTCTGCAGCATGACAGAGTGCTGGGAGGACCGTTGAATCGAAAAGGAGAGCGTGGATTGCCGGGTCCTACAATCGGTCGATGGTTTCTTTGAGAGGCTCAAATGCAGCCCAAGCCGATATCCTTCTTCTGTCTGATTCGTCTTTTTCCAACGATCGCCCATGACATACGTAGGAGGTGGCCTCTGCAATCAGAGAGCCATCCAATTCAACTTTTTCGCCTTCGCACCATGGATTTTTCATGAACTAGGTCTTCTTTCGATTTATGCGCAGTCCAATCTTTTTTCCCGCTTCGTAGAGCTCGTTGATCATCACTTCTGCTTCGCTAGTACTTCTTGAGAAGAGGGCAATGTCGTCGGCAAAACGAAGGTTTGATAGGATTATTCTATCAATACGTATGTGCTCTGGCGATATTGTGTCGCTCTGCCGAACCTCTTTTTCTATGGGTATGGTAAGAGGTCGATGGAAAAGCTGTATTTTCGTAGTGCAGTTGCGATAACAGTAGAACAAAGTTCTTATGTAGGACGGGTCTACTCCTTGGTCAACGAGTGCTGATAGGATTGATCGGATTCCCGACAAAATTCGAGCATTCGGCAAAACCCTTTTCGAAATCCTGCTTGCTCGACTGGTTGCGCCTCATCCAATGTCTTTGTTATGTGCGAGAGGATAGACTTCGTGAAGAGCTTATAAACTACACTCAGCAAGCACATCGCACAATAGCTACGAAGGTCCCTTTGGTCACCTTTCTTGGACAGGATGATCGCGTGAAACCTCCTCTACTGGTCTATGATTTTTCCCTTTTGAAGGTACGCTGCTATGTGGCTTGCAAAAAGTACAGAAGTTCTGGCTTTTAGTTCAAGTTGGGAGTGATATTATTGGGTCCTGGTGCTGTGCCTCTTTTCATGCTTTTTATCCAAACTCGAACCTTCGACGGAGGAATTCCAGTTTTTTTCCAGCGGAGATTTTAGGATCTGAGACGCGGGTTGTGGAACGGGAAAGGTTGGAGTAGAACGTTTCCGTTATCAATTCCAGGTCATTGCGGGATGTTTTGGTGATCACATCTTCGTTTATCAAGGCTATTAGCGAAATATTATAATCGCACAGGTCCCAGTGAAATGTTTTCAAAGTGGCTCTTTACTCCACTGCTTCTACTATTTTCTTCTGACTGCATTGCTGTAGATGTTCCTGCAAAACTCTTCTGCAGCTAATGTTGATTATTAGCATTGTAAAAGGTATTGTATTAGGATCAAGCTTTAGTTTCTTTCTCTTCTCGAGCAACTCCCTAGTGGTAATGAAGATGGGATCTGATCCTCTTGCTTGACGAGCTGAGGCGAATTCCGCACAACGTTCGTAAAGCAACTTGTAGTGTTCGGTCGGGTCTGCCTTAATCTACCATTTACGTTTGCTTACAATTTCGTTTAGAATATTTTTTTAAAATAGAGCTAGACTTTCCTTCATAGTCGATGACATCGGATCCAGTACAGAATGACGGGCTGCCAATGTGTCAAGTAACTTCTGTTTGTCAGAATATGGTCGATTTCTGCATAAGTTGTGTCATTGCGCAACTCTAATGCCCAGCGGCGACTTCAGTTTTTCTGGAAAAATGAGTTTCCATGAAAGAGACGCGCTGCAGGCAGGCGTCCTCCAAGACGGTTCCCGTTCCCATTCTTTTCTCGTTATCCAAAATTTCCGATCCTGTGTTCGCTCTCTTGGCCTTTCCCATCCTGTCATTGAAATCTCCGACAACAAATTTGTAATTCGCTTTATCGTTGCGTATAACTTTCTCTAACTAATAAAAGGTAGCCCATTTCGTACTCATCGGCTGCATCGGTCGGTGAGTAGCAATTGGTGGTTACGATCTTATCATCACGTCTCAATGCGGACAGAGGACTGCCAAGTGAGGGAAGGGATCTCGTACGAGTCGATGAGATTGACAATCTACGAGTCGAGAACAAAGTTTAGGCCACGGTCGTTTCTTGATGGGACCTTTTCTTCACGGTTAACAAGGGTCCCGCTGTTCATTTGGAGTATGTCCATCTCGCCTTTTTTTTCTTGTAGGGCGGTCGTATGAAAATTGATACCATCTGCGACTTTAAGAAGAGCGAGAAGATCAGTGTCTAAAGAGAGTGTTTTGGTATTATACCTGCGGAGTAAGAAACAGTCTGCATGGCATGTCGTGCGTTTGTTCGTCAGATGCGGTACCAGTGACGTCCTACGTAATTTAAAATTTTGTGCTCTCTCTCCGGTGGTCTTATCATCTGACGTCGTAGATGGGAGAACCCAGTGTGCCAGGTACTGAGGCTCGTCTATTGCCGGTTGAGCAATCTGATCCTCCCTAGAGTCATGACTCAACCTTGCAAGGGCGTATCCAGGTCTTGACCACGATGTGGATCTGAGAGAGGTATCTTTTCGACAACGATTCCTTTGTTCGGTCTTCCTACCAGTTGATTTGGAGACGATGTTAAAACCGAAATCAGAAACGAAAGTAGCAATGCATGGAATAGGCTTATATCAAAAGTAAAAATGTTTATACTTACTCGGATACTTCGATGGCTCGTCCTCACTAGTTCTGCGTTCTCCAGAACAATCCTCCAGAATTTCTTCGGAGTTTTACTGGTTCAGCCATTACAGTTCCTTGGAGTCCTGAGGTCAGTCAAGCCAAAGTCTACGCCGGGTCGTCGTCACCAGAAACATTCGCCGCCCTTGTGGATTAGAGGGAAATTTGCCACCATGCGACTAGTTTCGGCGCCAGGACGGTGGTGGATCCTGGTATTGGTTTACTCTTGGCTGAGTTCCCTGATGGAAACGTCGGACTGCTCAGCTTAGGAGACCCTGCCGGTTCGATGAATCCCCGCTTTACATCGCAGTCCGACGGCTAGCAACACCTCCCAGCCACAACGAGGATGTAAACCATTGGGAGGAAAAAGGGTGTATATATGTATATATAAAAGTGTGTGCATATAATGTATGTATAGAAAAATGTATATATTTATATCGCCTATATCATCTGTTGTCCCGTTGTTGGTCGAGTGACTCGAGTGGGCGCCAGTAAATCTTCCATTGTTCTCTGTCGCGTGCAGGAGTAGCCCAGTGGGGTCTGCTCGCTCCTGGGACTAGTCGAGCATCTTACCCTTCTTCTAGGCTCTTCATGAAGAACTGTGACCATCGGGTCGATGGCTTTCCTGCAGTAGATTTGACATCTCGAGGAATCCGGTCATTAACGCCTCTTCCCCATCGGTTGTCATTCATACGCATTACGTGTCGGGCCCACCGTATCTTCGACTGTTCATTGTACAGAACAGCATCTTTGATTTTTGATCGTTGACGCAGGCCGGAGCTCCGGATCCAATCCCTTACTTGTATGGAACGGTATACTCCTAGCATCGTCCTTTTGACTGCGCGTTCAATAACGCTGAGTGACCTTTCATCCTGCTTACGCAGCGACCAGGTTTCTGACGCATACGTTAGGGTAGGAAGTACCATTGAGTTCAAAAGGCGGGCACGAAGTCGGGTGTTACTTGTTCTCCTCGCTCTATCCTCGATGCTCTTGAAAGCTTCCCAGGTCTCTCGTTTTCTTCTGCTCAGCTCTGGAGCTAAGTCGTTCATCATGTTAATTTTCCGACCTAGATAGGTATAACTGGAGCAATTGGAGATATTCGTTCCGTTGAGCGTGAACGGGGCGTGAGAAACCAACCCGTTGTTAATGAACATCGTTTTTGTGAGATTTAGTCGAAGACCAATCTTTCCACAGGATTTATCAAAGTCATTAAGCGTACGTTCTGCTTGGTTAATGTTTGGTGTTATAAGGTTCTCGAAGGTAGCGGTAAATAATTTTAGTGAGATGGCATAGTGTTCTGTCAATCCTGTTTAGGATGACTCGAGTAAAAAGTCTGTAGACGACAGACAGTAAGCAGATTGGTCGATAGTTGCCGATATCGTGTAGGTCACCCTTCTTGAACAATAACACGGTCTTGCTGGTCTTCCACTGAGTAGGGACCTTGCATTCAGACAGTGTGTTGATGAGGACTGGCGGAAGGTTCTTCAGGTGTTCTGATCTCATCCTGTCCGGATCTGGTGCAGATCGGCGTTTTACCGACGAAATGGCATGTACGGGTTTCGGAAGGGAGAACCGATGGTACAACATATCCATCCCCCACTATTTCATATGACGGAAGGTGGACGTGGCTATCAAAGAGAGAGTAGTATTCGTGAATGATTTGCTCCATTGCCTTTGTAGACTCTGTAACTGTTCCGTCTGGGCGCCGGAGTGCAATCATTTTGGTGTTGTAATTGGCGAAGCTTCGGTGGGTTTTTCCCAGCCTCTGCAGCTTCGGCCATTACTGTTGCTCATCTCTCTTTAAGATCTTCTTTTATGTCTGCATTGTTTTGCAAGTTTGGACATTATTTCGCGATTGCCTGCAGCTCGTGCGATTCCACGCTAGCATATCAGTTCGAGTGTTTTTGGAGACAGACATCTCTTGGTGACTTGTGAACTCTCAGCTTTCATAGCGCTAACGTGAAGATATTGAATAAGCCGATCGTAATCTTCGTCGATTTTGTCGATAACGGCATCTTCCCTGCAGCCGACTAATGAATTGAATCAGTTCCAGTTTACGGTGCTTCTAGGGCTTCGGTTTTTGAATTTACCGCTTTTTCTCCTTTCCGCGAGGAATAGAATCTTGCACGAAGGAGACGATGGTCTGATTCCGTGTAGAATTTTGAGACAACAGCGACATCGGTTAGACAAAGTCTTCTATTTACTATGATGCGGTCTATTTCGTTGTGGTGCTCTCCATTAGGAAGCTCCCACGTCCAGCGCTGACAGTAGAGCTTCTCGAACTGCGAATTACCATGGATGGTCATGGTCGCCGTTATAAACTCAGACAGCCGCTCAGCCTGTTCGTTCCATTTTACTCCATGGGTCCTAATGTGACGTTTTTCAGATGTTCTTCATGGTCCAATCTTGGCGTTGAAATCTCCAATGATGACCTTGAAGAATGTATGGTCTTCTCTGTAAAACTTCTCCAGGTCCATATAGAACACTTCGACTTATTCTTCGTCATGGTTTGACGTCGACCAGTAAACGACGAAGATTGTCGAAGCTGGTATTGATCCACATCTCTTTATCGTAAACTTCCGACTCCGGTTGATAGTTGCTCGAATGGATCGATGTTCATGGACAAACTCGTGTTGACGTTAACGCCGAAGCCGCCGACTCCTCTACTGTCGCATGTTCCGGGGAACAGTTTTTCCCCGGTGTCATAAACGGCATTGAATGGGTGGCGTCGCCTTGTATCGGCCAGGCCAATGACGTCGTACTTTATCCTTCTTCCTTGCATGAACAAGTCTTCCATCAACGACCCGGATGCAAGTGTACGTGCATTGTAGCTGCAGATCGTCACAGTGTTCGCGATCCAGGCAGCTTCCATTGGCCCTGAGATTTTAGCATCCTCTCCGTACTCGTCCTTCCCAACGCTGCGAAATTGGAGGCTCTTTCAGGGTCAGGGGATGAGGCCCGTTTTTCTTTTACTGTGTTTAGCATTTTGATACCCACGTATAGCTTACTGGGCTCTAAACGTGGAGCTAAGTATATTCACGGTTAGCGCGCCAGGCTGTCCCAGAATGAGCAGGCAACTTACCTGCTGGAGGCGACTCCTAACCGCTTCCCATATACTTCCCTCTCAATTGATTGCAGGCTTTTGGCCGAATTGATTCGTAGAATACAATCCGCATAAACCAGGACCCACCCACACACACGTCCATGAATACGCCTAGCAAATACAGAAAGTGTGTGCCAAATCGGCGAAGCAGAAACAGGAGCCCATCCCCTGGATCCACCTGCGTCTCAGGGAAGCAAAGGTCGCTTTTGGTCCGCGATTAATCCTCCTATCTGCCACCTGGGGAAGCGCCACGTAGCCTCGCGACTAACCGGCTCGAGATCCCTCACATGAGGGAGATCCGTGGGATGTCCATATATTTATATAAAACACTGAAATGTACTATCCGTTTCTTACAAAACTTTACCAATTCGAAAAAAAATCGAGAAAGGGACATTAATGTCGGCGTGACTTCTAATGAACTCATAGTGCTTGCGTTGAGACCTCAGGCGCATCTTTGTTGGGCTAATTGTCGAATAAACACAAGAAGTCTAATAAAACAACTCGTTTCTAGAGAGTGGTAAAGCATTGCGGCAATTTCCAACACGGCTTGTGCAATGTTTCTAGAATGCTGAACTCATCATAGTAAACAGTTCGTTTTGATTAAAGCATATCTGTTCTCCTATCAAGTAGTAAAGACGAAATGTTGTGTTGCTTACTTTTGTCGGGGGTGCAATGATGTGTAATCTTACGAACTGTCCTTTTTCACTCGACAGCAAGTTGCCAACACCTGTTTTGATGTCCGGTTGCCAATACTTTGACTACTTCGACTTCTTCATATCCTAGACGTATTGTTTTATAACTTTATCTAATATTTTCTGAAATTTTTTCTTTTGAAATCATTTTTCAAAAGATGCGTGTTATCATCCTTGTGTCAGCTCAAAAGAAAGTAGTCCCCAAGATAACACAAGTTAATGCCGAGGTTGATAGAAAGTCAATTTTTCGAACTCCTGCACCGATAAGCCCATTGCTTTATATTTTATATGGAACTCTTTTAGCGCAGTAGTTGGATTTTGCGCTACAATGCACATGTGGTCTTTAGTTCGATCCCGCGTCCCATGCTCACCAAGCCCTCCATACGGAAATGTCCACAGTTATAAGAATACCACGTAGTTAGGACTTTTAGTCTGATTAACAGCTCGCATTTTATACTTGCCAGGCGTGATTTCGGTGTATCAGTTACTGAGCGGAACAGCGTCAGACATTGCGTTGTAGCTGTTTATAGCAATAATAACAACGCAATATTAACAATTACAATTAAATAACTAATAATCTAAACTTATATGTATTCTTTCTTGATAAGCTTACACGAGGTTGATAAATATATTTATTTTCGGCTAACGTTTCGACGTCTTCGTCTTCCTCAGAGCCGGTGATCCGAGTCGATGGTCCATGCTTGTTGTTCGCCTCGACGTTGCGTCTTCGCCTTCGTGTCGAGCCAGATCTTCCTCAGTGAGCCATCTTCTCGAATGAGGCATCCTCACTCAGTGATGCCCTTTTTCGAAATCTAAACTTAGTTGAAGTGAAACGAGACTGACCGAAACTCTCTTTGGTATGGCTAACAATGCTGCTCATATTCTCTACACAATGAGTGGAGTCTACTGGAGTCAATGTTCAGAGGAATATTTTAGAATGTTTCTCAGTTAATACAATCTTATAGAGCTGGTTGCAGGGAAGGTTTGTGAAGACCATACAATAGCTTGTACAGAAAGAATACATGTGAAAGCAATGGAGCGCCTTGTACAAAGGCTTATACAAACAGTGCATATGAAAACGGTGCAACGATTACAGTACAAGGATAAACGTGGCCGGGAGCAAGCATAGTTAATATGGGAAATACACGGTAATACAAAGAGTAGGAGTTATTTAGGGAATAGTTACTATAATAGGTAAGTTTACAGAGGATATTAGAGCTCTTAGGAGATGATTAGATGATCTGATACTGTATGAATGGATAGAGAATATTCCATATTTGGTGAAGAATGTTCTCTATACTCAATACCTAATTTTACAGTTTATTTCTACGTGTGAACATGGATATATATATTTATGTATATATACATATACATATATACACACTTACCTGGATACTTAGATGTCCCATCCTCACGGGTTTTGCGGACCGCAGCAAAATCTCCATTTGTCGAGGTTCTGTTGGCTTAGCCATTGTGGTTTCCTGGAGTGCCGAGGTCAAGCTGGCTAAGGTCTGCCCAGGTCGTCATCACCCAGGCAGTGTCCGAACCTGTGGATTAGAAGGAGATTTGCCACCATGCGACTAGTTTGATACTACGACGGTGGTGATCCTGCTACAAAAATATATATATATATATATATATATATATATATATATATATAGGTACATGTGCTATATAAGCACAAGAATGCTGAGATATGGGCAAAACTAGGAACTTCAACTAGATTTCGAACTGGCGCTTACGTTTACCGGCGGTACACGTGCTACACTGTACACCAAGCGAGGCCCTTGTTTTTACTTTCTCTAAGTCAGTTTTCCTACTCAGGCAGTGCTATCAACAACCGTCCGTCATTATGTTATATAATTTATATGTGCACTATGTTTTTATGTATATATTTTACAAATTCTGCTTCCTTTTTATACATTTTCTATTACATATTTTCTCGGATTGTCGGTTTGAAGAAAACACTTAGTGACCGTTGTGTGCTCGAAGAGTCTTGCCATATTGGAGACATCCCTTTCCAAAGTAAACAAATGCTTATTGTTTTTCTTTGGAATCACTTGGATCTAGTCGTTGAGCGTAATATACAAAGTGGACACTCTTGAGGAATTGAAGAGCGATAGCTAGCGATGATAATATCACTGATATGAAAACTAGAGAGAAAACCAATATTGGAATATTGTCACACTCTACTTTGCCAAGCGATTCTCCCATGTGGGAAGGTCTGCGTAGGTAAAGTTATCGTTCCAAACACCTTTGGATGGCATTCCCTGTACTCGCTGGACGGACAAAAACAAGTAGTTGATATCGATTGACCCTGGATGGCCTGATTCCACTGATTGTATCTGGTCGGCCTACTCACCACCAGCAACACTCCTTTTCGCATGACGTTTGACGGTGGTCTCCAGCAAGTACTGCGACAACTTCAGTATGATTGAGAATATTCGGCATTATTCTAAACTTCTCGAGTAGGTTAATCTTCTTAGCTGAGGGTCATTTGGGTCATGTCGCTGTTGCAAAGGGCTGCGAAAGATAGCGTTCTACATAAAAGTTATTTCCTATTGAGAACCGCTTTCCAGTTCCGTATGTGTTTATTTGGAAAACAAACCAAGAAAACTTTTAAATCAATAACGATATAAAAAGCTAAAAGATAGAGAGAGAGAGAGAGGGGGGGAGGAAGAGAGAGAAAGAGAGTGAACGTCGTTGTTCCTAAATGAGTTCCTTGGATTCGTTCTACTTCACGCGAATTCTTGTGAAGTCACTTGTTCCTGACAGTCTTCCTTAATATTTACCTAATTATTCTAGAAAGGAACTGAGCCGATCTGGCAAGTATTCACAACGACGCAAGTTTGTATTGCGGCGTTTGAGTCAATATAACTGGTAATGAATCTTAAAAAATCATCGTACCTTCAGTCTTCTCACCGTAGACAAACTTATTCTTTTGTACTACTTACCTTCATATTTAACTCAGTTGATAAGTTTTGCTCTTCCCATCGGTCTAAGATTAAACCAGAGGATTCCTTAGGCCATTTGAATTGTACTAAATCGCAACTAAATTGCAATGTGAATCGTGGAGAATGCAGTTTGAACGTTGTGTGGTGGGGAATCCGGTGTAGTACAGACGTTAATACGATGTTTCGTTCTTAGCTCTTGTTCTTTACCAATCGGAAACCCTGTTTTAACTACTAATAATATAAGTCAAGATTTTAGCAAGTGTTACATCTCGACTGCTGTTGTTTTCCTTCTCTCTTTTCTTTCTGTGTGTCTTTCATTCGCTAGTTCTATCTAGCACGCGATTTGGTCAAAAGCTTGGAGGCAAGTTGGGGCAATGAACAGTGGGAGACTTAAAAACGGTGTGTTCCTTCAAAAAGTTTGTATAATATCCACACTAAACGGACTGGATGCTTCCACTAGAGCATAGCTTCTGGTATACCGTACCTTCGTGGCAAAGTCCGGTGAGGTCCGCGTATCAGTTCTCCACTTATCAGCAATTAAAATATTGCTTAACAGAGAACTTAACGTCTCGCAACAAATTCTTGTCGGTTTTTGTGTGTATAAGAATTTTTTTATAGAGTCGTTTTCAATGCATCGGTAGTGAATCCATTAATGCTTACAACCGCCGAATTTCCAGAAGTATTTCAGCAGCATGTCCTCATCAGGGGATTTGGTTCTGAATTCAGACGAACATGATCTTGAGGTGCATTCGGCTTATGAAGACGCTTTGGATGAAAGTGACACAGAACTGAAGCTGTTGTGCCTGGCGGCTGCTAAACGTCTCAGGAAACAACGGTAATCGTTACTCATTTCTGTTACTTTTAATCTAATGAATCTTTAGCTTGGATCAGTTAACATGCATGCTAGGATTTTCACTAACACTTTCGTGACCAGTAGCACCTATAGGTGTCATAATGGTTCAGGGAAGTGGCCAATAATGCACTTATGGGTCTTATTTCCTTTCCAGTGTTTTATTTTTAGCGTGTAGAACTATTTTTGACACTTTTCATTTGCTATAAACCGAACGTTTGTAAAGACAGATGCTATTGGGGGTTGGTTACGAAAAGCTCTATTCTTCACTTAGAAATATACACAAGGCGTTTTCCGAAGGAGTTCTCCAACCCTAAATTTGGGCACCAGTCGATTAGTATTTCATTTCTATTAGCTATACTGATTGATAATTATCACACAGAGTATGAGGGTATAAAAAGCACAGAAATAGAGATTGACGAGTTACAACATACTTCCAAATGTTGACAGCAATGTGTTTGTATGGTGGACCATGACAGCATATAGTGAACAGCACCGTAACTATCATCCATACCTACAGACGTCCAGTCCGCAACAGGTTCGAGATTAAGCGTGGCCCCAAGAGTTCTAATTAGAATTAGATTCCGATATCTCGGTTTATTGACAAGCTTGCACTAAACCGTTACGAATATTTATTCTCGCTAAACGTTTCGACGGTTCCATCTTCTTCATAGTAGCAATAATTCCAGTAGACTTCATTGTAGTTGTTTCTTCTTATGATGCGGGTCCCGTACGTCGTCGCTCTAAGCCGAATCAGATAGAGTGAAGCACAGCACGAATGAAGTACCGTCAATCAGTACTACCCTGGTAAACAAAGCCTTTCTTGTCACACTGGAGTGACCTAATCTTATCCGGTAGTCTCGTCAGGACACGAGCCGGTACTTGGTCCATCGACAACCAGAATTATTTGCGTTTTTGATGACTGTCCATCCTGCACCATTCGCATTAGTATTGGCTAGTATATAGCAGAGAGATAATTACAGCTGCATTTAGGTACAGTTTAGATGTCGAGGGCAGAAAAATTTCTTAATACGCAGTGGACGATTATCTTAAAAAGGGTAAAGCTATCGGCGTTGATCAATCCCTAAGGAATGCGCCATACATTCAATTTATTTAAACATCGTTAGTGCTGTTTAAATGTATATTTGGTCCACACACGTACTCTAAGTGGCTTATCAACGCATCAAACCAGTGCTGATTTCCTCCTAGACAAGTCTGATTCCAATTTATCGACCCCGGAGGGATGGAAGTCTTGGTGAGCCTGAGGCGCGAGGTCGAACCCATGAGTTTTGCAGGGTGTCTCTAACCACTTCGCTACACCCTTCCGGTAAATAACTTTCTTAACAAAATAAAATGATGTGTAACTTACAATCACACAGTCGCCATTTGCACCCTAACCTTTATTACACATACCATATTGGAAGTACATTGATGAATACATATTGGTGGTACATCTGTATGCAAGAAGTAAAGCATTCAGCGTATTCCAGGACCGATTTTCTTTTAACCTCAGCATTGATCAGTAGTTCAACGTTTTTCTTGACGAGGAAAAAACTGGAACATTGTCCCTCTATTTGCCATTACTATTTACTATTATTTTGGTACCAGACTTGTTTGGGAGGACAGCAGCACTGGCTCGATACATCGCGCCTCCAACGATGCTTAGTGAAGTCGAATGCATAGCGCATCCCTCAGGGATTGATCAACACCGAGAGCTTTATACTTTATTCTTTAATTACTGTTTTGTTTCTATTCTTAGATGTTCTCCAGTTTCTTTGGGGAACAAGTTCAATGTTTCCCAGCACATCATTGCCATTTGATTTGTCTATGTGATTCCAAAGTTGTTTGTTCCGATCTTATGACCGAAACCAAGTATAAGGTTGATCGGAAATCCTAGGGATTGGTGTCTACTCTCAGCTTATCTAGTGGTTTCTTCTTGAAGCTGTGTTTCTTCTCAGTTCAACATCGAGCTACCTTTTCTTTGTATTATTTGGTAGTTTGCCATTCTCAAGCCATTGTAGGTCTTTGGAAATATTTTAATGTTCAGTTCGTTTTGGGTGTTTCCCTTCCAAAAAGCTTCGGTTGAACTCAAATGGGCTATGGTCAAAACTGGCAGTTTTTTTTTCAACTACCGTTATCACCTTCTTCAAAATGTGATAACACAGCTACAATATGTAGCAGCATCGAACAAATACTTTTTTTCGTGTAACCAAAATAACGTCACCACCTCGCGTCCTTCTTCACCCTTTGCCGAAAATCCTCTCAATTCGAATGGCACACCTTCAACGATAAGTGGATGGATAAGTCAGACCTCAGTGGAACTGACTACTTATGAAGCGTAGTAAATAACGCGATCCAAGACAGAAATACTTCAGGAAATCACAGATTTTTGTGTTCAGAAAATAACTGGAAGAGCAACCAAAGAAATGACTGGAGGTGAACGCAGAGAACTTCTTTCAGTACTATTAGGTTGTTCAGAAATATATGAGCGTTTTAAAATAATCCTAACCTTTTTACTTGCTGCCTATTCTTTTTAAGGGCAGGGTATGTTACGAAATATAACTATTATAATGCTGAGATATTTGCAAAACTCCGGACCGCAGGTGTCTGCGGTGGGGAACGAACGCGCTATTGTCCTTTCCGGGGAGTAACGCGTTCACCATCACACCATGCAGGTCCTTCGTTTCGCCTATCTCTAAGCTAGTTCTATCGATCACTTGCCATC
This sequence comes from Angiostrongylus costaricensis, assembly GCA_900624975.1. Classification (NCBI taxonomy): domain Eukaryota; kingdom Metazoa; phylum Nematoda; class Chromadorea; order Rhabditida; family Metastrongylidae; genus Angiostrongylus; species Angiostrongylus costaricensis. The sequence goes on along the minus strand of UYYA01003969.1, from coordinate 84,512 downwards.
AGCAATCACCCATCAACGGGATTGATCTGGGAAGCCCAACTTGGCATTGAATCCAGTTAAGTCGAAGCTATAGTTATAATCACAATCTTAACCTTTTTACTTACCTAAAAGAATAGGCAGTAAGTAAAAAGGTTAAGATTGTGATTATAACTATAGCTTCGACTTAACTGGATTCAATGCCAAGTTGGGCTCCCCAGATCAATCCCGTTGATGGGTGATTGCTGATGGCAAGTGATCGATAGAACTAGCTTAGAGATAGGCGAAACGAAGGACCTGCATGGTGTGATGGTGAACGCGTTACTCCCCGGAAAGGACAGTAGCGCGTTCGTTCCCCACCGCAGACACCTGCGGTCCGGAGTTTTGCAAATATCTCAGCGTTTTAAAATAGTTATTGCTTCAATGTGTTTTTTATTTTTTATTAATAAAATGTTCTTCGTACCTTGCAATATTATATGTCATTAGAAGGTTGACTTTATGCTTTTTCTCATCGCCTTTATTTTTATCAAAAGTAAAATTCTTACTTTTTACCGGTTTTGAGCTTTGCAATTTTAGGTGTCAAAACGAGTTTTCGTCAAATTTTCTTTTATAAGTTGAAACTCGGTCGTGTTGCAGCAGAGACGGCTCGAAACATTAATGATGTTTGGGGTCAGGGTAGCGTTGTTGAACCAACAATGCAAACACGCCTTCGGAAATTCCGATGTGGTGATTTCGATCTCGGAGATAAGGAAGGCCGTGGACGTCCCAGTGAGCTTGACGACGACGAATTGAAAACGCTAGTGGAAGTAAACACGCGAAGAACTGTTCGAGGGCTTGCAGTACAGCTTCGCGTAAGCACAGGAGCGATTTCCACTAATTTGAATCGCATTCGAAAGACAAGAAAGAACTCGACAAGTGGGTGCCTCACGAATTAAACGATAGTCAAAAAATTGCGGTTATGAAGTGTTGTCTGCTGTTATTCTAACAACCTGGACTCTGTACGACAACCGGCGACGTTCAGCTCAATAGTTCGATTGCAGTCAGGCTCCACAGCTCTTCCTAAAGCCGAAATCATACGGAAAAAAGATTATGGTTTTATGGTGACTGTTTGGTGGTCTGCAGCCGGGCTGATTCATCATAGCTTTTTGAACCCAGGCGAATCAATTACGGCAGTGAAATATTGCCAACAAATCGACTAAATGCACCGTAAACTCCAACAAAATCGACCGGCATTAATCAACAGAAAAGGACCAATCCTTCGCCACGACAACGCCCGGCCTCACGTTGCGGAACCTACGCTGGAGAAGTTGAACGAATTGGGCGACGAAACTTTGCTTTATCTACCATATTAAGCAGACCTTTCGCTTAGAGACCATCACTTCTTCAAGCACCTTGACAATTTCCTACTCCAGAAACGCTTCACCCACCACGATGACGCGAAGAACTCCTTCAACGAATTCATCGCTTCCGAAACTCCAGAATTTATGCAACTGGAATAACTAAACTTGTTTCTGATTGGAAGAAGTGCGTAAAGTTAAATGGTTTTTATTTCGGTCAATAAAGTTTTGTTTGAAGCAAGTAATGACACTTTAAACAATATAGTTAAAAACGCTCACTTATTTTTGAGGAACCCAATATCATAGGGACATGTAGTGCTGTGTGATGAAACTGTACCTTCCGACACGCAATAACTGGTTTAACCTTCATACTAAGGCAAATCACCTGCTGTATACCTCTGAGGTCGAATAACATGGAGTGTAGAGATACGAAATGCAGCAAGCTGTCACCTATATCAAGGTCGTACTCAAAAAGGAGTCTGACTTCGTCGAAAATTCGAAAGGCCAGCCAGCACCGGTTCACCTCTCCATCATCTTATCTTCGGATTAGTTGTTGATATTAAAGACGATGTAGTTCAAATGTGATTCGATTTCAAATATAGGATAGAAAACTTAGAACATGAAAAAGCATAGAGGGTTACGTTTTTTGTCACACCACCAATTTCTGGACTGGGACCAATTATATTATATTCTTGATGAGCAAGAGCGAAATGTTACTTAACTCTTTATTGACTGAAAAGTTGACATTTCGGCTTCTTTAGAGCCTGGAATAAAGGAACATACTAACCAAAGTTGCAGTCACAATAAAGTCACAATTCTACGGAAGTAAATGTATGCTGTTTAACAACCTCGCGCTTGCTGAACAAGAAAACAACGCATTCATATTCCAATGCCGAGGTTAATAGAAAGTCGATCCTAGGAACTGTTGCAGTCACATTGAGAACTAAGCAGCTTCTTCGCGCATACTCACCGCTTTTTATGAGTCTTCTTCCACTGGGTATATCACATGGAGACCAACCGCATAGAGATCATTTGGAAACGTAATATGCCTCTGTCACATTAATATGTCAGTCTTAAATGCTGTTTCAATACTGTTGAATTGAGACCGTCGAGACGTTAGCGGAATAGAGATCTTATGTAATCTTCGTGTGAGCTTATCAGAAAAAAAGAATGCTGTTGAAATGTTTTATTCTGTTTGGTTATGGAAGTGTTTTCTTGGGTAGGTTGCAGTCAACTTTACCTTTCCGGGCTGTGACGAAGGCGAAATCTGCTCAAACGTCTGCTTATCCGTCAATGAAGAATAAAGTAACACCTCATGTTTGCTCATCAGGAATAAAGTATATTAGGTGACTCATGCCAAGATCGATAGAAGGTCGGTCATGGGAATTAAGACCAAACAATATCTCAAAAAGTGTTTCCAGGCCTCGCCCGCATTCCATCGTACTTCCATCGTTATTGTGTTCTCCTTCCTCGACAAGCAAGCACAAGAGGTCGAGTAGCAGCGACAATTCAAGCATTGAGAAGCTGGCCGACGGTGAATTTTTTATTTTTTCACCAGTTTCTCTTATTACGTCTTCATATAACATTATAATCAAGCAATGTATCGTGTGAAGAAGAAATAGGAACTAAGCGGTTCTTGTAGAGGAATACTTCTGTCCACATCAGAAACTATTAGAAAAAGAATAAAACTCTTGGCTTTGATCGCAATCTCTTAGGGATGCGCTATGCATTCGACTTCATTAAGCATTGTTGGAGGTGATTCAAAGCAGATCTGGTCTTTACAATGACTCGTGGTGGCCTATCGTTGTATCGAGCCAGTGCTACTACCCTGCCAGACAAGTATGGTACCAATTTGCCGACCCCGGAGGGATGGAAGACTTGGTGGGCCAGAGGCGCGGGAATCGATTCCATGTTTATTGCAGGGCAGCTTGGACCACTGCGCCGCACGCGCCCATAGAAAATATTATACATATGCATATATAGGAATGTGCAGCTAGAAGAATCGAAACCACAAAATTTTGCTTATCTAGGTAGTCAAAGCCTACGTGCGACTGCCGATGGAGCTGAAAGGCCCCGTAGAAGCGGTCAAAAGAGCAGCAGCAATAACTCGGAGTCTCCGGAGGATTGGAAAATGGTCAACTACACTGTATGTTTAACTATGTGGACAAACTTATGAGAAACCGTCAGACTCCTTCAGGTGCCCAGAACCAATTATAAGCTCCGTTTTCCGAGTGTTACAGCTTGAAAAATGAGCGTTTAAAAAACAACTGCGTTTGATTCAAACAGGGCAATCCGAGAACAATTATTATAAAAGTTGAAACCACCCATCTTCTCGGTCATGCAACCAGAATCGCCTTTGCTAATAACAGGTACGGTCAAAGTCCAATGGAGAATGTGTCGTCAACTGCGTCACGTCATCCTAAAGAGTGGAAGCATCTTTCTCTCTACCTTTTTTCCTTTCTTGCTTCAGAAACACTGTGTGTGAAAGGCGTTCTTGTTTTCTGAGATCGATGAACGCAGAATTAACGAGTGTGAGACATACAAGCCCTTTTTGGTTTATGGACCAATGTTATTAGAACTAGATGTGTTTAACGTATTTACACATGTTTATCCCTTAGTTTTTTCGTCCACTGAACCCTGTAGATGTTCTAGCTTTATACGAAACAGTGCTCTCAACGCTTCTTTCGGTGAGAGCGCTGTTTCATATAAAGCCTACTCATCAGTGCTCTCTGGTTACCAGAGTGCTCAGTTCACATCCATCACATCCAACTCCTTGAAGAAATCAGTTTCTTTACCTTTTATAGTTACCTTTCCCAGTTCCAAGATGCGGCGAACAATCCGCTGTTGATGCAGATCAATCAACAAATGCAAATGTTAAGCCGACAGCTCTACGATATCGAATCTACCAATGCGCTACAGTTGCGAATTATAGCGAAGCTACTTAGTAAATTGATAAAGGTAAACAATTGTTGTTGCAGTTACAAAAAGAGAAATCTTATCCGTGGAACAGGTACTAGTTGTAAATCTATAGACGGAAAGCCCCATGTCATCAGATAATTAAGATTTTGAGCTTGTTTTGCGATAATGAAAAGATAAACGATTAAGCCTCTGGAGAATGAAGGAATAAAAGATAGAGCTTCCGGGGTTAATCAATTCCGGAGGGATGAGCCATGCATTCGTCTTCATCAAGAATCATAAGAGTTGTAGAATGCACATCTGGCCTGTACAAGGATTTGCAGTGACTCACCAATGACTCACTCATCAATTCAGTGTCGCTATTCTCCCAGTCCAACCTGGTACCAGTGTACCAACACCATGCCATGTGGGACTAGGTGAGCAAGATACATGGGATCAAGCCGAAAGCCAGATCCAGTGCGTATTGTAGGGTACCTTAAGCGTTGCGCTACATGCGCGCCTCTACTGGGACACTTCCTGAAAACCAAAACCAGTCTCTGACTAACGTTTCATTAATTTCTTTTTTTCTCTCGTATGTTCCTTGGGGCCTGATACATTCGTACATCAATGGTCAACGAAAAACACGTACATCCAGTTAACTGTTGTCAAACGTATCTTTACAAAAGTTATAAAAAACTAATTCATTTTATTCATAGGCTCAACAATGGCCTCGAAATATCCTTGCTCGCTTTTTTCGTTTTCTGCAAGTGTTGTTCATCGTTCTTATGGGTCCGTTCATCGTCAAAGCTATTCGTAGGCTCTTTTGTAAGTGAGTTGAAGAAGAATTTCGCTCATATTTATTCCCATCATTATATTTCGCTTTTTAGGAGTCAACAGGGGATGGCTGTAAATCCTTTTCGTTATTGGTAAGGCTGAGTGAAACACTCCACAGCTACACATCCATCTTACTCTTTCGTTTTGTCTTCTACACAACTGGAGTGGAGTGGTATTGTGAAACATTAGAAAGAGAGATGAAGATGCTCAGAAGCGATCAATAACTTGACAAAAATGAAAATAGCTCGTAATATATCTATACTGGGAAAGTTAGACATCCGTGGTTGTCGTCTGAACTAGTTGTCAGTTTTCAATTACTAGCAGCTCTGAGGCCGAAGCACATTAGGCACCTAGTTTCAATATTCATCAGAAAGTTGGTAATGTGTGACACATCTGGCGATGAATGATTTAACTTCTGGATGGATCTGCTTATAACTCAAAAAGTCTGGGCAGGTTTACATAGATAGTGGATAATGGTGAATAAAGAAGTAATTCTGACTTCTAGCAAAAGACTACGAACACAAGTGGCATGTCCTTACAGTATGCTACGTATGTTAGTCTAACGTTGTGATTTAAACAGAATAGAAAGGAATAGAATCATTCAGAAATTATTATTTCAGAGTGGTAATCATGTCTTTGGAACCATCGTTGCTAGACTGACACGTGGTTATTATTACTCCTTATTGAAATACGATGGCTGACGATTCAGCAATTCCACCTTCTTTAGAGCCTTGACGTATTAATCACCTATATTTCATTATTTGATGTCCTAATGAAAGCAAAATTCATATGCCAATCCAAAAATTTAGTCATGAAACACATAAGCTCACCTATGCTGATGTTTTCTTGTCTACCGCTCCATCAACATTCACGGTCGTACCACTCATCAGCTACGTAGAGGGACCGACGGGAAAGTTGAGGTAGTTCCTAAACCGTATTCTCATCCAATCGCTCAAATTAGTGCTTACCCAACTCGCTAACATCATAGTGTTCCTAGACCACCTACATCGCCCACATACAAACCGCACTTATGGGAATGACTTCGCAATACAACCCATTCTCGAGCTGCTCATATAACATGAGCGGGAAATAGATATGTACGGTTCGCCGACTCAGCAACTTATAGCTCTCATAAAAGAATAGAGTAGGATTAGCTGTTTAATCTATAGCCAATCCTTGAGAAACTACGCGCAAATCGAGGGTTGACAGTGGAGCAGTGATTTGCGCCAAGTCTGGCCATTAGCTTTATGTCTAAGGTGTGAAGCTTCCGTTCTCTATCGCCCATTGTTTCTTCACCTGCTTTATACAAGAGGAGCTGGACAAATGTTTAGAATTATTGAATTAACAGTCAGAGTATATACCTTATGGTTCACGCGAGAAAAAACCCAAAAAGTACTGGCTTCTGTTCATGAACTTTTAAATATACCTTTACAGAAGTCGCTACATCAACAAGTGACACCATACCCCAAGCAATAAAAGCGTACTAGCGCACCACCTCTTCAAATACCTTATGCACGAAAAAAACACTTCTCCATTAAACATGCGGCGAACAGTTAAAAGCCGCTGCGCAATCGGAGAAGAAGGAGTAACCGTACTTGGTTCACGAATAGCCATTACAAATAACTGCGAAGCGCCAACCACTGAGGTCAGGTCCGGAAGGAGAGTTAAGGCCAAAAATAATGGTTTCCCAAACAGAAATAGGAAGATCCCTTTCTAGTCACTCTTCATGTCCAAAGGAGTTCTGAAGCCTAAAAAACCTCAAAAAGCAGTGGTTTCTAGAGTTCTGTGGCAGTTACAAACTCCAACTCTGCACTCTGTTAATTAGTTCGTAGTCTCCTATGCGGTCACCTATGTACAATGGAAGATTGCGTGTTTCGTCGTAACGGGAGAGAGGATGACTGCATGAGTTCGGGCACAGTTTATCTAATCTAAAGGCTTGCGATGATGAATACATTGACACAAAGGGTAGACTACTTTGTGTCCACATAAAAGAACACCTACGGAGAAAGTTGTAAAGCTGACAAAGTATTCCTTCTGAGACAAATAAACAAAAAAAGAATAAAACTTACGGCCGTGGTCCATCCTTTAGCGATGCGCCGTGCAATCGACTTCATCAAGTATCGTTAAACATTGAATGCATATCCGGTCTACCCAATTACTCGTCGTGGCATACCGATGTATCGAGTTAGTGCTGCTGTCTTTCTGGACAAGTCTGGTACCAATGTGCCGATCCAGGAGTGATGGATGGCTTGGTGAGTCTAGGGAGCGGGATCGATCGCACATGTATTGTAGTGCGTCTATAACTGCACTACACTCGTCCCCTCCCCCTCCCTCTCCAAATTCCCCCTGGTACACGTAGAGCACAAAAACGCAATGGTCATGATATTAAAGAGGGTGTCACGATCATGGCGTCGGAATCAAAAACACCAACGCGCAAAATCCTTGAGCTATTGAGGATAAGCTCGAAGAATCCGAAAAGTGAATAAAAAGGACGAGTGCCTCAAGTAATACGCGACTTGGCGTCTTACCAGGTTAATTTTTTTAAGGGTTATTGTGAACTTTGCGATATGAATACCTCATTCCCGTTTCTCACCCTCACCCACTTATTTACTCTGAATTCCAAACAGTCGAGAGGTTGTGCGATGAGTCTGCCATTCAGAGATACATGGCTAACACAGCCAAAAGCGACTATATACTTATCCTATGACACCTCAGATCATCTATGATAGGGAAGATTCTAATCTTCTACAAATAGCATTGTCAGTTACCCGCGGATATTTCCAGTGCTCCTGGCATTACACATAACCCCTTTAATCCCTTGCAAAAGAACGGTAAAATGAAATGATTCATTTAGTGGATCCCGAATGAATATCCCTTACGGTAGCGTTGGAAAGAAATACAAAGAACTCCTTACAATCATAGCGACTTTTCGGTTTGCCGTAATCTGCAGTGATTATGCAAGGCATTGGGGATTAAATTATGGATATAATCCGTTGAACTGAGCACTTTTCGAGACAATGCTTGCTTAAACGGATACCATTTGTCAACTATGCCGGTGTTAGAAGATAACAGGCAGTAGGCAAGTTAGGTGATAGCTTCCAATGTCGTATAGATGATCACTCTGGGACGACAACATCGGTTTGGTAATTTTTCCTTTCTTAACTACTACTTGCTCCAGCAGGTAATATGTGAAAAAAGTGAACCAATATTCCGGTGAGGTAAGATAATAAAAGGATAAAAGGATGAAGCTCTCGGCGTTGATCAATCTTTGAGGGATGCGCCATGTATTCGATTTCATTACGCACCTTCTAGATGTGACTGAATGCATATCTGGCCTACACAATGACTCGCGGTGGCCTACCGATCTATCCAGCCAGTGCTACTATCCTCCCAGACAAGTCTGGTACCAATTTGCTTAACCAGGAGGGATGAAGGGCTTGGTCGGCCACAGGCGCGGAGACCGATTCCATGTGTGTTTTGCAGAGCGCCTCTGACCACTGCGCCACACGAGGTCAGATAATAGGGCCTATATATCTGCTAATATGGTTTTGTCGTATAGTGCACGAAATTCCCCTACTAAAGTGGAACGTTCGACTTCGCGATTGGAGGCACTGTCTACCCAATAGATAGTCTAAAATCAATTTGATGTAGCCAACGGAGAGATACAGGAGTATAAAAGGGTTCCTCAGTGCTCTTCTGGGAGCAGTGTCCGTTCTTTCTGAATGTGAGGGAACGGTTGTTCTGTTCTTGTAATTAGCATCGTTCACGCAGCCATTTCACATGCTCTTTCTGATCCTTTCCCGCTTTAATGACTAGTAGTGGTTTGACTCGATACGACGGCGGAGACACCAAATCGAGAAGATGAACGACTATGGACTATCGACTCAGATCATCGCCTCTGATGAAAACGAAGACGTCGAAACGTTACCCGAATAAACACCTTCCAATCTCGTGTTAGCGTAACAATCTAAGAAGGTACTGATTACTAGTAGTAGTGCTTTTTTTCACAAGATATTCTTTTATCACATCTCTGTAGACATTCCTAGGCCCAGACAATGGTTGGTGGTTGCATATGGAGTATTCAGCTTCATAATAAGGAACATCTTCGAAAGTTCTGAAAAGAATCGTCTGTTGTAAAAGCGTCGCACAGGGATTCTCCAGAAAAAATAGAAAATGAAAGAAAGAAGAATATATTCCTCACGGACTTACCTTTCGCTGTAAGGTCTTCTGCAACGGCTATCTCGTGTATTTACTTTTCACTCGGGTGGAAAGCACCCTATAATGTCTTTGTATGTCAAGACCTATGAGCGAATATGAAAACCAATGAAAACCAAGCGTTCTGTAAGCCCTCTCTGGCTCAACACCTGCACACTTGTGGAAAACAATCGCCTGGTAGGATCCCACTTTCCTACATTAACTCTTGCCTATCTACGGACGAGTACAAAAAGTACTACCTAGCTCTGTAATCGGTGATTGCACACCTTCTACTTACTCCTCTCCAGATAATGACGAATTGGAGCGTGAGTTTTCGCGCTCCGATGAGACTGGGAAGGGAGTGGGAACGGCGGGTTTTTTAAAATCACGCCTCTTCAGTCCTCAACGCTGTACTTCGTAATACTACTTTCTAGTTCTTTCTCGTTTCTTCTTGTGTTGACTGTTGTGGATTTCCCATTAATGTCATCTGTTTACTATTCATTTATGAAAATCTATTCTCCTCATCAGCGCATAGCGACACTGTATTTGTATTTCCGATTGTTATAGTTTTTCGAATTCGCTGAACATTTAGGTAATATTGGAACTACTTCGGTGCTGAGTAATGAAGTCCTTATCCCAGAAGAAGAGGAAATCTGATGTACATGTACGAAACGTCATTTATAACTTACTTTCTATACTTTCATAACCTTACACTCTTCCCAAGCACTACACTTTAGCTCGATGCCTCAACGACACACCCCCGCAAAAAGGAGCGACCCTGGTACGCAAAAGAGGTAGTTTTTCTTTGACTGGCAAAGTTTTCTGGTTGTACATCGTGTTCTGTCAGTTGTTACTTACCTGGTACTTGAATGACCCGTTCTCACTGGTTGTGCGGACCCCAGCATAATCTCCACTTTTCGGAGATTTGCTGATGAAGCCATTATGGTTCCTTGCGGTCCCAAGGTCAGCCTGGACAAAGTCTGCCGCAGGTCTTCACCACCACAGGCAGTCGCAGCTTTTGTGGGTCAGAGGGAGATTTACCACCATGCGACTTTGATACCAGGACGGTGGTTGATTTTGGTATTGGTTTACTCTTAGCTAGGCTTCCTGATGGAAACGCCGGACTCCTTCTCTGATTGGGAGACCTTGCCAGGGGATGAATCACCCGCTGCAGATCGCAGTCCGACACCCAGGAGCACTTTCCAGCCACGATGAGGCGGTAAACCGTTGGGAGGTTTGTTTGTCAGTTAAGGAATCATAAAATCGTAGTTTCTTCCTGCTTCCAGGCTTCCTTGGATAGCACACTTCCAGCGGAAAAAGATAGACGAAAGAGCATTATTGGCCTAGGAAAGGGCTTACTGAAGAAGATGCGCAGCTCCTCTGCACTGAAGGTACAATATTCTGTTGTCTTTTTATGGTCTTAATTCGTTTTCGTTAGAAGAAGATGTCCGCTTTCGAGTTCAAACCAATCATTTCAGCTCATAGTTAATTCTATCGAGTAGTAAAAGAAGCAGTACTGTCGACAGGTATTTGGTAACCACGACCGACTTTTTATCAATCTTGTCATTGACAAAGTAATTTATATTTTTGTTGAGCTAACACGAAGTGTTATTTTACTCTTTATTGCCTCAAAACCTCATAGAAAGCGGTGAGTGTGCAAAGCTGTGTTCAAAATGATTGAAATCTTGGTTTGGAGTTTCTTTGTTTGGTTATGGAGGCGTCTGGCCGAGTGGATTGCTATCAACTTGACCTTTCCAGGCTCTGAAGAAGGCGAAATCCGCCGAAACGTCAGCTTAATCGTGAACAAAGAATAGTAACACCTCGCGTTTGCTCAACAAAAATGCGAAGAAAATCACTCTTTATTGCGATTAAGCTGACGTTTCGGCGGATTTAGCCTTCCTGAGTGCCTGGAAGAGTCAACTTGACAGTACTCTACCCATTTTATCCGTTAGTTATGAAAGTGTTAGGCTGGAGAGATTGCGGTCAAGTTGGCTTTTCCAGACTCTGAGGAAGGCTAAATCCGCCGAAACGTCGGCTTAGTGGCAATAAATAGTAAAATAACACTTCGTGTTTGCTCGGCAAGAATGTGAAGATATATATTTTTTATTCCGAAGGGATGGAATTCTGATTTTCCGGAGCTCATAGGGCAAATTTCTGGTCTCTTTTTTGTTAAAGATCAAATCAAGGCACTTCTACTCATTGGGCTAAATGCACCAGTCAACATTCATTTCGCTCTTCTAAGCTTTTTTCTTAACTTGTTCTCTTCTGAAGAAGTAATGCGCATTTTTCCAGGATTGGGTGGGTAATATCCATTTAGGATCGCAATAGTGATATGACCATAGCATTAATGTCGGCTAGCACCAGCACCATTCCGATGCTTAAACAAGCGCCTCTTAACACTGAACTGGATCCTATGCCAGAAGATCAGTCTTCTCAATGCGAATCATCGGTAGATGTTCATATCGCTTTAATGTTTCCTTTCATTTTCACTGCTAGCTGTTCAACGAGAAGTTTAAAAGCCATTCGGAGTTACAGAGTGCAGAATCATGTGAGTCCAGTGAAGTTCTTCCTCCTTCTTTTCATCGTAATAAGGATCTTGTTCGATTAGTAACTACCGTATCTACACATAGCCATAGTACTCTGAGCAGTGAACAAATCAATTCAGTAAGCTGATATGTTTTGTCTTATTTATTTAACATGTTTCTATTTTAAGATTCGGCACCATTGACTGCGTTGAATACAACAAACGAGTAGGATATCCCTGTTTTGGTATTATTTTTAAAGGAAAGTTTTATCTTTCTAGTTCCATTCTGAGACATGTTCATCCGGAAATATGTCTCATTTGGGAAGTGTAGCATCGCTTTGTACGCCATCGAGAGAATTTGGTAGGGGCCAATTTCGTGAAAGTGCTAGGAGTATGCCGCCTGAATCGGATCTGATTCGTGGTCTGTGTAATAGGTCTGTTCATTTTCGTATTCCTTTGTTAAAATCGACTCAAATAGATTGTTAGTTGCATCAATCTACGACATTTATCTGAAAGTGGCGCAGTGGTCGGAGGCATCTTGCGACGCATACATGGGGTCGATCTCCGCGCCCGTGGTGCGGGGTCGGCAGATTGGTACGAACGTTGTCAGAGAGGATAGCAGCAGTGGCTCGATACATCGGTAGGCCGCCAAGAGGCATTACAAAGGCCGGGTATGCGTTCAATCACCTCCAACGATGCTTAATGAAGTCGAATGCATTGCGCATGCCTCAAGGATTCATCAACTCCGAAAGCTTTAGAGCTTTAAGATTGTATCTAATGCCTACACTATCTGACCATGTGTTGTTCTAGTACTATACGGAGAACGATGTCGTCCGCCTCTGATAGTCTAGCCGAACCCCAACGATTTATCCGTGCACGATCCATAAGACTTAGAGAGAAGTTGACGTTAAGTGCAAGCATGGCGGATTTACCGGAGGAAGAGGCTAGTAGACAGGGATTGATTCGTTCCTGTTAATAAATTTGATGTATTTATTTGCAAAATTTATTTAGGTTACATCGATTACTTCTTTTCCTGAAAGCACTGAGGAAGCAAAGACACCTGTAAATGCTCACGAAGGATCGAGCAGAAGAACTGTTGGTTTCTTTGATAGTGCAGTGTGGCTTTTTGCTGGACTAGATTTTAGTTTTTAACGTAAATTCCTTCTAGAGCATTGTATGGTCAACTCTCCGCTCAAAGTCGCGGATTTTTGGTTCCAAGAAAGTAGGTGATGGAACTCCTCTTTCTGGTAGCATTAAAGGTATGTAGTTTTTTTTTTTTTTTTTGAAGACGAAACAACATGAGCCCACCGTGAAGACCTAAAATGGGTGAAGTATCCAAATAAGAAAACCATATGTGCTTTAACTACTGTCAGGTTAGCTCAGTTGGATTGGTTTTAGCTATTCTAGGTTTTCAGAGGAGATCGGTTCTAAGGAACCTGAAACCAAGTTTATTAATTTTGCGATGAAAGCAGTTTACGATTTGTTTGTCGATTCCTCTTTCATTAGGAACGAAATTTGGTAAAACGTCTCTTTTAGCTTTTAAAAAGGACTAATATGCTTAGAATTCACAGTCATAATGGTACTCTTTTGTCTAATGTTTTCCTGCTTAGTTTACTTCATTGTTTTATTTAATAGGTATGTTTACATCGTAATTTGAAATCTATTTCAACCCCAATTGAATTAAAGTCGTGTGAAGATCCTGCGCCTCGGGCTCATCTAGCCTTTTATTCCTCCGTGACCGGCAAGTAGGTTCCGGACTTATGAGGGTTAATAGCAGCACTGACTTTATATATCGGTAGACGATCGAAAGATATGTTAAGGGCTAGATGTGCATTCAGTCACCTTTAACGATGCTTAATAAAGTATGGTGCAAAGCGCAGTTCTCAGGGATTGGTAGACGTCGAGTACTTTATCCGTTACTCTTTGCCTAAATTGTTTATTTACCGTGGACTTTTAATAATGTATAAATTGTTTGCTGCATGTATAACTTTTTATTCACTGCTTTTTTGTTTTTTTTTTTCACGCAGGGTATTATGTGGAACATACCCACAATGATGCAGAGATATTTGCAAAACTCAGATCCTAGGCCAGGTTCTAACTAACGACTAACATTTCCAGGGGCTCACATGTTACCCATTGCACCACTTAGGGCCTTTATTTACCTTTTTCTGGGCTAGTTTTTCTACCCTAACGTTGCCATCAGCAATTCCCACCAACGGGAATAGGCTGGGAAGCACACAAATTACGATTGAACCTCTGAAGCTGAAGTTGAAATCACATTTATGAAGTCTTAAAGGCACCGTTTCTGTAGACCGGCCGAGGGAAAGGTGAAGTAAGGGCCTCTGGTGGTTTAATCGATAGAACGTGAGCTCCCAGAAAGACCAATCGTGGGTTCGAATGTGGCACAAGGTCTGGATTTTGCAAAATAGCTCGCCATCATTAGTTACTTCTGTTTTCTACATATTACTCCTTCAGATGTTACGGAGACTCCCACTGATCGAGAAAATATGACACCACCAGGAAGGAGTCTGCGTAGAATGTCGGCAAGTTCGGCAAGCATTCAAAAGAAGGTTTCGTCGGCACTGAAGAAGAGTTTGGGCTGTGTGTTTTTATTTTGTTCAAATATAGTTTAGCCGGCGAGCAACTTTTTTATAAGAATGCTATATTTGTCGTTTTCAAAATGTCTTCTTTTAGCTCTCGATTTTTCTCGCCGATTTTTTGCACTGAGCTATATTTTTTCAATATTGCTAACGGTATCTACGTATAGTTTACGTCTCATCGTGGCTCGTGGATGTTATTAGATGTCGAAACTGCGCTAAACGAGGAATGTTCATGTGCTAAAAGTGCCCTCAAGGAAGCAACTAAACTGATAAATCGTTCACCATTTATCTATCCTTACGTGTAGGTGAGCCCCCTGAGTAGGCCCATTGGCTTGCTTTCACGAGTCACAGTCGTCCATGTTATGGAAGGAATATGGTTGCAAACTGGTAAATCTCTCTCTATTCTGCAAAGGATGGTGGCTGTGTGACCATCTGCAAACACTTGCGCGCCGATTTGCCGGGGCTCCAGAAAAGGGATGTTGTGGAACTAATGGATCTAACAAGGTACCAGTTAAGTGGAAAGTATGCTATGGGTCACAGAGTTCTTCTTGAAGATGGATATCTAAATGCCAAGTATAAATTTTCTGTATTTAGTAATGATAGACAATAGTTTTGTTTAGTCTGTGGTTCAAATTCCAATCTGGCTGGTGTTCAAGTGCGGGGCACACCTGCTGGTATTCTTAAACGCTCATCTACAAACTCGAAAGACAGATATCGCTTGTCATCTAGCATTGCACGGCGCTGTAGTGACGGTTGGTTTCAGAGGTTGTTCATTTCATTATGAATCGTATTTCTAATGTGAACTAAAACATCGCATTCATCCATATATTATTCGTAATCGATGTTAAACCTACCTCATGTGCCAGGCTGAGAACAATTTCCTTAAGAATACCTCATGTGAGTTCTGTACTCGGGTAATTTCAGTTTCGGGAATTGTGGCCACTGAATTGGAGCGCCAGGTGCGCATAGAGGAGAAGAAAAAGGATGCAGGTATATGGTCTTCGTCAAATATTCTTTTCGAATTCTTTGATACCTAATGAAATTTCCTTTTAGAGGAGGCTCGGATGTATATGGAAAAAGTTCTTATATCGGGAGAGCCTATTATGCAAATATTATATAGAGATGGTTACGACGCCGTAGTTGTGGATGTGTCCGCGACAGGGCTTCCGGTCTCTAGCATTGCGAAAGACATACTTTGTGGTGATTCTGGTAACGAACTTCATAAAATTGGAATGTTCAAGCCATACAAGGACGGCATTTTGAAGACACAGCCAGGAAAACCTGGTGAGGTTCTTTTCCGACTTTACTTGATTTTGGTATTTTTGCTTGTATTCTATATTTGCAGATATAATTTACATCGTAAGTGAGAAAGATGAAGAACCAGACAAGCGTGTGAGGGTAGGTGTAGCGACCGGAATGCGCGAAGCGTTTGGATGCGAGCAGCTGAAGAAAATAGTAACTCCACTGGCTTTCTTATAAATTCATTTTCTTTGTTGCACTTCTTCTTTTTCCAGGTGTTGTATCCCTTCTGCATATCTCACGAAGAACCATTCACAGATTACGTCATTCAGCAGTTTCTATTGGCTTCATTTAAAGCGTTTATTTGGAATCAGAAAGCAAAAGTTGTCTATTCATTGATAGTTACCTGATGGGCTTCTGAGCTTCTTACATTCTGGTCCATTAATTTAAAAACTTTTAGTTTGATGGGACTTTAACATTGGCTGGTGTTACTGAAGAGAACTGTGCACAAATCCATCGACTCTATGAAGAATTTTTGAACTCAGAAATAAGGACGAGAATCACAGCTTACGAGAATCTATCTTTACCGGCCACTGAGAAGATACAAACCAAAGACGTCGATGAACAGAACGCATCATCTAGAGAAGTCAGTAGTTAGAGGGAGTTGTGTATGCTTGGTTGTTTGCTTGTTTGCTGTTTACCACTTCACCATTAATATTTGTACTTCATCAATTATTCTTAGTTTCCATGTCATATCTAGAGACTTTCATACCTTATCTCGTTATTTTGTCTTCTCAATCAATTAACCCTCTGAACAGAAGATGTTAGGAGGATCTAAGGAACCTTTGTTCTACCTGTTACGTCTTGAAGATTCGAATGTTATTCCACTTGTACAATAAATGAGGTTTTTATATAATGATATGATTGCTGAACAAAGATCGGAGTTGTGTGAGCGATAATCGTTTTCCATGACCAGTAGCTAACTACTTTTCAAGAGTGTTATGCGTTGAAGAACAGCTGAAGCGATACACGTGTTCACGAAGAAATTGAACAGAAATTGTGGTTCTTCTCGCCTACCTTTAGTACGTGGGATCTTGTGCAGCATCCTTACATGAAGATCAGCATCAGGATAAAGCTAAAGGATAGAGTTGTTGGCATTGATAAGTCGCTGAGGGATGCGCCATGCATTCAACTTCATTAAGTATCGTTGGAGGTGATTGAATGCATATCTGGCCTTTACAATGACTCGCGGTGGCCTCCCTATGTATCGAACCAGTGCTGCTAACCTACCAGACAAGTTTGGTAGCAATTTCCCTACCCCGGAAGAATGGAAGGCTTGGTGGGCCATGGGCGTGTCCACGTGTGTGTTGCAGTGGTACCTTCAACCACTGCTCCACACCCACCAACATCAGGATAGGAGAGGGTAAATAGATGTGGGATGGTTCTAAGATGCGGTATGATGGATACTTTGTCGAGAATCAGCATGATTCTGATGATCAATCGCTGGCAATAGGTAGTTTACGGGTGTCTGAAAATTATGCCTCCAATCTTTAGATTGTGAGTCTAAAGTTCTCAACGCAATTGGCAGGACACAGTGCGAGGGTGGGCAGATACGCATCGATGAGTTTTTTGTCACCTCGTTCTTTCTCTGTCACAATGCAAAAAGACCATGTCTGTGGTAAGGGTAGGGCATAAAAGAGAAGCTAGAGAACTTCCTAGGTGAGAATCTCTCAAAAATAGGGTACAAGTCATTTATGCTTATTATTTATGGGGCACTTTATAATCCAAAGGATACTGAATGCTTTTCTTGCCAACAATGGGTTGATTAGTTTAGGTCTGAAATAGGAGGTTTTGAGTCCACTAAGCTGTTCTGGTGCAGTCCTTTAAATGAACAAGAAAGCAATAGCTAAATCAGTTTTTCCTATCCCCATTTTGTTTACCATTTATTAGATGAAGAGGCTAATCCGGAATTTTTCGAGCGTTTGTTTACATACGTGGGATTTCCTTCAGCTTTGCCAGATACGCTTGGGCTGAGGTAAATGTCAGAGTGGTTGTTGATTTTTCATCTCCAAATTTTCAGCTGAATAAACATGTGTTCTCAAAGCTATCAAAAAAAAAACATGAGGCATCGAAGGGATGGACTTGCCTTTAAAAACTTTCTACTGCAGATATGCCATCCCTTCATAGCCATTCTACTTGTTCGCTTTGCTCTTGCATCGTCGTCGTTTATAGCGATGGCCTGTGTGGTGGTCTGGACCAGTCTCACCCCATAGAAATTGCTCTCTACCTGGTCGAAAATACTTTCCACCCTCTTCTATTATTACACATTCCTGATATTGATTGTATATTACTTCATGTATGTGGTTTGATAGTTAATGTATCGATGTAATAATTTACATACGATCACCTTGCTGACAACACTTGTCCTACACTGAAAATTAAGCTATACCCCACAGGCACGGCAGCATGACCCGCCACAGTGACCTTGAGACCGTTTTCGCGACTCCATGTTAAAATGGCAGCACTCCATTACAAATCGCTCCCATCATCTCCTCTACTCCTCCTCCATTCTATTAGCCTCGAATTGTTGAGCTTTACTTTCAAATACTCGGTAGTTGTATACGGGTAGCTCTTCTTACAACATACCACGATTCTTTGTTGTAGAAGCACGTGTCGGTGTAAGTACACCTCCTTACGCCTTTTCCACTGCGCTCCCATTATCTTCAGCTCGTTGCTCCTTCATCTCATGAGCAGACCTTAATTGCTGACCTCTTAATTCAGATACATGGCATTCTTATAATAACTTAGTATGCCCTCACAGTACATCATCAATCAACTGTAGAGACCTGTCCGTTATTATAAGTACACCTTCATCGTTGTGGTCCTTTTGTGTTGACCACGGTACTGCATATATGGTTCATGCACTTATTGATCATCATGTGTTTGTTGTTGTTATGTTGACGCTATTTGTATGAACGCGTAAATATCCAAATTTGAGTGGTCTTGCGTGGCAGGCCGCAGGATAAAAGATAAAGCTCTTAGCTTTGATCAATCCCTGAGGGATGCGCCATGCATACGACTTCATTAAGCATCGTTTGGAGATGATTGAATGCATATCTGCCTTTACAATGACTCACGGTGGCCTAGCGATGTATCGAGCCAGACAAGTCTGGTACTAATTTGCGGACTCCGGATGGATGGAAGGCTTGGTAGGCCATGGGCGCGGGAATCGATTCCACGTGCGTGTTGAAGGGCGCCTCCGACCACCGCGCCACACGCGCGCCTTTAGGCCCGAAGAAAAGATACAAATACCACTCAAACTAACCAACACTCTCCTCTTATCCCAGAATTCTTGGCCAGGTGTATGAGTGGTTAGCGATTGTGAGCGATACACATACTGCTTTCACGATGATCTCTATACCATATTAGGTTTTCCTTCAGTGTTCTATTCATTCAACTGTTATTGAAACTTGTCGTAATAAAATTGATACATCATTGTGTTAACAGCAACTAATGGCTTCCATAGTGAAGTTCTACACTACTCAACAAAAAGAATTTTAAAGCATTTGTTCGTTCGTTCGTTTCTACCAACACGCTCCCACGTTCCACTTCTCGCACTTCTTTACCGTCCTTCTCAAGCCGATTAGTCGCGTGTTCACATGGACCAGCCACGGGTTGTGGATACAAAGTTAGCACTGGTCCAAAATCGACAGTGCAGTAGTTCCACTGGAACACCTTATGACAGTACTTGGCTACTTCGATGATCCGTTTTACTGGTTATGTTGGACCAAGCATAATTCGCATTCGTTTCTCTCTCGCTCAATCGTCGACCATGCTGACGGTCCGCTTCGAATACGATGACATTTACGAGACCGATTCCGTAATCCTGAAATCGCAGCCATCTGCGAGTGCAGATGGTTGATGCTAGTAACGAACGCGTCCGCCCATCGTTTGGATGGTCTTCCAAAAGTACACTTGCATTCTCTTGGAGTCCACTCCACTGTTCTTTTCGGTTATCTGTCATCTATTCTTCTTGTTATCTGACCAATGTATCTATTTTTCCTTACTGATCTACTTTCTCCTGGATCCCAAAGCTGGAATAACTTTCCGAGATCTCAGCAGCGCATTCTGGGTAGACGTTGTAAGTGCCTATTAAGCTTCAGAAGAGATCTTGAAGCACCTTGTGGGAGGTGCGAAGATAGTTTGGAGTTTTTGATGTACCAGACGACCTCTCTTCTGCATAAAAGAGCGCTGAAAGGACTGTTAAATGAAATAGGTAAATACGGTGGTTTAGGTCCGCTCGTTAGTCGGTGGCTTCTTTTCTCGAATGCAGCCCGTGCCGCTCTCCATCTGTCTAATTTCTCCTTCATGTTGTTCTCCATGCTCATTGAGCGTCCATGGTAGACCTACAAGGTGGTCTCTGCAATCAGAAAGCCATCAATTTTGATCTGTCCACCTACGTACCACCGGTTCTTCATGAACTGTGTCTTCATCCTATTTATGTGCGGTCCAATCTTTTTTCCGCTTCGTTTAGCGTCGTCTCTGTTTCGTTGACGCTTCATAAAAAGATGACGATGTCTCCACGAAGAACAGGATGGGCAGGAATTTTCACTCAATTGCTGTGTCGTTTTCGTCCCAGTCGACCGACTCCATTATCCTTTGCAATGCAGATATAAACAACCGTAGCGAGATAGTGCCTCCTTACAGAACTCCTTTTTCCATGGATATAGGAAGAGATCGATGGAAAAACCTCATTTTTGTGCTGCAGTTTCTGTAATGGTCAGCTGGAGTTTGCGTGAACTCCTTGGTTGATCAGCGCTGATAGGATTGTATAGGTTTAAGTGGTGTCAAACGCTTTCTCGCAGGCGATAAAGTTTAGGGCAAGCGGCATTCGGTACTCCCGACAAACTTTGACAAGTGGTACGGTTTGGATGTGGTCCATACGGAGAATCCTTGTCGGAGCCCTACTTGATCATCTTGTTGTGCCTCATGCGAGGTCTTCTATTGGTGAAAAAGATAATTTTCGTGAATAGCTTATAGAGTACACTCGACAAGCATATTGGACGGTAGTTACGTAAGTCCCGAATATGAAGACCGCGCGCGGGGAATTGTGTCTTTCTTCATGCTTTCTATCGAAACACGAAATTCAGAGGGCGATTTCCAGCAGCGGAAATTTCGGGGTCCGAGCTGTGGAACGCGGAGCAGAAAAGAGTCATGCAGAACTTTTCTGTTATTATTTCCGTTTCATGGCAGGATGTGTGATAGTCCCATCTTCGTTCAACAAGGCGGACAGCGGGACATTATAGTCGCAAAGATCTCGACGGTGCTTCTTCGGACTTGATCTTTTTGAGCTGCTTACAAAGTTTTTTTGTCTCTGTACCGGTGTAAATCTTCCTGCAAGAACCCTTTACAGATGGCATTTATTATCAGCCGTGTTATATGTGTTGCAGTAGGATCAAACTTCCGTTTGTTTGTCTTTTCGAGCAATTCCTTATGAGTAATCAGAATGCAGCGTGAACTACTCGTTTGGCGGACTGAAGCGAGCGGCACAAGTTTTAAGAAGATTTTCACGTTTATTGGCGACTTTCTGTCTTTACATGAAACTCATTCCCATGGATGAAGCATACTGCTGCCAGGACACCTACAAAACGGGTTTTATTCTTATTTCTTTCTCCTATTCCATATCTCCTTATCCTGCATTCATTTTCGTTGGTCGCTGCTAATGTGAGATTGAAGTCTCCAACAACGAACTTGTAGAACGACTTCTCGCTGCGGACTACTTCCTCTGGTTGTTGAATGAGTCCAGTTCACTTTAATCGACTGTCAAAATCGATGATTAACAGTTGATGATACATCGTTTGGCGAGCAAGTTGGAGACGAAGAATGACCAAGCACGCTGGTAGGATTTCGCATAGGGTGACTAGAAAGGAAGCAGATGGGAATGCGACAAAGCCTTCATTAATTGAAATATGTAGGTCTTTCTGCCTTTCTTCTGTTATTAGGGCGGTCACTTGAAATTGGCTGCCTCCATCAGCCTCAACAAGAGCGGAACAAGAGAGGTCGGCGTCTAAAGAGACTGTTCTGGCGTTGTAGGTGCACAGCAAGAAGAAGTCTCCATGGGCTGTCGTGGGCACCCTCGTTCTATCCTTTTCCAATGACAATACATTATAACGTTTGATCGTCTCTCATCGGTTGTCCGACGTCATAGACGGAGGCGCTCAGTATATGGGGTACTGAGGTGGAATTTTTGTCGGTTCACCACTTTATTTTCCTAGAGTCCCGAGGCCAACCAAAGCGAAGTTTTCCTCAGGTCGTCACCACCCAAACCACATCTGTAGATTAGAGGGACATTTTCCACCATGCGACTAGTTTGATATCGGGACGGTGGTGATTCCTTGAAATGTTTTACTCTTAACGTGATTCCCGGATGGAAGCGTCAGATAGCTTCTTGGCTTTAGACGCCTTCAGAAATTCAGTCTTAGAGCGTACTAGAAGCCCCGCTGTACTTCGCACACTGTTACCCAGGAACACCTCTCATTGAGCTGCGCATCTATTGCTAGAAACGGTAGAAGAGAAAGGATGTATTCTTTGAACTCGGAAGGGTTTCTCATACAGTAGCTTTGAAAGGACTACAGATTGGATCTTACCTAGGGTCTTTTCATTGTGCCGTGATCTGGAAGTACCGTGATGACAAAGTGCGCATAAATTAGACGAACATTACTATCGTATATTCATTGAAGATATAGGCCGACAAAATTCAGACCGAAGTCATTGCGAAAGAAGAGGCACTAAATGTCGTTTATGATAGTGTAGAAAATCTGTTCTTCAGAGTATGTCGTCCTGGTTGGTTTTGTGGAGTTGTTAAAACGAAATGAGCCGTGGTTCCCGACCCGGCTGAACAACCGATGACCCGAATCGGAATTTTACGATCGAAAAGATGTAGGTAATACCGACCTTGACCATTTTAGCGTTCCAATGTCAGTGCACAGCGAAGGTGAAATACAGCTTGATACAACTGATACCTTTTTTACAGTCTTGGAGAAGTCTTAAGTAACTTGCAGTAAATCCCAAGATCGACTTTATATTATCTTCGGCGTTGATTAAGAATATATATATATATATATATATACATCTATACCCCACATATTCTCTATAGGTTATGACATTATGAACATAAAGATTGGTTTCGGGAGAATTTCAAATTAGGAGTTATCAACAGAAATAGAAGGAGGAGCGTAAGAGATATTCTAAGTCTATTGCAAAAGCTGAAATCATCTAGGAAACTCACAATTCTAAAAGTTTTCTTCAAGGCGATGAAAAGATTTTCGTACTTCAGCAGTAGAAGAAACTAGACTATGTCCCAGTTTAATGAGTGCTTTTTGTCAACAAGTAGCATCTAACCAGAATCGATGGACCATTAGGAAAAGGGGAGTCATGTGAACAGACAAGATGTGAAAAGAGGTTCATCACGATATATCATTTATATATGGTAGTGGAACTCTGCAGTTTCACGAGAGCACAGGAAGGAGCTTTGTCTTACATTAATGCTTTTAAGGAAGGATTTTGACGCGAATGAGAGAGATGCCATTATGATAAGACGAAGAAGTTAAGGAATTTTTGCTCGGTCCAAAAAGAACCTACATGAGCTATGGAAACAATATCACGATTAAAATCGTGCCATTATACAACAATGCCGTTGTAGATGTAAAGGGGAAGCTGAGATAGGAGTATGGTATCGCTCCAAAATTGTTTAGCACCACTCTGGAGAACAATACATAAATTGGAGGAAAACGCCGGAACAAAAATCGAATGGAATCAGTGGCATGGACACACGGTTGTATCTTGAAGAGTTAGCTTTGGGTGGATTTGGCTCAGGACAGAGTAGACCGTAGTGACAACGTTTAGTATATCAGCAATCTAACGATTTCATATTCCTTTAACAGCACGAAATACCAAATTTTATCAGCAAAATATGGTTCGCACTTGGTGTCGCTCGATCGATAGCCTTATATAAACCTCTGGAGATTCCTCAAACTAGGTCGAATCACGAAAAAGTAATCGTTTATTTTGTATGAAGCGTTTAGCAACAACCACGCAGATCATTTTCAGGTTCTTTAAGATTGATGATATTTTGAAGTAGACCTAAATACCTATGCGCAGTCAGCGAATAGCGACCGAACTGACCCATTTTGGTCGATTCGCGTTCTAGAAGCTATTCGTGTCCACTGTTCGAGTTTTCGATGGTGAACTGTCACACAAGCACTTCCCACTCTGTCCAGTCTTCCAGTGAACATGTCTCTTTTTCTACATACTTCGCTATGGTTGCTCTTCTTCACGAAGAGGTCGTCCGTCATTTCTTGGATCACGGTTGAGAACGTTTTCCAGTTTTCGGAACGAATAAAAACATGAACGAAATAATAGGAAAAGAAAAATGTGACCCACCGATTTGTTCCATCTGTTTATTCGGACTTAAAAAAAACGTATAATCGTTTTGAGTTTTTTTTAAGATGATTTTTACTCAGCAGGTAAAAAGAATGTTCGATCGATGAATTGGAGATTACTAAAGCACTTTTATGATGTGGGTGTAATTAGAAACTTTCCATTTTCTGTGGAAATCCTTCCTTACTTCACTATTTCTTCGATAATTTTCATTAAAAATTCCTCCTATTCCTATTCTATTCAAAAAATTTTCGATTGAACAAACTCTGAACAATATAAGGAAACCCATAGCTTAATACTTCGAATCGATGTGAATTGGTTACCACTCATACAAAGGATAAAAAGCTCTCGGCGTTGATCAATCTCCAAGGAATCCGCCATGCATTCGACTTCATTATGCATCGTTTGGGATTATTGAATTCATATCTGGCGAATAGAATGACTCACGGTTCCCTACCGATGTATCGAACACATGCTGCTCTCCTCCCGAACAAGTCTGGTGCCAATTTGCCGACCCCGGAAGAATGTAAGGCTTGGTGGGTCATGGGCGTGAGGATCGACTCCACGTGAATGTTGCAGGGCGCCTTCGACCAGTGTGCCACACGCACCCATTATCACTCATATTGTGCAAATATAACGAGGTCTGCCGAAATTTGCCAGTAGAGAGCAGGTTTTCTTATTTTTCCACGGTAAAATTCTGATTTTATGGAATCCCATAGTCGTATCCTTGTTGGTTTTTTTTTCGTCGGTGCTTGTATTTTGAACGCCGATGCGATTGAGGTAGCGGAATTTCGCCCACTGTAAAGCAGTGATGTCTTGAAGTTCGTGGACTGAAAGATCATCTGTATACTATTATGGTTCCTCTAACTACTCTTCTACATTTTATTTTACGCTACCCATAGTTCACATCTACTGTGCGGATTCCAGCACTTCTCGCATTCGTTTCGTTTCCTCGCATTCATCATCCTCGAAGATCATCGAGCTTTTCGCGTGCAGGTTTGGTTGCTGCTTGAAGATTTTTGTCTTCCCTATGAATGCCGTTGAATGCTAGTCGAAACGATTCTCTATGGAGTCCTGGAATGGTCGAGTTACAGCATTCCCGCTTGAGGTGTGAGGAGTGGTCTGCTCCCAGACGAGTCTGGTATAAAATTCTCCTACCGCGAGTCTCTTCTATGGGTGTATCTAGGTACTAAAAAATTATGTCTGTCGAAGAACCATCTTCTGGGTCAGAGTGTTAATGAGTTAAGCGATATTCACAAGTTCTTCATCTCTACTCTATATCGACAAGGTCTCCTAACAAATAGGAATCAGCCAAGTTCCGCCATCAAGGCTAGAGAACTAACTTATCCATCGGTTGTCTAGCCAATTAAAGCTAATATAAAAGTTAAATTATCGCATTCTATCCTGGACTAAAGTGACAACCAACACTTAGTAGGCCACTGCGAGTCACTGTAAAGGCCATATATGCATTCAGTCACCTCCAATGATGCTTGATGAAATCGAATGCATGCTGGATCCCTAAGGGATTGATCAACGCCTAGAGCTTTATTCTTTTTATCCGTTAATAAAAGTCTCATTGGAGCCCTGCAGTATATTTCTATGCTTCTGAATAATCGTTAACCTATGAATACTGAGTACCTCTAAGTACTTTTTCTTCTCCATTAACACTTCAATAAATTAGGTCGAAAGAGTATATTTTCTAGCTCAAAGCTAGGTACAACTCAGCGCCTCCATATTTGCCTAGTTCGAGAATACTTAGATATTTGAATGGCGCGTCCTCACTGGCTGTGCGAGCCCTAGCATAATTTCTACTTTTTTTTTCTGAGTTTCGCTCGTTTGAATTACTGTAGTACCCTGGAGTCCCGAGGTTAGCCTAGCCTAACTCTTCCCAAGACTGTCACCACCACAGGCTTTCGTCGCCCTTGTGGATCTGTGGGAGATTTACCACTTTGCGATGTTGCCCGCCACACCAACCAATCTGACTTAGACTGAGACTTCAGCTTAACCGGGTTGAATACTAATTTTTGCTCACCATATCACTTCCCTTAAGGGGTGTTTGCTGGTAGCACCCATAAGGTAAAAAACTGTATGAGAGAAAGGTGAAGTAAGGAACTCTGTTGTGTGATGGACAGCATGTAAGCGCCGGTGAGAGTGATCACGGGTTAAAACTCCATCCGAGGCATCAAGTTTGTGCTCTCTCTCTCTGTAGTCTGAAAATCTCATAAATTTCTCTTTAGCGTTTTCTTAAGTGACAGATTTAGAACGTGTGATCAAGGACGGCCAACAGGGTCGTGTCGCACTTAACAGGATGTACATTTCGCTAGTAAATAACTGTTGCTTTTACTGTGGAGAAAGATGAATCTTGGCAGCTTATTTTTCGCCTATAGATTGCTTTCTTTATTCCTTCACTGCTTTGTTGAGAACACGTTCGATTTCGTAACTGGTGACATCACAGTGTAATAATATAGCGCTGCTACGCCAGAGTTGACATCTCTCAAAAGGCGGTTTTTTTCCTCGCGATATCCCATACCACATTGGTGGATTATTTTCCGGTGTCATGACAATACCACGTCACCAATAACAGTAGAGGCAGAAGCTAAGTCTGAATTCGAGAAGTCCTACGAATTAAGCCCGTCTAAAGTAAATGCTGAAAAATGTTAACCAGTAGAATTTCTGTGAAGATTTTAAGGAATCGAGCTATTTAACATTTGTTCTACACGTGGTTGAAAACTACAAAGACATCGAAACGGTTCGCCTCTGATGAAACTCTTTGGCCATTTGACATCTCTGTGCCCCGAATTTTACTCAGTTTTACTCTCCTTTGATCAGGTGTTCTTGATTGATCCGTAGTGCAAATTGTCGTTAGTGAGGTTCACTTTACTTCCGTCTGAAGCCGTCATTCAGACAAATCTCCTCGAGTACCATCTGAAGACCTCGGAGCTGACGAGCGATGACTCTTATTTTTCTTGTACTGATTGCCTATGTAGTTGCTGTGCCACTCCCTCGTAAGCATCGTTTTCCTCCATTGTTCATCTTTTTATTCAAATTGGTACCAAGAAAAACTGAACCAACGGAAATACAATGCAGTTCGTTTCAGTTGCACAACAAGGAGATCGATGGTCACAAGCTTGCTGTAAGGTAATGTTGTTGACAATTTTACAAATCTGTAAAGCGAATAAGAACAAATGAAGGATCGTTCTCCTCATTTCTATTTATTTTAAAGGTCTTTCATTCTATGAAGCCAGTAGGAAAAATCCAGTTTGTTTGGTAGCTTCGAAGGTTTCATAGAAGTTTGAACTGTGAGGAAGAATTTAAAGGATTAGCTATTTCCTGATGGTTATCGTTATATACCGCAAGCGATTTTAGCAAAATTGTAGAATTAGATAATAAGTTGAAACACTTTAGACAGCAAAAAGTGAGCTATTGAACGAAACTGAAAATGCGCGAGTGTAGCGTAGTAGCTAGAGGCGTACTGCAATACACATGGGTTCGACCCTACTCCCCAGGCTCAGCAAGCCTACTATCCCTCCAGAGTCCGCAAAATGCTACCAGACCTGTCTAGAAGGATGTCAGCACTGGATTGTTAGAGCGGTAGACCACCGCGAGCCATTGTATAAATAATAGGATAAAGCTCTCAGCGTCGATCAATTCTTGAGGGATGCGCCATGCATTCGACTTCATTAAGCGTCGTTTGAGGTGATTGAATGCATATCTGGCCTTCACAATGATTCACGGTGGCCTAGCGATGTATCGAGCCAATGCTGATATCCTCCCAGAAAAGTCTGGTACCAATTTGCCCACCCCGGAGGGATGGAGAAGGCTTGGTGGGCTTAGGGTGCGCGGTTCGATACCACGTGTGTGTTGCAAGACGCCTACTACCACTGCGTCACACGCACCCTTGAGGCATTCTATAGGCCAGATAATAAGCGCTCATTGACCTTCAACGAGGCTCAATGAGGCCGAATTCATGTAACATCCCTCAGCGATTGATCAACAGCGAGAGATTTTTACTTTTTAATCCGTTTGCTGTTGTTTCATGAAAATGGGTGAAATAGTAAAATGCCATACTTTTGCATAGTTTTCCTAGCCAGGCAGATTTCGTGGAGGCGAGCAAATTGTGTATTTAAGGAATAATTTCGTTTTCACTGTGATTACATTGGTATTGAAAATAATAATGCGGAGCTCAGGACAACGACCTCAACAGCAACGGTGGAATTTCGTTCCGTGAGTTCACGGAGTTCGCGTTGAGTCTAATGAAACTCAGTCGATCAGGTTTGTTAATGAGTAGTATGTTCATGTACTTGAATCGTTTTAGCTTAAGGCTGTACGTCTTCCTACCATAGTGATTTTCTATGACCTTATCTTTTTGGTAGAATGCACTTTGCCAAGAAATGTAGCGTTCTTCTTGCAGAACTATTTCATCGCAGTACCTTACGAAAACATCCTTTTCATTCCTCGGTCTCTTTGCTAAAAAGTAGCCTTCTGAATTCAGAGCTGGAGAGACTGTTTTTGGTTGGTGATGTGGACCGCAATAGCGAGCTCGACGGCGAAGAATGTATTCCGATGCGGAAGCTTCTGAAGTCAACATTGAAAGAGAAGGCAGAGCTCTTATTCGAAGTAAAGAGTTTAAAGCAGATTCGTATCTCTCCATCTCTTTCTTTTCCAAAGCTTCACTAAACACCGTTGAGAATAAGAAGTACCAATGTACAACGTTCGAGATAAGAGCACATTTTATAAACCCTATAAGTCCATAGGTATAAAATATTAAGCCCACATTTTTCCTCTGCCGATGGTTCTCCTTCTTCAGAAATACAGCACAAGCGGCAGCCGTAACCTAACGCTGGAAGAAGTCAGTTCACTGGCAAGAAATGAGTTCCAGGTCATCCCGAACGACGCGGAGAGGATTTTTACGTTTTCCGATCAGGTTTTTCCACTTACTTTTTCCAGAAGGCTAGTTGAAAATAATCTGGTTCTGTCACATGTTTGCTTTAGAATAATGACCACATCATTGACGCCGATGAGGAGATGTTGGACCTATTGTTGAAACTGAGAACGCAAGCGATTGTTAACGCACGCCGGACGTTATCAGTAAGAAAACATACGATGAATTGGGGTTGTGGTGACGGTACTAACGTATAGTTTAACGAAATGTTCAGGATGACCACTAGCATCTAATAACAGTTTTTTAACCAATGAGGATTTGAGTAATATGGAACGAAGAGGGTAAATTCATGCTTTCACTATCTATTTCCTTGGCTGTTCGCCCTTCTTATGCGGATTCCAATAAGTTAAATAGCTAGGAAACATATGAACTAGAAGCCTGAAGTTTTATTGAACTCATATGATATTTAATGAAGTACAGCCAATCGGTGAACACTCGCAGGAACATCATCTCTGGGTTCGCAAAGGTGCCAGTTAACCGAGAAAAACCCTAATTTGTAAACAAAAATTTTTTAAAAATTTAAATATACCTTTCATACAATACAAAATCCATCAGTGAAGGACAATTTCATGTAGAATATGAAAATACTTCACCAAAAACAGCATTCATGCATCCTAGGGCACACAGCTTCATTGCTCTCTCATTTGTCATCAGCTAATAGCTGCTGGAGGACGATTTGATGTTACTACAACTATTAAAGAGTCGGTAGAATTCCAATAAGCAGAAAGCCATCGATTAATAGGAAAACCACTGTTTTCTGCCAAAAGCTGTAAAAAGGAGCAAATTCCTTCATATTGTATCATTAGATTAGTGTTTCAACTTTTTAAAGCAGCTTTTAGCGCAACTGAGAGAAACGCAAAACGAAGGATGCGGATCTTGTGGTAGGGAACAACTTAGCCCCTGGAGAGCTGATATTGCGTTCGAGTGTTCGATCCCCACCGTAGACATCGGCGGTCCGGAATTTTGCAAATGTCTCAGCATCGTTGTTGTTATATTTCATAGAACAGATTATTTGCACATTCACCGTTTTCTATGAGTCTTCCACTGAGTTAGAAAAGTACGGATCGCTACTAAGATTGAGAGACAGCTTCCACATGCCCTCTGGAATCAACTGATGCTTCTACGCTTCGTCGGAAAAAAGTAATACGAGGAATAAGTGTGGATTTCACCCCTGCAATTGTTGATGAAATAACGGAATGATAATTCAGCTTTGTAGATTTCTTGGGTGCATCGCCAAGTCGCCGAGATTTGATGGATTGAGAACTTGATTAGATCTGGACGATAGTTGGACTTAGGGCCTTCTCCTCAACCACTGACAACTCGTTGAACTACGTTTGAAACAAAAGCTAGGCTCATACTTTCTCATTAAACTTGGAATTCTACAGTGCTATCATGCTAGAAATTCTTTTTCTTTCATTGCATTTGAAATGATTCAGGACGCCCGCGATCTTCCTGATTGTTGCATGTATACATTTCAAAATCCATACATTATAGAACTAGCTGATAGATAAGCAAAACGAAGGTCCCGCCTGGTGTGGTTGGTGTGGTGGAACTCGTTAGCCCTCGGAAGGGGTAACAGTGCGTTCGTTCCTCACCGCAGACATTTGTGGTCCGGAGTTTTGGAAATATCTCATCATTGTGATTGTGTTTCTCATTGCACCCTGCCGTGAAAAATTGTAGCAGGCAACAAATACGAAGTTAATATTGCATACATTATATGAAAAATTTTGACCATCAAAATTCCCAGGACTTTCATCAACATGGTTTTACAGCGAGTTTTGCATAGAAAGAATCTGAATCGTACTGTACCATTTTCACTCATCATTAAAACGTTGATAAGTCCAGCAAAACTGATCTTCCCACATGAGCCGTCGAAATCAGTTAGCAATTGCTCCACTTGGCTAGTGTTTTCTCTCATAACAACGAACGACATCTGCAAGACAAAGGTAATTGTCGCATGTCAGCGTTTGCTCTCCTGTACCAGTTTTGTAAGATGTTCACGAATTGGCTGTTAGGAAATTCTTTTTCGAAATACTATCACTAGACCTATCTTAACGTCGGCGATGACACTGATTTGTAACGGCGAAATCAAACGCCAGGATCCGATCCTGTCCAGTCATGACATGGGATTGTCGATTCGGACGATATCGATAGGTGTATTTGTTCTCTGAAAGATTATTTGAAAAGAGACGTACGCAGGCGAGGAGAAGGTCGGAGTCGAAAATGTCGATTATTTCCGCCACTGTCTCCCGAAAGCATTTCACAAAACAATTCTTTCCACCTTCTTCACCTATGAATCCATTCACATTCATCCCACTCAGGGATTTTTTTACTCGCTATTAGTTTATTCACAAGACTGTGTTGTAATAATATTTGTATGGACTATTACATATCCTATGAGCATATGCACAAGCATGTGCCGCAGTGGTCCGAGGTTCCCTGCAACACACACATGGGATCGATCCTGGCGCCCACGACCCGCCAAGCCTTCCATCCCTCCAGGGGCTCAAATTGGTACCAGACTCGTCTGGGAGGACAGCAGCACTGGGTAAATACATCGGTAGGCCACCGCGAGTCATTGTAAAGGCCAGATTTGCGTGGTGCATTCCTCAACGATCGATCAACGCTGAAAGCTTTTAGAGCTTTATGCACAAGCATATTTCCGTCATTAAAATTCTAATAAGTGTGTAAAAGTGTAAGGAATAAGGCTTCTAGGAAATAGCGATGTAGAATTTAACGCAAAGTGAGAAAAAATAAAAAGTGTCGTAATTACGACCAATGATGAAGATCTCGCATGCAGGTCGACGTAAAATTACAGAAAGATCTGCACTGGTCTCAATATAGATTCCATTAGATCGCCTATTTCGCAATATTTAGGGGTTCGACCGAAATCACGATGGCAAAGTGAGTTACGAGGAGATTAAGCCCGAAATGATGCACTCAGCCGACGGCTTCACACTGAAGCAACTGTTCAAATCCACCGACTTCGACAAGGTCTTTTTGTCTTGCCTTTTTATCGTTTACAATTTGAACAGATTACGATCGTGAGGGAATACTCAGAGTTGGTGGTGAACCAGCTTCACGATGTGGACTTCTGCATGATCTCACAGTGCTGAAGTCAATCACCAAAAAAGATTCTGCCTTTTTGAAAAATGACAACTACTGAATACGGTTTTTCAATGAATAAAAATCGAGGTGCGCCGGGCCGATTAACTGAAGCTGTAGACAAGAAACTTTCAAATATGATTTCTACTATTTCCATATTGTTGTTACTATTACTACGGGTGTGCTCGGAGGCGCCTTGCAACACATACGTGGAATCGAACACGGCGCCCATAGCCCACCAAGCCTTCCATCCCTCCGGCGTCGACAAATTGGTACCAGACTTGTTTGAGGTGCAGACCTAACTGGGAGAATAGCGGCAGCGGCTCGATACATCGGTAGGCCACCGCGAGTCATTGTAAAGGCCAGATATACATTCAATAACCTACAAACGATGTACAACAACAACGTTGCTGAGATATTTGCAAAACTCTGGACCGCAGGTGTCTATGGTGAGGAACGAACGCGCTATTATCCTTTCCGGGGAGTAACGCGTTCACCACCACACCATGCGAGTCCTTTGTTTCGCACGTCTCTCAGCTATTTCCATCGATCTTTTTGCCACAGCAATCACCCGTCAGCGGGGTTGATCTGGGGAGCGCAAATCGGCATAGAACCCAGTTAAGCTATGGCTGTAGTTGAAATCACAATGTTTAACGTTTTGTTTTCTGCCTTCTATAATTTCCATGGCAGGGTTCTATGCCGATTTGCGCTCCCCAGATCAACCCCGCTGACGGGTGATTGCTGTGGCAAACAGATCGATGTAAATAACTGAGAGACGTGCGAAACAAAGGACCCGCATGGTGTGGTGGTGAACGCGTTACTCCCCGGAAAGGATAATAGCGCGTTCGTTCCCCACCATAGACACCTGCGGTCCAGAGTTTTGCAAATATCTCAGCAACGTTGTGGTTGTATTTCGCTTAGTAACCTGCCATGAAAATTATAGAAGGCAGAAAACAAAACGACGATGATTAATGAAGTTGAATGCATGGCGCATCCCTCAGCGATTGATCAACGTCGAGAGCTTTTTTGCTTTATTATTATACCATTAACAAACATAGTTTTGCTTACCGTTGTTACCAAATGGAGGATATT
The DNA here is from genome assembly GCA_900624975.1 of Angiostrongylus costaricensis. Classification (NCBI taxonomy): domain Eukaryota; kingdom Metazoa; phylum Nematoda; class Chromadorea; order Rhabditida; family Metastrongylidae; genus Angiostrongylus; species Angiostrongylus costaricensis. The sequence continues at coordinate 51,335 of UYYA01003969.1, read as the reverse complement.
TTGCAGGACTACTACCTAACAACACTAGAGTACCTGGCACTGCTGAACGAGTTGGAAATACACAAGGTGGGTTTTGCCAAAACAGATTTTATAAATCTGAACCACTTTGACATTGACGCATTCACAACCATGGCCATTTTCTCGTGTCTGTCTCGTGGGACCGTGTGTCACTGGAGCGCAATGAGAACGCGCATGGTTTATTGAGCTTATAGTTCTACTTCCTGGTTCACCCACAATTTTTCCGTGCCTCTCTAATCTCTGCATATCCGCTATGTTCTCCTGTGTATGTTCCCATGTTCTTCGACCCCGTTGTGTGGCTTAACCCTTATGCGTAAGGGAAGAAAATTTCATCCATTATCTAACTATGATTTCATTAGCTTTCCACATGGTTTCATGTGATTATTGAAGTGCAATTCTGTTCTCCCTGATGTCTTTTTTATCCACTGATTCAATACCACCGTCCATGGAGGCTTTTCACAACTGTAGCTGAGAATACTTATCCATGGACCAGCTCCAATATAAAATCTGTGTTCTACAAGCCATTGATTGACAAAGGTTCGTAGAGGTGTTGCGTGGTTCAAAAACAGTGTGTCTACGGAATACGGAAATTAGTTTTGATCAACCCTGTGCACTAAATAGTTCTTAAAACACAAAAGGTTCAACCTTTCAACGACCGGTGCCATTTTAGCGTGGCAAGCACGTCGGATAGCGTGTCATTGGAGCACAACTGAAATGCGCATTGAGATCAAGGTGTACGAAACGAGACGTACAATGGCGAATTTCATAGATGCTGATCGTGATTTGGGTTATGGGTGCCTACACATGGATTGCGAAAGTCGTCACTGCTTTCTTAGCAACACAACACTTACTCGGTGTATTTATACGTTTACCCATATTTCTTCATCTCAGGAAGGACCCTTCATCTTCACGCCACGAACAATCGACATGGCAATATCAAAGATTACCTCTATGCCAGTCGTACGTACTGGAAGGAAATCAGCGATGACTGAAATGGCTGAGGAGATCACTGAGAGCGCTGCTTCAACTGATCCTAACAGTGAAGAAACCGCGGCTACTACTTGGTCAACAGCCGTCGCTGTAGCCCAGTTCCAAATAAGAGAACGAAGAAGTGTAGGTCGAGGTATGGCATCGCTTTCAAGTACTTTGCTTTTCCATAACAAAGTTAGTATGACATGATGAAAATAGGTACAATACGAACAATTTTTACACTAACGAATCTGTGGAAAACTCTGTCAGATTTGTTGTTAAGATTACTTACTTACTTACTAGATACTTGAATGGCCCATCCTCACCAGTTATACGGGCCTCAGTATAATCTCCATTTTTCGGAGATTTGCTGGTTAAGCCATTGTGGTTCCCTCCCCAAGGTCAGCATGGCCAAAGTCTGCTCCAGGTCTTCACCACCACATGCAGTCGCAGCCCTTGTGGATCAGAGGGAGATTTACCACTATACGACTTTGATACCAGGACGGTAGTGGATCCTGGTTTTTTTAAAAACTACTTCAGACCATTAATCAGTTGCAGATGCATGACTTTATTTCGAAATTATGTATTATGACTGAATCTTATTCGCTAACAGTGCCGATTTAGAAATGACTAGAGTGGCTCCAACTCGAATGATTCACGAACTCTCACACGATGATAAGTCACTGATCGACGAAGAGACAATGCACACTAACGCAGGCGAACAAAAACGGTTGCAATTTCGTTACTGGCTAAGCTGAAGCAGTTAAATAACTTGCTTCGATACCTTGATCGTCATGAGTAACCATCTGGAATCCCAGTTATTACAATCGCTTCAGGTCCAAGTATTATGTTGACATGCTGAAAAGGATGGAACGTGATTATTTGAAACGAATTAAGAGAGAAGAGAACGATGATGATGACAAGGCTGCAGAATTGCCTGAAGAGCTAATGGTGCGTTGATTATTTACGCGATAACCAGAAAGATCTTCATGGTCTTGCCTTTTGTGAGATCTTTTAGGGATGAACCAAAAACAACAATGAAACTGAAAAATTGGTCTTATGAGGTCCGTTAGGTGTGAACCTAAAACGGTAATGATATCTGAAAAACTCTTCCACTATTCCGCAACAAACAACGGAATGAGGTTCTTGAGAACTTACTGTATCCAGTAGTAAAGAGAGGCGCCAAATGTTGGCAATCCTAAGGTTTCCTTCGATTTTTGAACGGGCTTAGTCGTTCTGCACTACACAGATGTAGGCTGAATGATATGCGATTGATAGCAACTTTCTCTAAAGGGGAAAATCATGTGTACTCGAAACTGCGACGAGTTAGAGCTAATTCTCACTACCAGCTAAACTGTACGGTACTAGTTTTCCAAACAACACCACTACACCAATTCGCAGACCGCTCAATTTGATTCGGTGTTACTTGGTGACGGATAGAAAGATGTTAAGAAGAAGAGTTACTCGGAAATTAATATCTGGTTTGTAATTTCGCTTTTCTTGTGTTTCAGCAGCAACTTATCTTGTAACGATCTGATTTTTCTATCAATGTAAAGCGTACTTTATGCAATTTTTCCACCTATTACCGAATAAGGGGTGTGTGGCTCAGTAGTCGAAGGCGCTCTGCAACACATAGGTGAAGTCGATTCGATACCCGCGCCCATGGTCCACCAAGTCTTCCATTCTCCGGAGTCGGCAAATTGGTACCAATCTTGTCTGGGAGGATAGTAGCACTGGTTCGATACATCGCTAGTCCACTGCGAGTAATTGTAAAGGTCAGATATGCCTGTTCATGAGCATGCATCTAAAGAAAATTTGAGAGTTTGAGGTATCGTCGGTTCTTCTTTTGCTCAACGACAACGCGTTTCTCGACCGTATTTCGACCTGCGACGAGACATGGATAGTCTACCCCAACTAGCGACGATCAGCTCAATGGTTAGACCACGATTAAGCTCTGCACTATTTCCTAAACCGAAATTGTACCGAATGCAGGACATGCTAACTGTTAGCTGTTGGTGGCTGCTTTGATCCATCAAAGCTTCCCGTATCTAGGTTAAACGGTGACGGTGGAGAGCTACGTCTAGCAAATCGGAGAAGCGCACCAAAAACTTTAACGGCTACCTTACCAGTGTTGGCCCGCATAAACGGACCAATCCTTTTCCAGGATAATGCGCTACCGCACGTCACACTACGGATGTTGCAGAAGTTGAACGATTTGAGCTACGAAGCTATTCTTCATCCACAATACTCGCAAATCCTCTCTCCTGCCGACTGTCATTTCTTGAGGCATCTCAACAACTCCTTTTGCGAGAAATGCTCCAGAAACACAGCTTTCAACAACTTCATCTCATCCAGAAGTTTAGAATTTTATGCCTCCAAAAAATATGAACTTACTTACCGATGGCAATAATTTGCGGATTCTGCTTACATCTACCAATATTGCTTATCCCGAGCTGAGATATGCCACAGTGAACGTACAGGTTGGATTCGGACATTAATCTTCTATGAACCTTATAGCTCTGTGGGAAATTCTGCTAGCAAATACGTTCTAAGCCAACATTTTTGCTGTTGCTGTCATTGCTAAAGTTGTTTTTCGTTATGGGTCACCTTTCAAACTATCCAAAAAAGTCAAGCCATAACCAAATAGTCCATATTATTGGTGATTTTCTTCAGCAGTTGAAGAAAGATGAAATGCTGAAGCTTTCTGAACAAGTGCAGAACAATCTGAGTGGTGGAGGGCGCACGCCATCCATTGATGACTCGGTGACGGTGCCGTACGACAGCGAGGACTTCCAGTGAACGCGAAAGAATTCCATCTCCACCTTTTTCTTCTTGACTGCTGTGATTTCCACTGTTGAATTTATCTGTTTGCCATTCAGTTGTTAACAGTTCTATCACTACTAACACCTTAAGTAGTAGTTTTTTCACTCCATGCCTCATTTGTGTACTTAGCTAATAATGGTCTTGTAACTACATCTTTACATTAGTGACTTCTCCTTCGACATTGTGACCCAGCTAAAGTTCCAATGCCAACCATTCGTGCTTCTAATTGTGGGATATTTTTTATGACTCGGAATAAAACATTAGATTGCTCATAAAATACCTAGGCTTCTACATCGCGCGAATTTTCTGCAGCCATTTTCAGCTGTCTATTACTTAAACTTTTTCCATAAACTTGTTTTCGAAGGTTTAAAAAGTAACGATGATTGGCGAGGTAGCCTATGAGTACGTGGGTGACTCTCTACTTTCCAATTCTTGCAGCTCAGACTGCTACATCGCTCTCGACCAGTTGGTCGATCTATAGATTGGTAGCAGTTTAAGAAATCGCTGTCATCTTGATGGAATACGTACGCATGACAGCAAAATTTTCTCCAATATGTAAAAATCGATGCCTTCTTGTGCTGAACCGCCTAGCTTGGCTATCACGAGATTTTAGGAAGAATCAAATCAATCAGGAGACGTGCTCAATACTCAAACATGCTTAACTGGCTAAACGTACAGTGAATTTGTAACCGATTGCTGGTTGCTATTCGTTTCGTTGCGTACCAACGCTCCGTTGGAGTAACACACGTCATAATGGTGAGAGTTTTGACATTGTCAAAGAACGCAGTAAGCGGGTTAAGAAATACAAGCATACGTCCTGTTCCGAAAAAATACGTTCTGTAGTGTCTAGAAGGTCGGAATTTCATACCAATGAAACAGCATATTGCCGGTGACATGTAACTACAGCAAGTCATTTATGTGCAATACTAAGAATCTTATTAACCACCGAGACGTCTTAACTTCGTTGCTTAAAACGTCAGCTGAAAATAGCTCATCTTCCAATCTACTTGCTGGAAACGTCTGTGTCTCCATTTGTCCCAGCCAACAACTTCAAAAAGTAGCGCAGATTCAGAGAGACTAACGGAAGTAGTAGATTAAGGAACACTGCTAAGTGATAAAAAAAACTTTCAAAACATACAAATGATAACTAGATAATTGTGATTATAACGACAGCCTCAGCTTAACTGGATTCAATGCCGATTTGGGCTTCCCAGATCAATGCAGTTGAGGGGTGATTGCCAATGGCACTGATCGATAGAACTAGCTGAGAGACACGCGAAGCGAAGGACTCGCATGGTGTGTTGGTGAACGTGTTAGACCCCGCAAAGGGTAATAGTGCGTTCGTTCTCCACCGCAGACACTTGCGGTCCGGGGTTTTCAAATATCTCAGCATCACTGAAGATCACCAGACCGTCCTGTTATCTACGAAATTTGCTACATTATCACAAGAATTGATTAGGAAGTTAGGAAGACTATATAAACTTCATTAACATTTGTCGCAGTCATTTTTTATTTTTCGGGAAGTCGAGGAAAGTTGTGCGCGGTGTATTTCACTTTCTTAGTAGAACTGTTTGTTTGATGACGCTTCAGTTTAGGTGTTTCAGGTTGTTCATCAGTGTTTCAATGGGTTCTAACTGTATGAACGATCCAGATATGCCGAAGGTGATGATTTAAGCCTTTCCTAATGAATCCCGTTATGACAGACGTTATACAGGTTGGCATGGTTGTAACACATAAGGTGAACAGGTGGAAGGTGCTGAGGAATATTGCATCGGGACCGTTTTCCGATGTGTTCATTATCTCAGATGAGGACACATTACAGAAATATGCGATGAAATGCGAAAAACAAGAGGGTAACCTGAGGTATTTGTGGTCAAGGCGGTTTATATATATATATATATATATATATATATATGTATATATATATGTATATATATGTATATATATATGTATATATATAAGCGTTAGTTGAATTTTACCCTAACGCCAACTGTGTTGTAGACCGGTATTAAAACTGGACGTATTGGTATTGATGGCCGTCAGAGGACACACCGGATTCCCATTGTTTATAGCAGCTGGCAGAACGAGTACTTATAGGTGGGTAACATCAGGACATCACACTGGGATCGTGTATTGGAAAGCAAAAGTTATAAGCAAAAACAACGAGTGATATTTTCATTTAAAAACGAAGCATGCTCCACAATCCTTCAGAGTCTGGTGGTAGCGCTAACGATCATAATCTACCCACGGATAGCCTACTGAACTGTGTAATGGCATAGGTTTATATTTGGCAATGTAAACAGTGAATTCCACCGCTGGAGAATTCGTACTGAACCCTTCGATGAACATCGCAATTGAACGCTCAGTAAAACAGGAGCGCAGCAACAATGGGGTAGTATTATTGCAAACCGACTTTCATTTAATATCAGTATTAATGGTTACTGTACCTCACTTCACTGATAGGCTAGGATGAGGTTGTTATCACATATTTATTTGACCGAATAACATAACAATGGGTTAGCTTATCAATGAGATCAGGTACAGTGATGTGGTAAATCACTGAGTACATCCATATATGAACAAGTCAATTGACGCCTTTTTCAATCGGACAGCACTATGTGCATCCCTGGTTCTGAGAAGCTGACAGTCTAACCTCAGGTATTTGCAGGGGCTCCCCCTAATTTTTGTTCGCTTCGCTGTTGAGCATTTAGTGTGTGAACTCTACCATGTTTCCCTTACTGTGTTTGGCTCACACTGAATAGTTCTGGTTTCTGAAGGAGGCGAAGGGTCCGAAGTGGAAGACGGATTAGAATTTTGTAACATCTTCGTGTAAGCCGTAAATAAAAAAATACAACTGTAATGATGCTGAGATATTTGCAAAACTTCGGACTGCAGGTGTCTGCGTTGGGGAACGAACGCGCTACTACTCTTTCAGGGGCTAATGCGCTCACCGTCACACCATGCGGGTACTTCATTTCGCCTGCCTCTCAGCTAGCTATCCAATTTCTGTAGTTAAAAACGGATATTCCCTATTCATCGTGAGGTTGTGAAAGAGTCAGCCTACCTATGGAGTAGCTCTGTTCAGTTGTTTAATCTTCTAATTCCTTTCATCGGCATACATGCTTTAAATGTATTTCTCCTGGAATATGATAAATCCAGTCAGCAATACATTTGTAACCAAACATTTGTGTCTATAAAAGGAATTTTGTCTCGTTTTTCAAAAATACTATTCTGCCTTTCAATTCTTTTGTTACGCGATGTCTTCACCTGGTGCATTCGAATCAACATTGAACACTGCTGGTTCAATACGGGCTCTGCTGTTGGTTCATCTTGTAGGAAACTGACCACAATTGTGGAACAGTACAGTTCGGATGAACTGTATTGGACCATGTTGCATGCCTTTCGTGATTGCTGGTAGGCTAGGGGTGAACGAAGTGCACTCAAGAGCAAGAGGTCTTACGAAATATACACGCAAGCTGGAACAATTCCTAGATGACACACGAGCTTCTGTTCTATGGCACCGACCAATAGGCAGTTTACCGATGCGTGATTTACTGACTTTAAGGGAAGCAAGATAACATATAATAAGGTTGATGAAAGCCCAAAATTCAATTTGTCCTTACTCCTGATGTAAAATTCTTGCTCAATTGAGGAGAATTCGAAGGCAAGAAAATATGAGTCCTAGAGTATTTCAGAGAACTCAGAGATTGAAAAAAACACTGGCTGTTTAAAGTGGAAACTTTTGCCATTTCATTCCTTAGTGTTATCGATTTCTTCGTTTTTGAGGTTTTTTAATCACAAAATCCGCTTTGACTGATTGAGTTTGGCGGAAATGAAGTGCTGATCTTCCTTATAATAGAAATAGCTGTAAAGTTCATCTCCACTCTGCTACTCACAGAGATAAGATTCATAGAAATCTAAGAATTCTTGTCAAACAAGCACTTGTAGTATTCACAAATTCGAATAAACCAGTAGCAGCATGAATGAACTGTTTCTTTATAAGAATTTGATCTTGAAGGATGTCATCATTGAAGCAAATGTACTTGACGATTTAATTTAATTTTATTTAGTTTTTCATTTAAATACGCATTGATTTCAATACGTACTCCATTGGAGATAGTTTGATGTTTTGCCTCTAAAGCAGTGTATCTCATCTTGTGTTGAATTTCTTTTTCTAATTTGAACGTAAACCATTCGGATCTACAGATCTTTAGCAACAAGGTACAACTTTTCTTTCTCAACCGCAGTGAAATTCAAGCTTTCAGTAGACGGCAAATATTGTTCATTTCTGTGTCCCTCATGCTTCAAGCATGGGACCTATAGAATGCAGGATTCCATCCAGAAAGCATTGATTCCAGCAAACTTCTATGGTAACTGATGGCAACTGATGCAGCGCTTGCGCCGGAAGTTTATATTTCATATGATTCGTTCAATTTCCGTTAAAAGAAACTGTCTTTAAAATAAACTCAGAAGTAAAATAATAAGTTATAGAAAAGGCATGGACCCTCTAGAGAGATAAGGAAAAGCCTAAATTATGGGTTTGTCAGGGTCTAAACCCCTGAAGTGCTAAAGCTCCAATGAAATTTCCAGCGGCTTTCGAAAAACTCACTCTATAGCGAATGTGTGATTGAAGATATTTACAGATACTGTGTTATGCAATTAGTTGGTCCAGATTTAGGAAAGCTTCGAAGAAGTTTTGCCGATAAAAGGTTACTACACGCCTACTTTTGGGACTCCTTATTTTTTATTACCTGTATTCTTTATCGCCATCAAACCCTCCGATTTAGATTTTCTGTTCCCACCGCTCTCAGAGTACTACAGCAAACATTAAGAAGGCTAGAGGTACTGCACGATGCCGGCTGGCTTTGTCGGTAAGAGTTCGGCTTACCTCGGGCTCCATTGGAGACCTTAACAGATTTTTATCTAAACTCTAATCACTTTGAGGTTGAGATATTTGCAAAACTCAGGACGGCAGGTGCCTGCGATGGGAATGGAACACGATATTACCGCCTTCTGGGGCTGACGCTTTAGCAACCACCTCATGCGGGTACTTCGTTTCAACTTTCTTTCACACGTGCTTAACGTATACCTACCATCAGCAATCACCCGTTAACGGAATCGATCTGGGGAGCTCAAATCGGAATTGGATCCAGTTCAGCTGAACTTATAATATAAATCACAATGTGGTTACTTTTTACCTTTTTGTTTACTGCCTCTGGTAGAGCATGCTGTGAAATATAACCATAACAACATAACAATACAACTATTATATTTAAATAGTCATAACTTACCATTACCAGAAAAAAAAACAACTACATTATGATTTATACTACAGGCCAGCTTAACAAGGTTCAACTCCGATTTTTGCTCCCCACATCAATCTCATTGACGGGTGCTTGCTGATAGCGCCTATAGATTAAACACGACTGAGAGAAAGGCAAAACGAAGGACATGCAAAGTGAAGCTCCCAGAGAGGGTGATAGCGTGCTCGATCACCACCAGAGACACCTGCGCTACTGAGTTTTCCAAAAAACAGCCTCATCGTGGTCATATTTCACGTCGCATCCTGTCATAGGCAGTAAATAAAATGTAACTACATTTTAATCAGTTTATTAAAAGTAGTTTTTCTATGTAACAAAAGGCATTAACTGGGATGGTAACCTGTATGGGTTTTAGGGATGTTAAAGCACCAAACTTTGCAATTGGCTTAGGAGAAGAAAGTAGTGTCATATACATGCTGGATTTTGGGTTCTCAAGAAAATATAAGTAAGTCCAAGAAAAAGTTTTCACCACGATTATAATAACCAGGCAATGACAGCATCCGAAAGGATTGCGATTCCCATCCTATTTGAATTAGGCTCTAAACATTAGGACTAGGTTTACCAAATACGGATGAATAGAATGGTGTTTAAGGAATACTGTCTTTCCCGTTGAGACCACATTTCTCGTAACAATTTATTCACAAGGATTTTTAGCGATGCGTTATTAACTGCACTTCCCAGGGAATATGATCTGCATCAAGTCCAGTGGTTCCTATGGTTATAGAAAAGCCGAGTTCCCAAATAGTTCCTGAGGCCGACAGATCTAGTTTAAGGGAAAAAAGTAGCCAGCAGAGCAATAAAGGCCACGTTGAATAGAACAAGCGATGAAGACAGCATTCCAAATACCCTACAAATAATGCAATCCGGTCTTATATTTCGTTTCCTTTTTCGTCCTACATAACTCTTGAAATGTTTTCCAAGAAAGGTCTCATGCCGTCTATGTGGAATGGAATGGAATCTCCATGATGAGCTGTTCATTTCCAACGACTACCGTATTCTTCATGTCCCTCACTTTACTACTAAATCGCTTAGAGCCTAAGCTCAGCTCAAGCTTACAATCAGCTTGCGTAATTGTTTTCAAGACCACCATTTCCAAAAAATCGAAAAATTCTCTCGCTTTAGGGATGAGAATGGAGCGATTATACCGCCGCGTAGTGCAGCAGCACTTCTTGGCACATTCCAGGTTGGTGTCTAACCCAGGCCACTAAACACTTCATGGTTGTTTTTTGTTCCAAAATACTCGTTGAAGTTATTATGAGGTTTGCGTGAAATTTTCTGCACAGAACTAACGTCTACAATACTGTGGCTTCTTATCAACACACTTTATCTCTTCGAATTTTCTCTAAATATACAGTAATGTATATTGGAAAGACTAACTGACTGGCTGGCTTATATGTACCCAAAACTTTGCGCTACAGTACACCTCACTGGCCAGCCATGCTCATAAAGATCAAGCACGCAAAGACGACTTGGAAAGTTGGTTCTACATGGCGGCCGAGTTACTGAAAGGTTTGACATTATTGTGATTTGTCTTTAAATTCTTTATTGAAAAAAAACCTTTCTGTACTCCATTACAAGTTTTGTTGTGTAGGTCCTTTACCGTGGTCGAAAATCAACGGTCATAAAGAACATCAATTAATAGCGGAGAAAAAACGGCGAATTCGAGCCGAAGATCGTGCCGAGTTCATGGGAGGAATGCCGGCGGAGTTCGACAATATACTTACGATGATCGACAACATGGGGTGAGTTTAGCCGATAATTCAATAGAAGAGGAAGAACGGGGAATGTTGGCAGAAGTGGAGTGAACCGTATATAATGCTTTACTTTTTATTTGCTGCTATTACAGTTTTCCATGTCAGGGTATCATACGAAATACAACCACAATCAGGCTGGGATTTTTTGGAAAACTCCTGACTGCATGTGTCTGCGGTGAGGACCGCACACTCTACCATCTTTTCCGGGAGCTAACACGTTCACCACCACGCCATGCGAGTCTTTTGTTTCACCTGTCTCTCACCTAGTTTTATCTATCAGTACCACCAGCAATCACCGGTTAATGGGATTGATATGGGAAGCCCATATCGGCCTTGAACCCAGTTAAGCTGAGCCTGTAGTTGAAGTCACAATGTTTTACTTTTTATTTGCTGCCTACTACTGGGTTCTACATCACCATAGGTAATTGTCACCACCTGTGATCGGAGAGAGGTCTGCCACTTTGTGGCTGAGTTTGCTCAAGTGCGTTACTGACTTCTCGAGCTGGTTTACTGGGTTTTCATAAAGGAACGTCGTAATCTAAGCTTAGCTGATTTCGCTGCGTAGGTGGAAACTTTACTAAACATCGTATTTCGACACCTCGAACGTAGCTATGTAGTTTGATAATCCAATTGGTGATCACGATGTGGGTTAATTGAATAAATGAGTAGAAGTACACCCGGTTCAACAATGACGATGGTGACGGCTTGCAGCTCGTGAGCAGATGTTCTTTAGTTAAACGGAGGAAAACCTCGCTGAGATAAAAACACATCAGTTAAATCAAAAACGTGATGAAGTTCTCAAGGTGCTTTTCGATGATGATCACTTTGATATTCATGAAAACGCTGACAAATCCATGTTGCAAAAAGATCACAGAGATTTCACCACGTTAGAGTTTGCTGCTTTTCGTACATTGACTCACGGAAAAACATTACACAGAGCTATACCTTTTTATTTTCTGCCTACTATAATTTCGCGCAGGGTACTAAGTGAAATACAACCACAACGTTGCTGAGATATTTGCAAAACTCTGGACCGCAGGTGTCTATAGTGGGGAACGAACGCGCTATTATCCTTTCCGGAGAGTTACGCGTTCACCACCACACCATGCGGGTCCTTCGTTACGCCTGTCTCTCAGCTATTTCTATCGATCTTTGCCACAGCAATCACCCGTGCGGGATTGATATATGCCCATCCAATTAATGTTACGAAACCTTCAATTCATCGTCAAAGCAGCAGAAAGACGTCTACGACTTTCGTCAGTTTCGTGGTAGGGCCGGGCAGAAGGAAAACTTCCCAAATCAACATCGTTCTATGCGTTCGTTAACACTTCTTCGCGCCATATACCTTTAATGTTTAGAGCCGTTTGCACTGCCTACGTCAAAGTTTCGTGGAAATGGAATTCGTGGAAGTAAATTTGTGGCGACCGCTGCTCTGACATCTCAATTTCTGACCATTTAAATTTATAAAAAGAAAAAACGTAATCATCTACAATTCAGCTGCACCTAGCAAAAGAGCATAAAATAGGCGTTGCATGATATAAAATAGTATGGCCTCCACAGAAAAAGTACTAAAAACCATGTGCCAGAAAAATAAACTTACAAACGGGAAATTAATTTCTGAACAACCACATCTGTTGATTGTTACAGTACGAAAACCGACAGATCTACGGATGAAGTGTTTGAAATTATACCAAAAATTTTTATTATGAAGTACCACCAAACGTAGCCAAGTTATGCAAATTTCTTCTTAGAGTTCGCCACCAAAAAGGGGGATTAGGTTGGTTTGAGCAGAGATACACGAATACACACGAAATCACTAGTTCAATCCCGCGCACTGGACTACCAAGATGTTCTTCAATACGGTGTCGGAAAACTGGTAGTCCTATGAGGATAAAAACACTAGTTTAATAGATCGGTAGGTTACTACTAGACAATATATAGGCTAAACAAGCGTGTATTCATCTTCGCGATGCTTACTTGGGTCAAATGTACTGCACTTCCTTAAGGAAGTTGACCAACTTCGAGCGCTTTATCCCGTTTTCTTAAAGCAAGAAGTCTTGGGTACTCATTTTTGTCTGATGATGCAGAATAACTCCAGTTACTTCTGAAATGTTTAAGATTTTATGAACGACCCCGATATGACGCCATCCATGCGTTGATCGATCAAGCAGCGGAAAAGCTCGGTTTAACTCTTCATGAGCCGTTCGACTGGCAGGTAAGCATTGGTTATTACAAAAAAGGAATGGATGATGAACTCATTAAAGCAGCTGTAGTAGCCCTCATGCTAGAGTAAAGTAATTATTTAGTTGTGAGTAGAAACTATTAAAATCAACTAGCATTTGCATCGAGAAAGATTATGGAGACAGTTTTCTTAAGGGATGTGGCCTCCCTACATTATCAAAGAAGAACCACTATTCGTCCCTATCAAGGAAACCTGCTTGAGTCTTTAATGCACTCTTTTTCACTTTTTCTCCGACATAGGGTCTTTCTCCAATTAACTTCCAGTGCTCGCTGAAAACAAGTACTTTCACATATTTCTAATTGTAAAAGTATTACTTAGAAGGAGGCACGTGTATCGCAGTGGTTAAAGGTGCCTAGTAATATACACAAGGTCATTGGTTCCATCGCGTACCCCAAGCTAATCAAGTTCCTTATCCGTCTGAGGTCGATGAATTGGCAATAGATTTGCCTGGGAGGAAAAGAGCACTGCCTTAATACACCAGTAGGCTATTGAAAGTTGCATAGGCGAATATCCCTTCAATCAACTCTACGATGCAATGAATTTAGTCAGTCAAACCTTCGACAGATAAATGTTAGCGTCGAGTATTTTGCACTCTATTCCAGAGAATTTGAAACAGATTTTCTCGGATTTTCAGCAGAACATTCACGCGCTTCGGAAAGCAGAGTTCGTTGGTGAGCTCGGCGAGTCAAATCTGGCGTCACTGAAAATGGACGAGGAGGAGGAGGAAAGCACAGATCAATCCGTGGACACAACACCAATTGATATCGAATCTTAGACATTTAATTAATGAATTACCACTTGCACACTACTGCATTGTCTATAAATTGTAAAGAATTGTTTAAATTTAGAAGACCTACTAACTCACAAAACTGCTAAAAGGTTCGTGATGAAAAGTGTGAGGACAATAAACGTTCGTTGATGAACATCCGTTGTCTAGAAGGTCGTTGAGTGATATCGAATGTCGCAACCCATGTTTCAACTCATACACTTCCAGTGAAACCCATTTTTACTGCAGGCTTAAACAAAGAAGAACAATAAACTGAATTCTAAGAGAATCGGAATGACACGGGGGTGGGGGTGGGTTTGGGGAGAACAGCAAGAAAATTGGCCCTTGTGTTGCTCACACGTGGAAACCAGACATCCTTACGACAGAAATTAGGTATATAAGAACATAAGTGATAGGGTTCAAAAAAAGTTGGGAGACAATGCTTAGGAATTTGAGTTTCTTGTGATTGCTAAAGTCACAACTGCCCAACTGCTCGCGCGGCAGGTGTTCACATTTCAATTAGTACAGTCCATCACGACTTCTCGGCTTGTTCTACGTTTCAGAGGAGTTGTTCCCTCCCCAGCTGCAACGACTGATTCATTATATCAAAACCTAAGAACGGTTCATCTTCGATAATTAAAAGTTCAAATTGAGGCAAGTGATAGTTCCCAGGATCGACTTTCTCTTAACCTCGGCATTGGAATATGAATGTGTCGTTTTCTTGTTCAGCAATCACGAGGTTGAGGCAAGTGATTCCCGTTGATATCAGACTTGAGTTGAATGTGTGCTCAGTGCATACAGCGCGATATCTCAACGAAGTTTGCGATTCCCACCAATTCATGCTCGATCATCCTGAACGTTCCGAGCCGTGACCAGCACAGATTTTTGATGAGACATATACAGTAAACAACGGCACATACTGGACCGCAGCTTTTTTTGTATTTTTCCTTCCCAGAAAACATATGAGGCTGTAGGTCGACATAACCATTGCTTAACTTGAGAATTTTCCCTTGATTACTGCTTTCTCTTCCAGGAGACTATAATAATTGAATTTTCATAGCGTAGCTGTAATGTCGCTTGAGTTGTTAGGAACGCCCAATTAACATCAGTAACTGTTTTTTAGCGCGATGCATTGTGCTTTTCAAGGGAATGCTAGCACCAGATCAAACCACGATTTCTCCGCAGTAGACTGATGCAAGCACTGCTGTGATGGAAATGTAGCGAACTGAAGCTGTTATTCCGGATCCTTGGAATTTCTAGGTACTGAAAATAGCCGGAGGTCAAAAGCCATCTACTTAGCTTCTTGGCTGTCCTCTTCTCTACCATTTTGAATGAGATTTACAAGTTCTCAGACCATGTCGGAAAATCATCGCAGTTTTTTTTTTTATTCTCTTTTATTCTTTGTTTGATCGACAAGATGGCAACTGTGACGAACGTCAATTCCTTTCTAGTCTCCGTTTGAAAGTTTCACATAGTTTCATATCCAGTGTTGCGATCACAATTTTCCTTTGAAAAGTCTAAATTCCATAACAAGTGGCTTCGCTTAATATGAAGAAAGGAGCTGCTGTTAACCTACTCGACAATATTTATGTACGAGGAGGATTGAACCGCCAACATCCTTTAAGCTTGTTGCTCTCTTTTGAAGCGCATTTTCAGTAACTAGGGTTACCGCTAAAAATCGGTTAGTTGTAAAGAAACAAGCCAGCTTTGGACGCTTTGAGTAGAATTCATATGAAAGCATAGAAATTTCGTTGGACCAAATTCATTGCACAGCAGAATGGAACGGTTTGCTTAATCAACGAGTACTTTAAGTACGCCTAATGGTGTCTTGAGTGACGTTCTCTCCATATCTGTGGAATTCACAACTGAATCGTGTATAACTCAAAAATCGACTTTCTACAAACTTCGGCGCAAATAATCGATATATTTATTTATATGCTCTTATGAACTGATCTTGTTGAGCTGATGCGAGGTTGCTGTCGTTGTTGTTATTGCTGTCGTCGTTGTTTTTCTGGCTGGTGTCGTTCTTCGATGACCTACGGTTCAGCGATTTCGCCTTTTTCAGAACATGGACACATTTTATACAAGAATAATTAATAATTCGGTAGAAAAAACCAAAGTAATAATGAAGGTCTAACATATAAACGATCGCCATAACATCTAAAATATGAACGGTCATAATAAGACCGATATATGTGTATTTACATACATAAACAATCGATATAATAGCCGATCCATATATATATATATATGTATATATATATATATGTTCATATATAAGCGACCTAATAAGATCTAGCATATGAACCCCACATTGACCAAAACTGTTTACTGTGCTGTTACGAGTTGGACTGCCCGCGTGTTATTCAAGTGGGGTGAGAGGCGAGACCCACCAAGGCCAAATATCATTTTGAAATAAGGCGCCAGATTATGTGTGATAGTGGGAAAATCGTCGTTCCGAGTCATCCTTGAATTTTTCAAATGTATCCAAAACGCCTGAAGAGTCCTCCGCGTTGAAGTTTTTGATTACTGCGCTAGGATCCGCACGGTTACTTCAAAATCATCGTCATTATGCTTTTGCGGCGTGTGTGTAAATGCGGTCTATATATGTTCACCACCACATGCCTTACACGAGATCAAGTATGTTATACCTGAACTCATGCGATCCCCGTCTCTCCCATTAGGAGAGATCATACGGTTTTCTGAGCTGCAAAAGCGATCATAGAGACGGTTGTGAACTAACTGACGGCATAGGGTATTGGCTTGAAAGGTCAATAATGTCACATAATTTTCAAGACTACTTTTTTTTAAGCACTTCTTAATGGCGCAACATAAGACATTTTGGGGAACAGTTCTAGCTTTCTGTCTGTGCCCAGTGGTTTCCACTTTGTATCCATTGGAAATGTGTATTTTTCGTGTCAAATTTAGCGATTCCTTCTCTACGTCTTCTCGTGCACAATAGTCGACAGCATTTATAACATTAAAGAAAATGATTTCCTAGCAATGCAAGACAGTAAATCAGAAATCGTATATTCTTGTGAACACAAAGTTGGCCAGGAAGATCGAATCCATCTAACAGCTGGAGACAAAAATTGGGAGGTTAAGGTTGAAATGATGTGAAGCGCAGGACGTGGCAATCTTTATGAGACAAAATTCGATACCAGGCCATGACAAACACAATATGGATGCATTTGCTTCAAGAAGTTTTACTAGGATGGTTATACCTCCTATTTGGTCATCGTTGGCGTCTGCACGAAAAGATTGGCTCAAAAGAATCCCTAAAGTACCTCGCATTTGACCCTGCGGATTGAAATGGAAAAATAGAGTAAACGACTTTGTTCACGATTAAGCTGACGTTTCGGCGGATGTAACAGTAACACCTAGAGTAAACGACTGTTTGAGTTCCTCTTGATAATAAGGCTATTCAAGGCAACTAATATGAAGTACTTCTCTCAACTTTAGACATGGAAGTCTGCATGCGAAAGTATGGTAACAAAAGTGTGCAGCACGGTGGTAGCAATGTCGTTCATCACGAGCAAGGTGCATGTTCGGTCCCTTTTAGACCCGCCAAACCTTTTATCTCGCTACAGTTGGAAAAGTGGTACAGGCCTTATCTGAGGAGAAATCACCTTCGAAATCCAATTGGGAACGCTGTAAACCGGCTATCTGAGGTCTCCAGGGGAATGGGCTCAACCAGGATACTACATTGAAGATGAAATTCTACCGCCACTCCCCATGAGCACAATTGTTCAAATTTACACAGGTTACATGTAAGGACACAAGGTTAATAGTTCGGAAAAACCAAATTTGACGGTATTGTTTCACAGAAAGTCGGGGCTCCAAGATATCACCCTATAAACTACCTACTCATCGTTCACAAGTGGCTTACTCTAGTCTCACCTGAACTGAGAAAAAAATTGGGAGAAAGATAGCTATGCAAACAAAGAAGGCACTCGAAAGTACCTATTAATATGAACTACATTCATCTAACAACGAAACTCGCTCGTATTACGAGTACAAGAGAAATCTTTGGTTTATTTTCATCAATTTAAAATAGCCTTCTACTTACCCCGCACAGAAACAGTTTTGGATCATGTTGGTAACTTGAGAGTTCCCATACGTCGTGTGATCTTCATTGATAATACAGAGACCAAGCTGGAAACTCACCGTTCTGTAACATTACTATCATTAGCGCGAAGGTAAAAATCCGAAAAACTAATGAAATCTTGTAAGATTTATCTATGCTACTTTTGGCGATATCACTCAAAACTGGAATGCGATTGTATAGATCTGAGAGCTAATTACTAGGTGTTGATGACCATCATTTAGGCCTTCTTAATGAGTCAGCTCTTATATCCTTCTTATGGCATCAGTTAGCTAGACGAAACGATTGTCATTGGATTTCGAGAACGCTCATAGAAAGAACGGTTTTTAGCTTAACCTCGAGAAAAGCGAGTTCATGAGAAAGACTTGTTTTTGATTCTCCATTCACACTCAGCAGCAGGAATATCTCTGAATGCTAGTATCTGATTCCAAAAATCATACTCAGTGTGGTAAACGACGTAGAGGTCGAAGGCGTGCTGCAACACACACGTGGAATCGATACCCGTGCCCATGGCCCACCAAGCTTTCCATCTCGCCGGGGTCGGCAAATTAGTACGAGACCTGTCTGGGAGAATAGCCACAGCGGCTCGATGCATCGGCAAGCTACTTTGAGTCATCGTAAAGCCCATATATTCATTTAATCACCTCCAAACGATGCTTAATAAAGTCGTATGCATGGCGCATCCCTCAGTTATTGATCAACGCCGAGAGCTTTATCTTTTTGTTTTGTGATCGCCGACCTTGCGAAATAGCCGACCAAGAGAAAACAAGCTGATAGAGAACACAGAAAAATATCAAGGATGTTGTGAAGGGAACAAGGAATAATTGCGTTTCTGAACGTCCTTGCCAAACTTTTCGACTTTACGATTCCTCCTTGCTTGACTTATGAATGGGAAACCTCGGTTCAACGAAAGTAGTATGTAGCATCACTCAACTGCTAAGTGCGTTATCTGGAAGGCAATTGTAGGGGTATTCCATAAGAAGTGGGTGGGACTACGAAATTCCGATTAATATGATCACCGTACGATTAAAAATGGAAGATGACGTCATCATGGTTCTAAAAATCACGTTGGCTTGGCACGATACAGTAACCGATATACAAACGATGTTAATGACACTAAGTGTTATGTGGTGTGCAGTAGTGAGACCACTGATCTGATGGGCAAACCTCTTCACGATTATCTTGGAAGAAAAATATGACACTCTTCGAAGTCCTGGAGCAATAAGAAGCAATCGCGCTAACCTTGCACACAAAAGGATAAAGTGTGACTTTAACTCAGTTTGGTTGAGTGGTTTGACCATAATCGGCATGACAGCAAATCAATGAAATCAGATAAATAAGACGGAGAATGGAAGAGAGATGGAAAGACATAACAAGTCCGTTCCATTTCGGTATCTGAACCACTACTAATCCTTGCGTGATCATTGTGCTCGCGTTTTGTTATCTATCGGTTTATTCCAGATTCCTTCCTATCAAGTGGCTGGCCATCTTGACTTGCTCCTTCTTTTTGTCTTTTCTTGATCACTGTTCGCAGTCATCTCAATTTTCTTTTATGCTTGAAATTGCTTTAATTCGCTGCTATGGTTTTCTCCAAACACTTTCCCTGTGTTGTCGAGATTCCGCTGGGAGCCTAGTAAGATCCTACCTACCTCTTCGTCATCCACGTGTCAGTTCCAGGAGAATTTTAATGACATTCTTCTTCTGAATTGAACACTTCTGAAAGTTTTTTAAATTTTTTTGAGGAACCCATTCTTTCTGATGTTCTTTGTTACATTGGTCAAACCAGCCAGCAAGCTGTCACTGTGCGATTCTGCGTGAAGCTCAAATCTTCATGTACCTTGTGCACTTTTACGTGTTAGTGGATGTATTTGTTGAGCTGTGATAAAAGAAGTCGACTCAGTTTCTTCTTTTCGTTTGCCAATATTCTCATGCAAGCTCGTTACTTGTTTCGAGACTAAACTAACTATTTGTCTGAATTCAATTCTCTGTTTAAAGTGCCGCTTAAGTTATAATCTGGAAGAAAAGGGAACTATTTTTCATCGTTTTATCTTTAACTACGTCTTAAAGCTTAGTGGAGGGTCATGTTAACCTCCAATTCACACTTAAAAACTATGCCCCATTTTTAAAAAGGACCTTAGACAATGAAAATCGATATAACTAAGTCCATGAACCAGGTCTTAAGCTTTTAACATTATTGTAGTTGTTTTATAGGCCTAGGGGCGCATGTGGCGCAATGGTCGGAGGCGCCCTGCAATACACATGGGATCGATCCCTACGCCCATGGCCCACCAAGCCTTCCATCCCTCCTGGGCTGGCAAATTGGTACCAGACTTGTCTGTGAAGATAGCAGCACTGCGAGTCATTGTAAAGGTCAGATATGCATTCAGTCACCTCCAACGTTGCTCAATGAAGTCGAATGCATGGCGCATCCCCGAGGGATCTATCAAGGCCGAGAGCTTTATCCTTTTATACTTTATTATTTCATTGGTTTATTTCAAATAAAAGCATGTGTCTTATAACTTCGTTGGACATTGACTCAACAGACAGCTGGAAGTCGTATTAAGATAGACATGTAGAAGAACACGAGGCATGAAGGAAATACACGTTAAAAAGTAGAATGATGTAAGAAGATGAGTACATGTGGCTTCCTAATATATCTTTTGCCTAGCTTTCTTCGTTAATATGTCATTTTTCGTTAGCTTATGATTGACAGCGATCGTACTTTGGCTATCGTCACCCCACCATCGTAGTGTGTCCAATTCGGAGCTCTAGCGCTTGTCGATGGCTACTTGAACGATGTCCACACCAAGCACTTGATGACATTTCAATGGCCCACCGAAATTATACTCGATTAGAGCGCTTCACGTTCGATTATCTTCTCAGGAAGCTTGCTATAGTTTTCCATTAAGAGCAAGTACAGTTTTTTATTTTATTCCAATTTTTAAATTAGCTCTATTAGTGTTTTTGTTAAAAATCGATGTTTCGCCCATCTTCACATCATCAATTACTGCTGCGATGCTAATGTGTCTCTGTGCATAACAGGATCGCTTCGGCTCCCTAATGAGAAGGTCGTAGTACACTGGTTTGGTTGTTTGCTTTTTGCTCATAGTCATTCTGTACCCGATATGGTCCAGTTTGGCTAATGAATCTACGACAATTCACTGGAACTAATGAACTGGTTATCTGAGTTAAATAACAAGATCCCAAATATGTTCGCCACTTGGAGAATACAATTTTCTGTCTGACATTTAGACAGCTCAAGGAGAGAGGCAGTTCTGCAACCCGATAGATGTGTTGCGCAGTGTCTAAAGTTGGTCTATAAGTTGTCCACGAGTGGTTTTCCCCGGCAGAGATTTCACATGCCAAGTGTCCATATTGAAAGTGAACCCTTACGCAGAGGCATAGATAACTAAGTTTCTTCCTACTTTATGTAAGAATATCAGAAATCTTAAGAATACTGGGTAAAAGCCCTATGGTTTTTTTGAATAGAAACAAAAGTGATGGGGAAGAAGATCAATACCTATCTTTGCCAAGGAATTATACTTTTAATCTGCCCACTGTCTTCGCGTTGTTCTCAGTTTGGCCTTTCGGAAGCAACGAGTATATGTGGTTTTGCAATATCAATTTCTTCAAGTGTACGTCATTGAAGGAGTTACTTCTATGACTTCCGGTTTAAACCAGGAATTCAAATCTATTGTCAAATTTCACCTTCTTGAAGGTAATCGTCTACTTTTGCCAAATTCGCCAGGTACGCGCTTTCGCAAAACACACTGTGGCCGCTGATCTCTCGGCCCATCTCTTCAACAATAACAAAGACTCGGCTGATCGTTTGTCTAGCCTAGAGATGAGCAGCGTTTACGGACCATCTTCTCTACCCGTTAACGAGCCACTTGACGCGGCCCGACCCTCGACGACGTTTTTGTTGTGGTCCCGGCTAATGAGTTCCGACAGCGAAAGTCACTACCTATGATTGCGCACAAGTGTTTTTGCCACCTAATCTGTTAGGGGTTTATATTTCCAGTGCCGGGCTCTATGCAACATGGTTTATTCGTAGAACACCAGTAGTATGTTCACTTTGGTTTTCCTACTACTCCCTAACAATGCCAGTCATCGCTCATTCTTAGTAGTGGATTTTTTCAACTCAATATTGCTCCTCCTCCTTTCTTATTGGGACATCGTTCATTTATCAATACGTGTCTGTACTTTTTAAGGGTCTTGTGATGTCCTCCTGGAAAACAAGAAAACCGATTGAGATGCAGTAGTTTTTAAAGATCAGATAGGGAACACTGATTTTTATTTGGCAATATTATTATTATTAATAAACCTAACGAAGAGGACTTTGAAGTACGGGTCACGATCCTAGCACAGGAATCGAGAACACAAGCGTGCAAAACTCTCGTGGCGTTCTGGACCAATTCCAGAAATCCGAAAATGAACCGCAGGGAAGAATGCCTCATTATCACTCGTGATATTGGGCAGTATATAAGCCTGTTATTCTGATGGGAGGGGCACATTACGCTTCCATGTGAATTCTTTGCGTTTGGTCTCCATGCGACATACTCAGTGGAAGACTCATAGAAAGCGGTGAGTGTGCAAGGAAGCTATTATGTGTTCAATGTGATTGAAATCTTGGTTTAGCGTTTTCTCTGTTTGGTTATGGAGGTGTTTGGCCGAATAGATTGCAGTCAACTTGACCTTTCGAAACGTCAGCTTATTCGTGAATAAAGAATAAAATAACATCTCGCGTTTACTCAACAAGAATACGAAGAATTATTACTATTGTTTGAAATCCCGCCAATTTTTGGAACACTATTATCCTCTGGAAACCTCATAAAATTTATTGTTTAGGTTTGATATTCTTTTTCTCCTTTCTCGTAGTTATTAAAGTCGGAAATTGAGTTTTTTAACCCAGAAGTAGACTGCTTGTGTTTGTTCAACTGTTTCACTGCCTTACCATTAGGTCTCCCTCTCTCTCTCTCTATTTCCCTCTCTCTCTCTATCTTTCTCTCTCCCATCGTCAATAAACTTAAACCATTCTTTACAAGGTGCATTTTTTGTAGATCGTTTTACTTTTTAATAGTCCCACGGTAGTTACTTACATTATTAACTACTTGTGTCCGTGTTCGTAGTAGTAGCCAAATGTGATATAAAGCCGTTATTCAGAAAATCGTCTGCAAAGTAATAGATGCGTATATTGGCGGCGCTAAAATTGGGTAGGAGTAATAAACTCGGGAGATTGCCGGTACTGAATGTCACAGTGTTTTACGGATCCCCCTACAGGAATGCGATGCGATCATGCTCAAATGAAATACCTCTGGGGAATATTGACCGCAGTAGTAGCTAGTGTTCCAATCCAACGCACGAAGGTATTTTTATTCCACTCATTACTTAAAAGTTTTCTCTACTATCTAGTTGTAACTGTAAGTCGTGAGAGAGCTGCATTTGTAGCACAATATTGGCAAACGAAATATACTTATGTCCTACCTTTTTTGAGTTCAAAAACAGTAGCATTTTTTTTCTAGTTTATCACCTGTATCACCTGTAGTCCCATTAATCGAGTGACTCGAGCGGGCGCCAGTAAATCTTCCATTTTTTCCTGTCGCGTTTAAGAGTAGCCCAGTGAGTTCTGCTCGCTCTAGAGACTTATCGAGCATCATATCTTTCTTCAAGGCTTTTCGTGAAGAACTCTGACCATCGGATCGGTGGTCTTCCTGCAGTACGTTTGACATCCCTAGGAATCCGGTCACTAACGGCTCTTGTCCATCGGTTATCATTACGTGTCCGGCCAACCTTATCTTCGACTGGTTGGCGTACAGAACGGCATCTTGGATTTCTGATCGTTGACGCAGATCAGAGTTTCGGATGCCATCTCTTACTTGTGTGGAACGGTATACTCCTAGCATCTTCCTTTCGACTGCGCGTTCGATAACGCTGAGTGACCTTTCATACTGCTCACGCAGCGACCAGGTTTCTAACGCATAGGTTAGGACAGAAGTACCCTTCTGTCGAAAAGTGGGTACAGAGTCGGGTGTCCTTTGTTCTCTTCACTACATCCTCGATGCTCTTGAAAGCCCCCCAAGCCGCTCGTTTCCTTCTGCTCAACTCTGGAGCTAAGTTGTTCATCATACTGATTTCCCGACCTAGATAGATATAACTGGAGCGATTGGAGATATTCGTTCCGTTGAGCGTGAATAGGGCTTGCGAAAGCAATCCGTTCTTCATGAACATCGTTCTTCTGAGATTTAGCCGAAGACCAATCTTTCCACAGCCTTTATCAAGGTCGGCAAGCACACGTTCCGCTTGGCTAATGTTTGGTGTTATAAGGAAGACGTCATCAGCAAAGCGAAGATGTTGTAACCGCTGAGCATCGATTTTCACTTCCATATTATCCCATTCCAATGTTCGCATCGCATGACGTTCTGGAGGGTGGCGGTAAATAATTTTGGCGAGATGGTATCGGCTTGCCTAACTCCTCTTTTGACGTCAATGTTAATATCGTTGTAGAATGGCGATATCTTAGTTGTGAAATTTTTGTACAGCTCACGAAGAATCTTTATGTACTGAGTAAGGACACCTTGACTATCAAGGGCTTTCAAAACTGCTTCTATCTCAAATGAACCAAAGGTCTTCTGTAAATCGATGAAAACTTCGAAACCCTGCTTGCTCACATGGCTGTCCTCCGTCTAGTGTTCTGTCAATCCCGTTTAGGATTGTTTGTCTTAGGACTCGATTGAAAAGTTTGTAGTCGACAGACAGTAAGCAGATTGGGCGATAGTGGCCGATATCGTGTAGGTCATCCTTCTTGAACAATAACACTGTCTTGCTGGTCTTCCACTGTGCAGCGACCTTGCATTCAGACAGTGTGTTGACGAGGACTGGCGGAAGGTTCTTCAGGTGTTCTGATCTCATCCTCTCCGGATCTGGTGCAGATCGGCGTTTTACCGATGGAATGGCATGTCGGGTTTCGGAAGGGAGAACCGCTGGTACAACATATCCATCCTCCTTTGTTTCATATGACCGAAGATGGACGTGGCTATCGAAGAGATCTGAGCAGTATTCGTGAATGATTTTCTTTATTGCCTTTTTGTACGTTGTAACTGTTCCGTCTGTGCATCGGACTGCATCCATCTTGGTTTTGTAATTGGAGAAGCTTCGGTGGGCTTTGCGAATGCTTTTCCCAGCCTCTATAGCTTCGACCATTACTGCTGCTCTTCTCTCCTTAAGACCTTTTTTCGCCCGTCAGCATTGTTTTGCAAGTTCGGACGTTATTTAGCGGTTGCCTGTAACTCGTGTGATTCCATGCTGGTGTATCATCTCGAGTGTTTCTGGAGACTGGCGTCTCTTGGTGGCTTTCGAGCTCTCAGATTCCATAGCGCTAACGTGAGGATGTTGAATGAGCCAATCGTATTCTTCGTCGATGTTATCGACAACGGCATCTTCCCAACAGCCGACTAATGAATTGAATAAGTCCAGTTCGCGGCGGTTTTGGGCCTTGGGTTTTGGAATTTAACGGCTTTTTCTCCTTTCGCCGAGAAATAGAAACTTGCACGGAAGAGATGGTGGTCTGATCCCGCGTAGAATTTTGAGGCAACAGCGACATCGGTTAGGCAAAACCTATTTACTATTATGTGCTCTATTTCGTTATTGTACTCTCCATTGGAAGACTCCCACGTGTAGCGTTGAGGATGGGGCTTCTGGAATTACGAGTTACTATGGATGGTCTTGGTCGCCATGATAAACTCAGAAACCCGCTCACCCTGTTCGTTCCATTCTAATCCGTTGCTCCCAGTATGACCTTCTTTAGACGTTCTTCTTGGTCCAATCTTGGAGTTGAAATCTTCAATGATGACCTTGAAGAATGTATGGTCTTCTCTATAGAACTTCTCCAAGTCTATATAGAACACTTCGACTTCTTCTCCGTCATAGTTTTATGTCGGCGCGTAAACGACGCAGATTGTCAAAGCCGATATTGATTCACATCTTTTTAATCGTTAACGTCCGATTTGCGTTGTAACCCGCTCGAATGAATCGATGTTCATGGACAAACCTGTGTTGACGAGAACGCCGACGCCGCCGACTCCTCAACTGTCGCATGTTTCGAGGACCAGTTCTTTTCCGGTGTCACAGACGTCGTTGAATGGGTGGCGCCGTCTCGTTTCGGCCAGGCCGATGACGTCGTATTTTGTCCTTCTTGCTTGCATGAGCAATTCCTCTATTGAGGACTTGGATGCAAGTGTACGTGTATTTAAGTACAGATCGTAACCATAGTTCTTTGTAGTCTAGGTAGCTTCTATTGGCCGTGAAATTTCAGCAGCTTCTCCGTACTCGTCCTACCCAACGCTGCGAAATTGGGGGCTGTTTCGGGGTCAGGGGAATAAGGCCCGTTTTTTTTTTACTGTGTTTAGCATTTTTGATATCCACGTATATCTTGCTGGGCTCTTAACGTCGGGGCTGGGTATACTCACGGGTAGCTTGCTAGGTTCTCGCAGAATGGACATGCGGCTTACTTGTTGGAGACGACTGCTAACCGCCTTCCATATATTTCCCAGTCACTTGATTGCTGCCTTTTGGCCGAATTGACTCTTAGAATACAGTCCGCATAAGCGAGAACGCACCCACACACGCATGCATGTATACGCCTCGTAAATACAGAAAGTATGTGCCAAATCGGTGCAGCAGAAACAGGAGCCCATCCCCTGGATCCACCTGTGTCTCAGGGAAGCAAAGGTCGCTTTTGGTCTGCGATTAAGCACTTATCCTCCACCTGGGGACGCACCACCTTGCCTCGCGACTAACCGGCTCGAGATTCCTCATATGAGGGAATTAGTTTATCAAGTTTATTAGTTTATAATCCGTTAGTTTATCATAGGTTATTACAAACTGTCTCTGTTTAGCTGACGCGAGGTTGGTACAGATGTTCTTATTGTTGTTGTTGTCGTTTTTGTTGTTCTTGTTGTTCGACTGCTGACGTGTCAGAGTCTTCCCCTTCCTAAGAATCGTGCTATTGAGTACCACCCATGCGTTGCTCCCGAGAGATTCATGTCAGCCATCGAACGACAACAACAACAACAACAACAACAACGACAATAATAACAACAACAACAACAGCAACAACAACAGCACCAACAACATCAACAATAAGAGTCTACCTATCTAACATCTATGCTAACCTCGCGTTAGCTAAACAATTTAGATAGCCCGTCCTCACTGATTGTGTGGGCTCCAGCATAATTTTTACTTTTTCAGAGTTTTGCCGGTTCAGTCATTGTGGTTCCCTGGAATCCCAAGGTCAGCCTAGCCAAAGTCTGCTCCAGGTTGTGACCACCACAGGTAGTCGCTGCCCTTCTGGATTGGAGGGAGATTTGCCACCACATCACTAGTTTGGTACTAGAACTGCGGTAGATCGTGGTTATGGTTTACTCTTAGCTGGACTTCCTGATGGAAGCGCAGGACTCCTTCTCAGCTTGGGAGGCTCTCCTGGTGAAATGAAGCCTCGCCCCCCCGCCCCCTGTTTGCATCATACCCCGGCATGCAGGAACACCTAATAGCCACGATAAGGCGGCAAAGAGTTTGGTTGATTATATATATATATATATATATATATATATATATATATACATATATGTATATATCAAGCGTTATGCCAAGGTCTAGAGAAAGTTGATCCTTAGAATGATTTACGTTATTGTGTTTGTAACTTCAGGAAAAGACCTACGTTTTTGCTTACTATGCCTAGCAGTGAGTTTATTTGTATGCTAATAATTAATCACTTCACCAAGTTTTTATTTGTTCACCGTGTTCTCGAAAATCGATTCGATCTCTAACACCGCATTCGATAGATATCTCGATTTGTCGGCCAGAATTGTTGCTCCATGGAAGTAATCGTAGAGAAAGGGCAAAACACTACAAGGACATAGGACTGCATGTGGTAGGGACCTGGCAGCACCATGGTGTAGCTATTCCGAAGAAAACTATGCTCAGTTATCATTCAATACCAGTGAGGAGAAAAAATAGGATATCTCCAAGCTTTTCAACCGGAGCACCTTCGTGCAAGATTTCTGGATGCGAAGAATATCTAAGAGCTCGAAAATAAAAAATTCCTTTATAGAAAACTAACCAGAGTTAATGGTCGAGTGAATCGACAAAAAGTGAACACCAAAAAGGTTTCCTGTCCTCGCACCACCGTATCGTTCTTGTGATCTAGGAAATTAAATACATCACACTTTCTCTACTTTAGGATTTTTTGTACGATTCGCTTGTAGTCATTTGATTGCAACTTTTAGACGATGCATTCCGTTTACCTGTAGGTACATCCATGCACGTGTACCTGAAAGATCACCAATGTGCGAGAGATCTAAGGCAATAAAGCAAGGAGTTCTATACATGAAGCCAATTGAGTTCCAAGGAAAGTACAACCTTGCTTTTTGCTTGTATTTAACCTTCTTTCCACAGTCTCCACCCATCTTCGAGTCTAGTTAGTTCAAAAAACTAATATGGAAGGCTTTTCCATAAAACGCGATGCCTCGTATTTTGGATAGCAACCAAGGCATCCCTCGTGGCGTAATTATAGTGACGCCATTCAATACATTGAAGAGTCTTTTCAAATCCAGCGCCAGGAGAACCGGAGTTGCAAAATTTATGCGAAGATTAGCTGGAACTCATTTCTGTTCGTAATTCCTAGGAAAGTCGCATCAAGGCTATCAGAGGATCGGATTTCAGATGGGAAAAATCGACTCAACCAACATTCAGCGATGCTCACTGCGAAAACCAGAAATTCTCGAGCAGTAGCAGGACTCAAATGCGAACCCCAAAACCTTCATAGATGATAGATGCGAGGAAACGAATCGAATAGAAGAGTGCGATGGCCCGCGCAATATATGTGAAGTTGGATCGTGCGAAAGAAAGCTCCAAGATCAAATGAAGAAACGAGCATCCGGCCGGTAGGACTTCTTAGAATTAACAAGTCAAACGATCTTCATGAATTATTGCAACGGCAGACACTGTCACAAGCCATTTTTAAGAATTCACTATAACTCAAGGAGATGCGACTCGATACGATTACAAAGACCAAAAAGGAGAGGACGAACCATTGTGGACTGCCTATGAAAAAATCGAAGCTGTCGAAAGGCAAGCTGAGTAAAAGCTGTATAACAACATCGTGGAGGCTGAATAATTTTAAAAAATGCAAGTCATTGCCATGTTAACTTTTTATTTACTGCCTATCACAATTTTTTCACGGAAGGGTATTATGTGGTGACATTGTGATTTGGGCTACGGCCTCAGCAAAACTAGGCTCATTGCCGATTTGGGTTCCCCAGATCAATCCCGTTGACGCATTGCTGATGACACTGATTGATAGAACTAGCTGAGAGATAAGCGAAATAAAGGACCCGCATAGTGTGTTGGTGAACGTGTTAGACCCCGGAAAGGGTAATAGTGCGTTCGTTTCCCACCGCAGACACCTGCGCTACGGAGTTTTCCAAATATCTCAGTATCACTGTGGTTACGTCACACAAGTCACTGCTTTGGCTGTATTCTAGACATTTGTAAATTTATCCATTTTAATAGTTCAAAATTGGTGCTACTAGTTTTTAGGGTCAGTAATCACTTATATTGAATCAATCGCCGAAGATTCAACAAGATTTGAATGAAAGCGTAGTTGATGAGCAACGCCCTAATAAGCACATCTAAGCACACAATACGCCCTCTTCTCTGATTTGCATATCCTCCAGGGGCGCAATTTGAAACAGCATACTCGACCAGGCCCCAGCAGATCCAGCTCGTCTATACCCTTTGTGGTAATCATGCCGACGAATGTATCAAAAAGTACGGTTGAAAGTTATGTATCAGCAAAAGAACACCTCTTCTTTCTTTTTTTTCATTCGTTCATTCTTTTAGTTACTAAATCACATTCTATTCCAATTATCAGTATTGGGAGCTTAGAAACTAGTGATAATATTCAGTAGTCTTTGAAATAAAGTTAACTAGGAAGCGAGTGAAACAGAAACCATCTAAAGCACAAAACATCTTGATAACCGTAGCACCTTCTCAATTAAAGCATTACCCAGATCTGGCTATCCTTTGACTTTCGTCTTGACCGCGGTTCCTGAATCCGGCACCCTTTAGCGAGGTCAAGAGGGGGGGCTTAAGGGTAGGCGATAGCATGTTGCTTGGCTGGTTATGTCTTTAACCTGAGGTCTTCGATTTTCCCGTGCATATAAAATAAAACCTTCAGCGAAAAAGAAAACGCACAAATGTTTAAGAAGGAGAAGCCATTGTGGAAACCCGAGAAATTGATTTTTACATTTTCTATATTGGTTTCTAAACAACCGTTTCTTACTTGCCATGCTTACCCATTCCACTATGGGATGTGGATTATTAAATTTGCAGAAAAGCAGAGAAAAAAGTTCAAAAAAAGCTTGTTTATCGGATTTTTACCACGGGAATCACAAAAAAGGCGAAGATATAAACGAACACAGTTTTTGTAACTTAAACTCAGAAGACCCACTTTCTCCTTGGAAGAAGAAACCTCGGCATAAGTAAGCTATGTATGTACATACGTTCTTACGAACTACCTTTCTTCAGCTGATGCGGAGCTTGGTATCAGTTTTTGTTGTTGTTGTTCTTGTTGCTGTTCCTTTTGTTGTTATTGTCGTCGTGATTCGGCGGTTGACGTTTGGGCCACTTGGCTTACGTCAAAATTTGAAAATACTGTAGAATCTGTAGCAATATCCAGATAATTCAGTGAACTAAATATAGTAATAATAAAGAAGTAATATAAAATAAACACTATTTTGTTTAAAATCTACTTACCGTTTTGTTCGGTGTAAATAAACAAAACCCGCGTCAGCTAAGTTCATAAGAATATGTATGTAGTTTTTGTAGCTTTCTTTATGCGCAAAAAGCCTTTGCAAAGTTCCATCAGGTCTAAGGTGGGTAATAGACAATCAGTTTTGATTCATTTGTACTATGTTTACTGTGTTACAATGAACCAATAAGTTTACTTGAATGACGCTTTCACATTTTTTTTACGCACTCCCTTTTGTGTTATCTAAGGTTCAGCTCGCTTTAATCTCACCGTATTGCAACTAGATGGACTTTAAAGACTAATTTGTTCTTCTTGTACAAATCGACCTTGTTTGAAAAGCTCATGCGTGAAAAACACAGCGAATCTAGAAGTTTGCCATAGCTAAATAGAAATGCCGCGCAACCTCCCCCAAGCCTCCACGCCACACCGGGACAACGGCGTGGGCGTGGTCATATATAGTCGCCTGAGAGGATCGGATCGGAACTCCATTAGGAGAAATCTTAACAATTCCTTGCTATCGCAAATCTCTAGCCCAGTACATCAGTGCCTCATCAAGTAGTTTCTTATTTGTTCAACTCATCGGATATAAAAGAGCTGATAGTTAATGTCTGCATTTTGATAGTGTCGTCTATCTTCATGTTTTTTTCTACTTCTGTCCACTAGAGTCAATGAATTGAGGTTTTGATGAACCCATATCCCTTGTGCTTTTTAGCCTTTTAAAGGCTAAAATTTTGCTAGAGTCTTTTCATAACACGATGGAAACGCATGTGGTACTTTATACATGGAAACTTTAACACTAAAACGACACGTCATTTTTGCCTATAATTTACATCTTCTTGCATTTACTCTCAGCAGGAGCCACTTACTGCATGGTTGAGCGGGTTATCATGAAAAGGAACACTATTCTGGTGGCGTCTTGGAGTAGTAGGCGAAGTACACCGACTGATTCCATGATTCTCAGCGTAACTGCGGCGCTGCTGAGAATGAGAGCCGTAAACCGGTCCCATATGGGAGAATCATTGCCTCAGAAGGGTAGCAGCAACTTGGCTAAGGTTTAATCGCTTTGTATTCTTTTTTTTTTCGACGAATGATTGAAATGTGGGTGACCACATTAGATTCGTGTTTTCCGACATTCGACGTCGCGCCTGTTGTTCGGCGACCTTTTGCTCCTTTCTAAGAGAGTTAAACTGTTTGGTAATGAATAGAAAAGCAGATGAAACAGCGAAAAATTTTCGGCAAATATCGAGTTGTCTAAAAAAAACCTTTTTGTCAGTTTAAAAGACGAATGAAACGGATGTACCAAAAGAATTCCAAAAAGCCCTTGGTCAATATGTTCAGTGTTGTAACAGTTGACTTGTTGTAATTACTGTCTTTTTAGCACCAGTATAAATGACTCAGTGATAATTTTACCTTTTGCACTTTTATAAACAAGTTGATGTAATAATGGGAATATTGGCTGGAGCCTTCCGCCGTGAAAAACTAGAGGATAGCTGAGCATTCGTCCATAGACCAAGTGCCGACGGCTATGACTGACCTGGGAACATCCTAATATAGAGATCTGTCGACATTCTATAAAAAACAATAGTGGCGCAGTTAACTAGGAAATAGGCTCCAGCCCATAGTTCTTGTCAGAGATGGGACATTAGGGCAGTGAAGCAAATAATAACCATTATTAGATTGACGTTTTTCTGTTACCATAGAAAGAGCTGGTTTAAGAAGGAGCGACTGTTTTCTAAGGAATAGGTATGGAGCGGATGCATAGACGGTCGAAGTATTAGAACCGTACCTCTCATATTTGTCAATTTCTGATGCTCAAATCTTTTCTTAATGCATTCGTTCACTCTCAGACATTTTCTCTTGCCTACCGCTCTTTTTTCCTAATCATCGCTGAAAAATACGACGTTCATTTTGTTCACTTCATCAATGCTACGTTTTCTAGAAGCTTCTACGAAGTTCTGTTTCTTCTATGTTTGTATCCACATTTACCATTTATACATCTTTCGTTTTCATCTCTCTGTGACTCACCCGATTCGTCTTCTAGAGATCTTTTCTGACTTTTCCAACCCGACCCTATCGTTTTCAAGTCTTTTCGGAAACATTCATTTCGACGGTCATAATTACGGACCGGCGACCGACCTTCTGCTGTCCATCGCCGACCGGCCTTGACAGATCCGTGGGGAGGATGGAGTAGTTGCTCAAGACATTCCAGTAAACACATTAAACTGCGCCCATCTACTCTTTGTTGAGAATTTTAGATGGCCTTCTTGTCTCGATATGGTATTATTGGTTATCTTGCTCCAGGTGTTGCATCGTTCGTAGGTTCAGTCGCTGACTAAGCGACGAAACTCCTTAACGAAGGACATTAATTAGTTTTTAAACGACTTATCAGGAAATTATTTATTTAATCAGGACAAGAGACCTTTTTCCTTCTACTGTCATGAAACGGTTGTCATCATTGTTGACCATCGACGATTTTTTCTTGTTGTTTGCGAGCGCTTGAGCATGTTCGCTAAATAATTGAAGAAGGTAGCTTTGAACAGCTTATTCAGTATGAATTCAAGTGTTTGTTGCGAAGAAATCCTACTCGGTCTTTTAAGTTTTTCATATCTAATGCTGTTTTTACCATAGTTGTTAGATCTCCCATAAAATTTTATCCCGACTTTTCTTTAAAGAGTTATCGACCATGTATTACTCTGTGCGGCGGCTATCCACCAACTAACTTAAATACTTACAACAAATAAACGGCTCTGAAGAAGGCGAAACCGCCGAAACGTCAGCAATTGTGTTTTAATAAATTCTATATTAACAACCTCGTGTCTGCTTATTGATGAAAAACATTGAATTTTCTTTAAAGCTTCGCCCTGCCAATCTTTATCCCTTTTTCCATGCCACTAAATTAGAGCTCTTTCCAATGTCTTCGTTTGGGTACGAGATTTTTTCTTGAAATATGGATACCTACGTTCATTTACTACAAAACGGTACTTGGTACTTTTGAAATAAATTTTTATTGACTATATTTAACATTTTGGTTGCTGTCAATCTTGAACGGTAGGTATTTTTTAGAAAGTTTTACCACAAAGTGTTAAAATACTGGAGATGTATGTCAAGATAAGTCTATAATGACGAATCTGGGTTCACTCAGACGAAAACAGCAAAGAATCCAAGAGGTAGAGTCCTGATCACGTTGGAAGTGGTCGCGAATTGATCGAGTGCTTACCATTATTTATGGAATTAACATAATTAATGCATAATTCACCGGATTGACATATGGCCCTTGAGCACGTAATTGTCTCACTTTCTCGATTCGATCCATCATTTTCGCTTCCTCATGAATTTTAATAGAAATGGTCGCACAACTTACTCCTCCACTTGCTCTTCTACCCTTCAGAGGTAGCGGAGCGATTAGAGACGCTCTACAATATACACGGGATTGATCCATCGCCCAATGTTTCCATCCCTCCGGGATCAGAAAATTGTTACTAAACTTATCTGCGATAGTAAAAGCACTGGTTCAATACATCGGTATGCGTCCGAAAGTCATTGTATAGGCCAGATATGCATTCATTCACCTCTAACGATGCCTAATGAAGTCGCATGCATGCTGCATCCCTTTAGAATTGATCAACGCTGAGAGCTTTACCCTCTATACTCTTACCCTCTCAGGCACCATCTTCTGCCAGTCTCCATATTCGCTCTGACCTCGCCTATTGTAGCCACTTTGACTGTCCCATTGGAGGTATAGGTCGCAGTATAATTCACACGTATTCTACTCCTTGTTTGAGCTATATTTACAACTACAGTTAAATTTATGTCTTCTTTATTTTTATCTACTGCTGTATTTACTTTTTCTGCTCTGTCTCTGTACCTATCTGTTTCTTTGCTTTATGATTCTTCAAAGGATTTGGTTGAAGGAATGTATGTTCTTACGTGTTGCACTTACTTCAAAGTATGGATCGAGAACATTCGAACTCTCTTCTTTTTACTATTTTATTGGTTCTTTTATTTCATAGTTGTACCCAATATCTGTTTCAAATGGTTGGGAATTCTCTAACTCACAAATGTCCGAGTGAACTTAGGAAGCATCTTCTATGATTGACTTAAATCACTTCATTCATGTTGCAGATCCGTCTAATACCCTGCTCTTCACTATCTAGAATCCTCCGTCTGAAGACGACGAGACTACCTGATTTGTCAACCAAACTGCGATCATTCCAGTTCTCCATCACAAACGCGTGTTTTTTCTGTAAAATTGAAGAGAAGGCAGTAAAAACTAACACGAACCTGCGTTTTTCTACTCGCATTTCTGCCTGCCTGTCTGACCTTGAGAATTATCTTTGAAGCGTCTGAAATTCACCTTGAATTACATTTAAAAAACCACTTGCTGGTGTAATGGCATTAGTCACCTCAGTGGGAGCGTGTGGCACATCGGTTGGAGGCGCTACTGCTATACACACGTGGAATCGATCTCTGCACTTATGGACCACCAAGCCTTCCAACCCTCCGGGGTCGGAAATTGGTACCAGATTTGTCTGGAAGGATAGCAGCATTGGCTTGATACATCGGTAGGCCACCGCGAGCCGTTCTAAAGGCCAGGTATGCATTCAATCACCTCCAGCGATACTTAATGAAGTCGAATGCATGGCGCATCCCTCGAGGATTGATCAACGCCGAGAGCTTTATCCTTTTATTTATACAATGGTTCGCGGTGATCTACCGCTCTAACAATCCAGTGCTGACATCCTTCTAGACAGGTCTGGTAGCAATTTGCGGACTCTGGAGGGATAGTAGGCTTACTGAGTCTGGGACGTGGGGTCAAACCCACATGTATTGCAGTGCTCCTCTAGCTACTGCGCTACACGAATCAGCGCCGAGAGCTTTATCCTTTTTATTAGTCACCTCAACAATAGCAGTTACCTTGTTGAAATGCTTTGCAGATACGTTCTTTATCAGTCATGTCGTTCACATGTCCTCATAGTTTGGTTATCGCCTTGGAATATAAACCACCGCTTTTTTAACTCTTTTATTTACTGCCTTTTTCTTCTTAATGGCAGGTTAGGTTTCGAATTATAACTCGTATGAAATGCTGAGATATTTGCAAAACTCCGGACCACAGGTGTATGCAGTGGGGAACGAACACGCGCTGTTGTCCTTACCGGGGAGCAGCGCACTTCACCACTACACCATCCGGGTCACCACCGCTTTTCATTTCACATTATATTACCTTTATTTGCAAAAAGGATTTTAGGCAGGTCACAATGGAATGTGCAAGCTGACACTATTCTTCTACTTAGCTATG
Source organism: Angiostrongylus costaricensis (assembly GCA_900624975.1). Taxonomy (NCBI): domain Eukaryota; kingdom Metazoa; phylum Nematoda; class Chromadorea; order Rhabditida; family Metastrongylidae; genus Angiostrongylus; species Angiostrongylus costaricensis. The sequence continues at coordinate 15,233 of UYYA01003969.1, read as the reverse complement.
TCGATTTGTTATGCTTTGCTAGTATTAGTATGCAGTAATTTTGTGAACGGTATCAGCTTCTTGGTACCTGAATCGGTACCGATCGGCCATGTGGTTGGCTATGTAGAAGGTCGACCGACGCTCTCCACTCATAGCAAGTACTTCTTCGTCTATCCAGACCCCATATCCGAGCAGGTTAGCCTTTTTCGAATTTTTAGACTCAGGTCACATCTTCATTGAGCATCACTCAGTGACTTCAGCACCGTGCTCTAGACCTTTTGTGGAATTCAATTTGATTTCCCATAAAGGTATTCTGAAATAGCCATGTCATTAAAACGCGTATGTATGAAGATTATTTAATCCTTGAAATATTCCAATATTTGCTGGTTAGCATAAACACGACTTATGAATTGAGAGCTATTCACATTTTAAAACGGCGTGAATTTTACTTAGCACAGAGATCTGCGCAAACTTTGTGATAGGCCACAGCCGGTAAGTAAGACGATAGAAACTTTCGGTTTTAATTTTTGTCCCAAAATATCACCTCGACATCCCAATTATTGCCTACGAGTTAAACTTTTGGATTTTTGTCGCAATCTCAAGCTCGTAAAATTGCACCTTCTGACATTCGGTGTCACGTCCTCATCGTTTCTTTCTTCCTTTGTTCGCCCCATTATTGTAGTCTCTAAGGCTGAGAAACCCGACGACGATCAAGAAAAGAAGGAATTTCATTTTGGTCTCTTACAAGGCTCTTTACGCCTGATTTGCTTAGCGGGGTGCTGGTCACCTAACGGCCTCACAAGTAGGACATAGGTGACCTTGCACGTCGGCTGTCTCGTAACTCGGGCAATTATGAGCGCTCGAGGAACGCCAGCTATGCGGGCCATCCATTCCTCGTCTAGGGGTGACATAAGTGAAGTGAGGTAGACGAAAAAAAACGAAAACATGACGCCTAGCAAGAGTACTGCACTTTTCAAAGGTTATCTATTCTCATTATAACAATTCGCCTCTCCATATTCATGATTGTTGTAGAAGTCTCAGCTCTTATCAAATTGGAGAAACAGTGCCTGGTCGACGGAAAAAAAACTTTGGCCAGAGTATGACTCAAAAAATCGACTAGGAGGTTTGATTAAACTCGAAAGCAGTGCTTGATCGGCCAACCACCTTTTCCTAAAGTATCAATCTGCGAAAGAATCTAGTAAAAGTTTTCTTCTAAATCAAAAACCGTACCTGGTCACAGAATCAACTTTTACCATACTTGAAAGAATCAAGAAGGAGTTTTAAGTTTAGCTTGTAACATAGTGCGAGTATCAAGAGTGAAGGTAGCATCTTTATGTTTTTCTCAACAAAAAACATTCATCATCATAAATACAACTTGATTCCCTGGCAGAATGGCTCGTTGCTGATTTGTCCTAATATCGCTTTCCTCAAACTAAGAGCACTTGTGGCGCAGTGGTCGAATGATCCCTGCAACACACACGTGGAATCGATCCCACGCCCATGGCCCACCAAGCTTTCCATCCCTTCGGGATCGGCAAATTGGTACCAGACTTGTCTGGGAGGATAGCAGCACTGGGTAGATTAATCGGTAGGCCACCGCGAGCCATTGCAAATGCCAAATATGCATTCAATCACCACCAACGATACCTGATGAAGTCGAATGCATGGCGCATCCCTCACGGTTTGATCAACGCCGAGAGCTTTATCCATTATCCTTTATCGCTTTCCTCGCACTTTTTTGCGTGAATTAGTGGTCGAACTTCATAAACGCCTTTTCTTCGATTCCACTCTTTAGTATTTTGCCGAATCATGAGATCGAATCCGAGCCATGTAAACATGTAAAAAAAACTTGTATCGACTTTTATTATATCAAAATAATCATAAACCTCAGAAATCGTTTGGAACTCTTTTATCTGAGCTATCCATTCAACGTTCACACTTCTTTCATAGCTGCAGTAAAGAATCGATTTTTGGAAGAAGATTTTAACCAGCCACAGGATACCTTCGACCGAATGGAGAGCTAAAGATTTATATTTATCGTGGGGAATTCTTAACTAGAGCACTTTAGGTTAAGAATCTCCCTTTTTAAACCAACCCTGGCCAAATTCCACTGAACCAAACAAACCCAAACTGGGTCTCCTTTCGAACTGTTAATGGTTTCTTGTTTCTGTTAACTGGTAATGAAACCTTTTAGTAAGATCGAGCAAATCAAGGCATCTTTCGTTTAAGTTCTACTTCTCAACAACGTAAAAACTAGTTAGTAGTTTTTTTTTTACTACAAAAGCTTATTATTCAATAAGACCTCCAGTCTAAGCATTGCAAGGGGTGATTTCCATGCATTTCCGTTCCATCATGGTCCATGGTGATCCAGGTTTTCACTGAAGATGGAAAAGGACGGCGCCATCCTGTCCAGCTTGCCTACGCCTTGTCATCACTGCCGTCACCGCATACATTAGCGGTTTGTGATGACTCCGAGGAAGACGTTTGACTTATAGGCCAAACGGTCGGTCGCAAATAACAGATGTCATCGAATACATGACACCCAACGTAGTGCAGAATCGCTAATGGCTCTGTTTGACCTGATTCCTCAGCCTATGACTAAGGCTAGGGCTGGTCGAGATGGAGTTTAGGAATTCGGAATTAAGTGAGGTTCCTATACATGAAAGAATACAGCCGTATTAAACAAAATTCATAAATCGTTTAAAAAATACCTATTTGATCGATATGGACATCATAGCTGAAGTACTTTTTCCTTGCATTTTTGGTCCATAGAGATTTAATTCTAAATGGAATTCTGAATGGAGTTCTCTGTAAAGGGTGGTGACAGTAGACGGGGCATAAAACTTTGGTGCGAAATTTCATTCCAAAGGTGACAAGTCGTAATTCCTGTTTAGTTTTTACTCGGTTTCTGAATAAAAACATCGAATTCAATATCCTCTTAGGTGACCATTCAAGAGATGGACTTTTGGTTGTAAATCGCATTTCCATTTTCACGCCAAAGAATGTCAGACTCCTCACCACAATTAGGCAGGAAAACCCGGGCAAAACACTGTTGATAATAACTGTAATTTTTCTTATAGTAATAAATAGAGAGTTGGTATAAACAAATCTCAGCCACTTAACCATTCATACAAACGTCCTCAAACTGGTAGACTATCTGAATTAGCGCTGCATCAGATTGGGGCGGGCGGTGATTGGATTTGCACGAGCTGCGACTAAGTTAAATCATAATGAGTCGATCCCTGCGGACCAGCAAGAAGGTCACTTTAAAAGACGGAACAACCCTCACATCCATCTTTAACTTTGTGAAAAATGACTGTAGCACAATGGTGGAAAACTTCCCTAATCTCAGAGAACTTTAAAAACAATGCAAAACTTCAGAGAGCGTCAGGGTAAGAATAGTTCTGTACTGCGCAAAGATTAGAAGATGAAGCTTACGTGGAAGTTCTCATAAAAAGCTTTATTCTTTTTAAACAAGGAAGTGAGGAAGAAATGATAATTTCTACTACGCCTCATCGCGGTGCTATAGTCCTGCTTGGATGCTCGACTCTTTTGAAGTACACTTGTGTCAGCTCCTGTATATTACTATATTATTCAGCTGACGTGACGTTGATTTGCCAAGATTTCTATCCAGCACTCCAGCGATAACCGCATCAGGGTGTTCATCTATAGTATTAATGACGATTGTGGGGATAACATGTGCACTCCCTAGTACTGATTTGCTCTTAGGTTAGCTTGAAGTTGAAAACTTCAAACTCCTCCCCAGTTTCGTTGTGTGGGAAGAGTTTTTTCATGCAGACTTCAGGTGAACACCAACGAGGACCCCTATCAGGAAAGGGTAATGGTGAATGGTTTGATGCATACCATTCGTTAAATTACATCGTCGGATTTCCTTCCCTGCAATCAAACACACTTCGTTTTCGAGGTTTCTCCTTAGGAGTTTTAACTTTCGTTATGCTTAAGACAAATGTTCATGGGTAAAAAATGCAAAACAACTGTTGAATATTGATCTCAGAGAGCAAATAAAATATGAATATGATATTCCATTCCGGTATATAAAACCTTTGATCGAGTGCTCAGATTCCTCTGAAATGTTCTCTTTTAGCTAATCAGCATCGACGATAAATCTGGTGAGATCACTCTCATTTCACGATTGGATTACGAAAAGCACAAAAAATTCGAAATTCTCGCTGTTCCGATTGAGGCCGGAGAAGGAATCGAGGTGGTGAGAGCTTCTATCACCGACATGCCAACCATGACCGTTTACTGACGAGTGTATCCAACAATAAAGTGGAACTTAGAGTACTCTTGAGAGTTTTTCCACATGGAACTTTCTCTTGTGAAAGAGATTTTCACGTGTAGTGTGGATACTATTAAGGCAGCTGAGAGTATAAAATTGATCATCTGGAAGTTTCGATTGATGATCCGCTGAACCATTTAACCCATCAATTTTATCCTTCCCGTGTTTTTGGCGCTGGGTGACCTCTCTTAGTACAGAAAAAGTTTTCCGATCTATATTTCATAGCTCTGAATGGGCCGTAATATAACATGTGGTTCAGTCGATAACCCAAAAAGAAAACTATTTCTGTGCATAAAAATCGATAAATACTCTTTCCCACAAACATGAACTTAGTTGTTTTAGGTGACTATCGAAGTGGAAGACGTTAATAATCACAGCCCAACGTTTCCGGAAGAGAAGATCAAGGTATTTCTTCGAAAGGCTAAATGAAAACGATCATGTCGTTTCAATTCCAGCTCAACATCTCCGAGTTCGCTCGAATCGGTACCGCCTATCCGCTACCACAAGCTGACGATCGTGACGGGAAGAATTTCACCATTAAACGGTATCGCATCGTTCAGGGCAACGTCAACAATGTTTTCAAGGTTTGTTAGATTTGAAGAAAAATCCTGGCTGTACATAGTTAAAGGCGATTTCATAGTTCATCGTCCTTTCGACGAAAGTTCCTCAGGGTTTATTCTACAAGAACTATGCCGACCCGAAGATTCATCAAGGCAGCTTTGTTGAAAACCTTCTAGAACCCGTTGTGACTCTTAGTGGTTGCAATTTTCTTCCTTTGCAGCAATAAATTTTACGAAAAACAAAGGCTTTAACAAAAAGTGATATAACAGCGCACACTGTCAATATTGTGCTCCGTCTTAGATATTCCGGCGTTAAGGAAGAAGTCTATCTTTAATTTGATAGCAGATAAGGCCGGAAAACTACCACGTACCGATGATGAATTCATGAAGATTCGTGAGGGTTTCATTTGAGGTGGAGATGAGGTATCGGTCATAAAGTGTTCGTTTGTGGTCCACACTTCATTAGACAGGCTTCCTTCTCTTTGTCATAAGACGTTTTCCTTTCTTAAAATAATCGTCTTAGTAAGCATGCGAAACTTAATCGTATAGAAGTAATGAGTCATTACTTCTTTATGGAAAGTACATTTCCATTAAGATCTCGACGCGTACAGTCCATGGCGCTTTGTACGCAGATCTGGTGGTGAACGGACAACTCGACCGCGAATATCGTGATAAGTACGAATTGATCGTCGAGGCTATCGACGGAGGAAAACCGCCCAAGTACGCTTCGATAGAACTTAGCAAACCTGCAGAAGCAAAGGAAACAAATTTTGTATATAGAATTCTCAAGGATTTAAGCTAATGATTTCGCTTGGTTTTTTCCCTCAAAAACAAAACGATAAAATTTTATGCATTTTTCAGCTTAACGATTTAGTATATTAGTTAGTTAGGCTAGTAAAGTTACATTAGCTATTCATCGAGACTCCAAAAAATTCTTATCAGGAATTTATAACCTTCCCAATTTTTTCACTTTTTTGCTCTCTAAATTATTAATTTATTAAAGTATATAGAAAGTCGGACGTGGGAGTTATTAATTTATTATTAATTATTCTTTCTCTCAACGGTTTACCGCCCTTTACCGCCTCGTCTCGGCTGGGAGGTGTTCCTGGGTGTCGGACTGCGATGTACAGCGAGAGATTCATCCCACCAGCAGGCCTCCCAAGCTTAGGAGCCCGGCATTTCCATCAGGAAGTCCAACTATGAATAAACCAATACCATGATTTACCATCGTTCTGGTACCAAACCAGGCGCATGGTGGCAAATCTTCTGATCCACGAGGACGGCGACTGCTGTGTTGGTAATGACCTGGGGCAGACTTTGGCTAGCCTGACGTCGGAACTCTAGGAAACCACAGTATCTAAACCAGCAAGACCCCGAACATCGACAAGATGGTAATAATGCTGTGGCTCGAGCAAGCAGTGAAGATGGGTCATTCAAGTATCCAAGTAAGTTATTTTTCAGGTCATTAACATAGCATTTTAGAAACCTATTGTAAACCTGACAAACTTTAAGTTTGGTTGAAGTGCCTTAAAATGTACTAATTAATTTTTTCACCACTGAACAAGCTGCGTAAAGAAACTAAGAACTTCATTTTCAAATTAAATCATATTTTTTCAGTATTTGCTTCATGAGCAGACATAAGTTCGTTGTTACACTATTAGCTCTTAAAAGATAACCTTCTGGCGATCTCGCTTTCTTCAGAGGCTAGAAAGGTCAAACCGATCCGTAATATACCCAGTCAAACACTTTTATAATCTCAAAAGAAAAATCCAGGGCCTAAATTTTCGTCGCATAATAGACAGCTTTTTAACACTTACTAATTTTCGCTTTCATTTTCTGCCTATTCTTTCCAACCACAAGGATGTTGAGATACGAGGAAACTCGAAACATCAGGAGAGCTTCGAACCCGTGATCACTCTTACCAGGACTCACATGCTATTTACCACACCAACCTTGACCTTTGCATTGCCTTTCTTTCTGCTATCATTCCCGTTAAGGTACGATTGTTGATATCACCGATGGAGTAAAAACATAGCTGCGAAGAACAAGCTGACTAAATGATATCCCTCTCTAGCGTCCATTTTTGGATTTTTGGAGTTTATCCAGAGTGCTTCAAGAGTGTATAGAGCCTTTTACTTTAGAGTCTTCTTGTAATATATCTCTCAGTGGAGTACTTGCTTTAGCTTTAAGTTTACCGATAAGGTGTTCTTTTATACGGACGTAGAGTTGTCTACCCATTTCACCAACACTTTTGCCCCGTATGTAACAACCTTATTTTTGCTCACTAAGAGATCATTGAACTATGGTAAGGTTAAAACAAAGTCGGTCTTGTGATTTGTTACATCTTTCCATTTATAACCTAACAGGTACCGGCAACAGCTAATTTCTTCTATCGCTGTAGCAAACCCTACCATACGTTGTTTAATCTTTGATCTATTTTGCAATCTAATACATAATATTTGTTCTTATAAAATCTATTTTTTTTTCGTGTACCTTTTAATACTTCACTACAAGAACACTGAGGGCGCTTTTTCCTTACTTCACAATTGGGCTTGAGAACGTGATCTTCGTATTTTTTGTAATTATTTTACACTTTTTTAAAAGTTATTTAGTCATCGTTGTTTTAAATTAAAATGTTTAACGTATTTAAGCTTAATAGAGACCTTAGACGATTTTTTTGCTCAGAGTCGGACGCCTTTACGTGCACGTGTTTATACTCGACGCAAACGACAACGCGCCAATTTTCACGCAGCCACGGTACAGTATCTCAATCCCAGCGAATTTAACTGTCGGATCGCAATTTTTCCGTCTGAAAGCCACCGACGGGGACATAGAAGAAAATGGCAGAGTCAGATATCGTTTGCGAAAGGTAGGCAACTCTAAATATTTTCTTTCAAATTGTCTTTCCGAGGGTTGTACAAGGTCAGCTTTCGGATTATCAAGCACAAGTATTCTAAGACTTTGTCTATCCCAAAAATTCCAACGTTCGAGGAAAAAATTTAGTTAGTTCGTGATTTTGACGTTCCTTCTGCGTAAAGTTATTGCATATCTTTAGTGTTTTCTACTGCAACTGCACTTATGTTGTTAATATTCAACTCTGTTGTTCTTAACATAATTGTTTAAGGAGATTTTCCATTATTTTCTCCTCTGCTTTCACCCATTCCGTTTCTTTGTTCTTCATCGTTATTATGCTCAGCACAAACAAGGACGCTATCTAAGTTCAAACCCCTCCAATAATCATGATTATCATGTATTTAAATGGTATGGACGGTGCTGCTTGTTCCCAAAAGTCTCCTTTCCGTCAATGTGTTCAACTAACACTTCCACGATAAAGCAGTGGTATCGATATTTTAACTTATTACTTATTGCCTACTCTTTTTTTAATGGCAGAGTATGTAGCGAAAGAAAACCTCAACGATGCTGAGATATTTGGAAAACTCACGGATAGGCCAAACGAAGGACTTGCATGATTTAGTGGTGAACGCGTCAGCTCCCAGAAAGGGTAATAGCGCGTTTGTTTTCCACTTCAGACAGCTGCGATACAGAGTTTTGAAGATATCTCGGCATCATTGAAATGGTATCGAGAATTCAATCAACCGAATGAAAGATATTCTCTACTGAGAGAGCACCACGAAAGAAAGCGTTTATAGTGAGTGACATCCTAACCGCCTATCGATCATCGTCAAGTGCTGCATACGTTGGATAATTAATCAAAGAATACGACAAACTTATCTTTACACGACATCTACATCCAAGCTTGAGTTGTAAGCACACTGGAGATCATTTATACTACAGAGCTGAGTGGACCACTAAGGGGCAGCCAACAGAAAGCGCAAGAAGAATGAATAAAATTTCAGTTCACAGGATTTTTTGCCGGCAGAAATTTGGCAAACATTAGCACTGTTTACTCATTTGTTTGTTTACGATGAAGTTTAAATAACTATTGAAATCCTTACGTATAAAATTTTGAGTGTTGAGTTTGTCCTTACATTGAAAAGACTCGGCTGTGCAACGCAGAGCGATTCATGAGCCAACTGGGTTTATCCTATGCCATCGTTATTTTTGAATTATTCACCAATTTATTCAAGCGTTTATTTACTTCCCCCATCTCCCTTAGCAAGAAAAGCAAAGTTTTCTTATTACTAACATGGATCAGAATGGAGGCAGAGTAAAACCAAATCTCAAGACTATTTTAAGAATCTTTATAAATTGTAGGGCGCGTGTGGCGCAGTGGTTGGGGACGCCCTGCAATAAACACGTGGAATCGATCCCCACGCCCATGGCCCACAGAGCCTACCATCTATCCGAGGTCGATAAATTGGCATCAGACCTATCTGGGAGCACAGAGGCACTGACTCGGTATATCGCTAGGCCACCGCGAGCCATTGTAAAGGCCAGATATGCATTCAATCACCTCCAGGCGATCCTTAACGAAGTCAAATGCATGGCGAATCCCTCAGGGATTAGTTAACGCTGAGAGCTTTTTTAATAAATTATTGTTTGCAAACTTTATTCAATTTCGCTAAAGCATTCCTTTTGTTTCGATCCAAACCTTTATAGAAAAGGCTTTATATTAGGCCTGTTTGGAGATTATTGTTATATACGGATGAAATGAATGATGCTCGATTCCTTTGCAGAGGGACGATCCACGGAAAACCGGAAGCGTTGGTGTACATTTATTAGCTGTTGTACTAGAAAAGTTTTCCCCCACTATTAATGAATTCGATAGTGTCAGCTCGGTTCATCTACTTGCTTACTGAGCACTTTTTGCACAACGTTATTTATTTACTAGCAAATCATTAACTGTGAGAAATTTGATGCCAAACAGTAGCAATATCATCTTTGAGAACTTACTTCCAGACGAGGTTCGAGCATATGGCGCCGTTGTTTTCACTCTCACCGAACGGAGTTCTGTCGTCGGCAGCACGTCTTCTTCCAGGCACAGTTCACGACTTGATCGTCGACGCCTACGACGGCGGCGTGCCGTCTCTGGAAACAACCGCAATTGTCACCGTCACAGTACTAGGTAAAAATAGTAGTAACCTAGTTGTTGTTCAGTAACTTGAATCGAATTCGTGCATGATTGTGCCTAGCAACAACGTCTGAGTGAATAATACACTAAATGCATTGTTAAAGGGACTTCTCTTACGGCTCCGGCTGTTGACATCATCTGGTTAACTGACAGCGGCACAGCGCATTTCCTTGAAAATATCACACTGGGAACCATTGTGGCACGGCTGAGCTTGAACGAGGAACAGAAGGACTGGTAATACCCACCTAGTTCATGGATTTGTATTTTGGCTAAGCTTTTTATGGAACATTCTGAGATTTCTCCTACTTGTACTGAACTATTTTTTAGTGAGTTTCAATTTTTGTTGTCAGTTTTCTCTTCTTAAGTGCGAATTTGCCCCAAAGCGGCTGAAGTAAGAATCGTTCCCCTTCTAACCAGTGGCAAGCGAAGTAATTGTAAACAATATTCACCCGATGGATGCTCTTATTTTGCATACTGTTTATTTACTCACTTGATATTTTATTCCCTGGCAGAACCTCCCGACGGTTTACTAGCTCATCGTAGTTGGAAAGTGATCCTGGATGTCGGGCTGAGATTTATGGCGGCAGTATTCATCCCCCTAGCAGGATCTCCTAAGCTGAGAGGGATCCACCACAGTCCTGGTATCAAAGTTGCATGATAGCAAATCTTCCTCTGATTCACAAAAGCTGCGACTGCTTGTGATGGTGGAGTCTTGGACCAGACGTTGGCCAGGCTGACCTCGGAGTTCCAGGAACCACAATGGCTTAATCAGCAAATTTCCGAAAAGTGGAGATTATGCTGGGACCCGCACAACTAGTGTGAATGGGCCATTCAAGTATGAAGTAGGTATCAATATTTTATTCAGTCATTAAATGCATTGACTGCGTAGTCTCTGTCTTGTTTTTACTTCCTAGTGATTTGGATTTGGCTCAGTTATAATTCAACAATCAGCGAACACTAACTCTCATAAGTGATGAACTTTGACAACAACTGATTTCCAATCTCGGAGAATTTAAAATATAACAGAACACTTCACTTGGTTCTTAAATAATAACGACAATAAAAGAGTGGTAATGAATTCTGGCTGGTTACAGTGTCGTCACTATGTCTGGTTGTCCATCGTTGTGCCTTCGTCAGAGCCAATCTTCATCAGTGTACCTTCTTTTGGTTTGTGGCACCTTCGACCGCGAATCCTCATCAGAATATCACCTCAAATTCAGTCTGAAGAGGGGTACTGAACTAGTCCTGGATCATCCTGTAATTCTTAGCATTGGTTGGTTTCCCTATGGCTCATTCTTCTTTCTATATCATATTACAAAAGCCAAGAACAACGCGTTTTATTTCATTTGAACATTATTTAATAGGGTGAGAAGTCCATGTATTATTATTACATGCTGTATTAAGACAATAAGAAAACAAGGAATACGACCAACATACGGCGCATCAGAATAATTCCAGCTTTTACGGTGTTACTTGACCACACGTTTATCCCTTTTTTATATTACGAAATCTTTTTTCACCAGTCAGAAGGAAGAGCGCATAACCAGGATCTTATTAAAATAGCTTTGTGGTTCTTATTAAGCTTTTTTTGTCTGCTTCTTTAGAAAACCGTTAATACAGGATACTGCTACCGAAATTCTTAGGCTTGATGCGCTCGTCTGACCTTCCGCATAAACCTCTGTTTCTGTTGAAAGCTAGAAAAGTGGGTAAAAATATCCAAAAAAATTTCCATGCGCTTTCCTATTTCAATGTCAATAAGAATCGCTGTGTTATAACAACTTTACTGTATAGGTGACATCAACGACAACGCTCCAGTCTGGCCACAGGCTTACGCTCATATCACCCTGAATCGCTCAACATCGGCAGTCGACCAGACTACCGTACTTGTGGCGACCGATGCTGATCAAGGTCTGAGCGGTCGAGTACAATACAGTGTACTCGACTCGGATATCATCGCCATCGATCCGAACACTGGCCGGCTTAATCTACTCAAGGAAGTGGGTTTTTCTCGGGATCATTGCATGATTTCACTCCTGCCGGTAATCATTCCGAATTTTAGCTCGACTGCTCTCTAGGTGCGGAACTTCGCTTTAGAGTTCGTGCAGCTGATGGCGGCTCGCCAAGTTTGTCTTCAGGTCAGTGATTTTCGGGCATTGTCAGAATTTTTCTAACTTATAAAAACTGGTTATCATCATGTCTTTGAATAGATCCTTGTGTGTGCATGTGGATAAATAAGTAAATAAGTACAACCACAATGATTCTAAGATATCGTCACATTTTATTTACTGCCCACTCTTTTTTAATGGCAGGGTATTATGTGAAATGCAACCATAATGATGCTGAGATATTTGCAAAACTCCGGACCGCACATAGGGATTGAATACACTGAAAAGTTGTAGTAGACAGTAAAGGAAAAGTTAATATTGTAAATAGGTAAGTTTTGCTTTACTTCAAACCACGCCGTTGTTCCTTAAAAAAGTTAGTAATTTTCTAAGAGTTCAACCAAAGCGGCTGGTCATATTTAAAAAAATTACAACGAATAAAGAACAAAGAGTTTTGCTCCGAACAACCCTTGAGGATCCGAGACGTATTCGAAATCATCAAACATCGTTGCAGTGATTGAATGCATGTCTTTCCTGAATAATGATGACTTGTCGTGGCCTGCTGGTGTATTCAGCCTGTTGTTATTTTTCCAGACATGAATGCTACCAATTTGGCAATCCTAGAGTTGCGAAAAGCTCAGTGGTATGGGTGGATCGGACCTGAAATCGGTCAGGTGTGCATTGTAGGACTCCTCCAACAGCTGCGCTACACGCGTCTCTTAGAAGCACATTATAAACAATGTAAAAACTGAAAGCATAAAATATCCATATGGTAAAGAACTCTATACGGGACAGTCAGTCGTTGTGAGAGCCGATCAATTCTCCTGAGATAGGCATCATTTCTGTGCCTTGCAAACAACGTACGCCTACAGGCGAAATACGAGTAGAGTCCTCGGCGTTGTTATCGTAGTGAAAAAGGGTTTGCTGGAAGGAGAGATCTGTGCGTGTTAGGTGAAATATGTGGTCAATTAGTGTGAATAAATGCGTGTCTTCTTTGTACCGCGCAGTAAGCGGTCAGAAGAGGCTTACACAGTTAGAGATGGTGAACGACGTTAGGTTACTTGTAAAAATACTTAGAAAGCACTTTTTTAGCCCATTGCTAATCTATGAAAGTTCTGAATTCAAAAAGTGCTATTTATAAAAGAAAAAGGTCTTGTATACACGTGCCAGTGGGTTAACTCTTTCTGACGTAGGGTACGATTTATTTCAATTATATTATTCGCTGGAAAAAGTTTAGTTCTCTAAAGAAATCCTACTGTCTTTCAACATTTATTTTGCCCTTTTTCACGATTTAGTGAATGCTCCTATAAATGGTTTACGGGCAAACGATAAATTTCTTATTTCTCCAATGGTTAGCTTTAAAGTGGATAGCAACACCTGAGAAAAATTGATTTGAAAGTGCGATTAGGTTCTATTTTTAGCCCTGTTTTTAGTTTTACTCGTGGGAGAATAAAACGGATTAAGTAGCAAGGAAATGGGTATTTGAGAAAAAAAAACTATCCTTAACGATAAGAAAATTAGAGGAACCATCGCACACATGGCCTAAGGAGAGTGCAGAGACAGTGGCTATGGAAATCTTCAGATATCTCCAGTAAATAACCGTTGTTCAGATCTTCTAGTAACAGCCGATCTTGTGGACAATTATGGTAGAGCACCGCAATTCGAGAAATCGCTCTACGAGTTGAAAATCTCTGAAGACAGTGACGTAGGTACTTGTCTGCTTAAGGTTAGTCTCACATGCTTATCATTTAGCACGCATTGCTAATGAGTTAACTGAATGAAATCAAGCGTCGTTCAGATGAGAGAACGGGAGAAATTGGAAACAAAGATTGGTACAAAACCATAGAATTATAAAGTTATAACAATAAGATCAAGGGTAAAATTATTTTAGGCGTAGGACTTGGGCACATGATTATCATACTATACAAGATCCTTTTCAAATTCCTATCTTACTTTCATCATGGTTCCAATGTCATTAGATTATTCCCTATAGAAATTGGACTATTTCAGTGTTACACGAGATTTCGATGAAGGTTTTCACTCAATGTAGGAGAATCCTCCAACTCTTGAATATTGAACAGAGTGAAGGTTCAGGTGTACCTATTAGAAGTTGTGTATGGCAAGCAATAGAAGGGTTATCTGAGTGTCTGTAAACATTCTTGCTTCCAAAAAGTGAGATTCATAAACGACAATACCGAAATCTGTATGGGATTCACTGAGAAGTTTTTGAGCTTTTCAGCGAGGGCAGATATTTGTATTTAGTATTTGTCACAAACTATTCAAGTCCGATCCACGAATGATCGGTTTCTGTTTACATATCGGCGTACCGTATGATCGGCAGCTGCCAGTTCACAGACGTCAGATGCGGGCACCATCCTACCATGAGATGTTTGCCTTCTCTTGGCCTGGATTGAGGTCGATTCTGTCCAGAGAGAGAAGGGATCACGTCGTCTATTCATGGAGGTTTATGAACTAATAAAAAAAGCAGTTTGTGCATGGGTGCAGTACAGTAGAAACCCTAACTCTAATAATTTAACATTAGCAAACGCTGAGAAGCCCGTAGGAGCAAATTGGGACATAGTAAAACTCCGTCCATTTTGCCTTGATCCATAAAGTAGTCAGTGATTGAAAACCACACTAAGCACTCTAGCTCAATCTTTGTTAAACCTACAACTCCGTCCAATAAAAATTGCATTGCTCTGAATGGTATAAAAATCTCATACGCTTATAGAAGTTCTTCTTTCTGTTCACTACTGATTATAACAGTTTTTTACAATTCTCTCAGGTGTCTACGGTGTTTTGATTTCCTTTAACTATGAACAAGCAAACAAAGATTTCAAGGTAAAGATCAATTTCAGCAAAATCCTTCCCATTCGTGAATTTCACTTCTATTTCGTCCTTTTCTTAACTGACTGTGGTCGTCTCTTGGCTGTTGAAATTTGTGATTTTTGAGCAGCGTTGTCTCGACTTTGTGGTCGAGATCGTGTTGTTCCCGTTGCTGGCCTTGCAGCCGCCTCATCGAGCAGCTCAAGCATATCTGCTCCTTTTCCTTTCTTTTCCTTTTTCTCTGACGGTGACTTCAACTTCATCTGAAAATAAGCTTCATTTAGTAGCTGACCACCTTGGCTGTCATCAACCCCAGAAACGTACTTGTTTTTTTCCTACTACTATTATGGTTCTAAGAGATCACTACGAAACCATTTTTTCAAACATTACTGTTCCACAACGTTGCTGAGATATTTGCAAAACTCTGGACCGCA
>UYYA01003968.1:90239-219114 GCA_900624975.1 Angiostrongylus costaricensis | reverse complement strand
TGTAAGTGTTATTGAAGCGTTTGGCCCAGTAGATTGTATACCAGTATACCCCTCCAGGCTTTGAAGAAGACGATACTGCCGAAACGTCAGCTGGTGTTGTATTGCATTGTGTTTCTCTATGGAAGTAAATGTATGCTGTTTAAAAACCTCGCGATTGCTGAACAAGAAAACGACACATTCATATTCAACTTGGCAACTAGTAAATTCAAAATATATTAATGGTAGAGTATAAAGTGAAAAAATAACGTAGCATTTTTACAGGATCAATTGGGAAGTCGGGTAGAGCAGGAGCACGAGGTGTTGACGGTGAAGTGGGAAAAACTGGCGCAACAGGAAAAATCGGTCGAAGAGGACGTACTGGTATGCCAGGCACCCAAGGAAGCCGTGGGAAAGTAGGCAAGAAAGGGCGCATACGTAGGTTTTGCTTACCAATTTCACCTAAGTGTTTCTTGAGTAAGAATATCCGATTTGTCATAAGGGTGATGTGCAAAGAAAACTGGGAAAAAATCAATGTAAAGCTACAGAGCACCTACAGTTCTCTAACATCGCATGTTTTCTACTTGCTAGAATCATCCCTATGAAACCGTAAAGGCTTTCAGAATATAATCAGTTCTTACAGACATTTCATATTACTAGATTACAAATATTACGCTTTCATTTCCAGCAAAAGGATCACACTACTGTAAATGTCCGAAGAGATCGAAGGGTGTACAAGGACGCTTCTCTGTCGGCGTGAAAAAGAATGGATCCGAAATTAATCAGTACCCCAAGAATTTAAATATTGATTGATGCCTGCAGTGATTATTCTTTATCTCATAGGATATTCTCTCTCCGTTTATCTTTGGACCGTCACTTTCATGTATGGGCCATATCAGTTTATCTAATGTTTCCTGATGTGCCCTCCTTTGCGTTGAGTGCCGAACATTTCGAATAATGTAAAGTAGGCTCATGGGAAAGTGTGCGGTAGCTTCTTGTCTTGCCTGCTTTTGTGTAGCCTGATGACATCTGGGTTATTCTGGACTGTATGTGAAGGAATACTACCAACCTGTAAAGTACTGTTTTGGGAAGGATCTTTGACCTTTGCAGTAACCACTGTCCCTCATAGATTATGGGTAAGGACCGCTGTCGTATTGCCAACTTATTCCCTACAGCTCAGCATCTATTTCTTATTTGCTTTTATACCTCACGATGTGTAATCAGGATGTATTTTGCCATCGTTATACTCGGGAAGTTATTCTTCACTCCTTGTCGACTTTGTGGATTTAAAACTATAATTCGTTTTGCATAGTTTTATTTTCCACATAAAGATTTAACTACCAAATTTAAGGTTCCTCTTCGCAGACACAAAATTGCGTGCACATAAAGGACAAAAGGATAAAGCTCTAGGCGTTGATTAATCCCTGAGGGATGCATCATGTATTTAACTTCAGTAGTTATCGTTGGAGGTGATTGAATGCATATCCGGCATTTACAATGACTCGCGGTGGCCTACCGATGTGATGTATCGAGCCAGTGCTGCTCTCCTCCCAGACAAGCCCGGTACCAATTTGCCGACTCTGGAATGATGAAAGGCTTGGCTGGCCATTGACACGTGTATCGATTCTAAGTGTGTGTCGCAGTTGCGCCTACAACCACTGCGCCATTTTGCATCATAGTGGGTCGCTGTTGGCGTATGGCGCAGTGGTGGGAAGCGCCCTGCGACGCAACCATTAATGGATACATATGTATATATGTATATATATCACATATATATCATATGTGTATATACTCTGTATTTAGTAGTTGCTTTGTATAGTTTTATTTTTCCCATGAAGACGCATGGGATCGATCCTCGAGCCCGTGGCTCACCAAGCCGTCCATCCCTCCGGGGTCGGCAAATTGGTAGTAGACACGTCTGGGAGGATAGCAGCACTAGCTCGATACCTCGATAGGCCAGCGCGAGTCACTGTAAAGGCTAGATATTCATTCAATCATCTCTAAACGATGATTGATGACGTCGAATGCATGGAGCATTCCTAAGGGATTGATCAACGCCGAGAGATTTATCTTTTATCTTTTGTAGTGAATTGCCCGCTTGAAAGAACTCATCAACTACGAAGCTCGACTAAGGAGGTCAACTTTGCTAATTCACTGCTCAGCTTCACCACCCAACCATTCCTCAACTTAGTCCCTACTGTATAGCCTTTTTGACCACTTCCATAAAGGTAAATGCGAATTAAGCCAGTTGTATTAGCGTCTTCCTTAGGGTGGACAAGGCTATCATTGGTGCAAGCAGGCCATCTGCATGACACAAGGAGTGCTAAAGACGGCAAAAGTTCTGTGGGATAGAAGTATGTGAAATGTTCTCCATTTCTTTTCACACACTTGCACTTTCACTCTCTTCATAATTAACCGTTGAAACCATTACTCTTCCGTAATACATTTCCACGCTCATACTTAAGTCGTACTTACTCAGATTGTCGTTCCTTTGCATAAACTGTTTCATCCTTGCCTGGTATATTATGGCGTAATGAATAAACTATTTTCGAATGCATTGACTGGTGTAGACCCAGTACCCAATCTTATTAATACTTACTCATTTATCAAGGGACGCAATATTGGAGATAGCTTTGATCACTGAAACGAACCTAACTGCTCATGCGCTACCTGTTCACATATTTTAAAATAAATCTCTTCCACAATGTTAACCTTTTATGACCTTCCAACGGTTGATCTCCTCATAGTGACTGTGAGATGTCCCTGGGTGTCGGACTGCGATCTACAGCGGGAAATTCATCCCCTGGCAAGCTTTCCCAAGCTGAAAAGGAGTGCGTTTCCATCATGAAAACTAGCTAAGAGAAAACCAATACCCAAGATCCATCCACAAGGGATGCAACATCTTGTGGTGGTGAAGATCGGGGGCTTTGGCCAGGCCGACTTCGGCATTCCAGGGAAGCACAGTGGTTTAACCAGCAAGTCTCCGAAAAACGGATATGCTGGTGCCCGCACAGCCAGTGAGGATGGGCCATTCAAGTGTCAAGTAAGTGTTACTTACTATTTATTTTTTAGTAAGTATTCATAATTGTAAGCACAAATTGTAAAAAAATGATGTATTACATGTAGGTGCCAAATAATAAAACTCCTTCAAGGCTTCTTTTACTCGGGCACATCTTTGTACATTAACCATTTATTGGTAGAGCTTTACACTACGGGTTCATCTAGTGAAAGCTTAAATTTCTGACTTTATTTTCAATCTGCTTCCTCGCTTTACGAAATACTCACCAGTTCTTGAGTAATGACGCACGACATGCATTGCGTGCAATGCGTTAGTATGACAAAGTGGGCGAAATGCTTTATTTTGCTTTGTTTTCAGTGATTTATTTTGCTACAGAGTTTTTGCGGTACTTTTCGGCAGCATGTCGATCACGAATGTTGTGGCAAGCGTCTTCCATGGATTATTCTTTTTCATTATTTATAATTAACGCTTTGTTTTTACCAAGAAACTTATTTCCTCCACCTAACAGTTTAGAAAAACAATCTTTTAGACGTATTAGTTACGCGAAGGTGCGTGTGGCGCAGTGGTCGGAGGTGTCCTACAACGCGCACGGGGGATTGATCCGCGCGCTCAGGACCCATTAAGCCTTCAGTTCCTGTGGGGTCGGCAAATTGGTACTAGAGTCGTCTGGGAGGATAGCAGCACTGGCTCAATATATCGGCAGGCCACCGCGAGTTATTGTAAAGGTCAAATATGAATTCAATCACACCCAAACGGTGCTTAATGAAATCGAATACATGGCGCACCCCTCAGGGATTGATCAAAGTCAAGAGCTTTATCCTTTTTCATTTTTGTTAGTTTCGTGACGACAGATTTCTGCTATTGAAAAGAGTTTGCAGCCTGTTACCGGTGCAGAGATCGCAGAACGGCTTGAACACTAGACTTAGAAACTTAGGGAAGGCTTTTGGGTGTGATGATACGATGGCAACTCGTTGAGCAGACTTCTTCAGAGCAGTGTGGCGCTCACGAAATACTTGTTCGTTAACGTTCTTCTTCTAACTTCTTTTTCAGAAATAGTTATCAAGTCAATGTTTTTCATCAATAAGCAGACACGAGGTTGTTAATATAGAATTTATTCTGATCTAGATCACATCTCAATTTGACCTTTCCAGGCTCTGAAGAAGGCGAAACCGCCGAAACGTCAGCAATTGTGTTCTAATAAATTCTATATTAACAACCTCGTGTCTGCTTATTGATGAAAAACATTGAATTATCAATAAATGCCGAGGTTAACAGAAAGTCGGTCTTGGGAGTTATCAAGTCTTCCTACCACTCTTTTCACTGATGTTTTGAGCTTTTTGATCAAGCATATTTGTTTTTGCGGCCAAGCTGACAATAAAAGTGATTTGTCAGGAACAATTACTTACTTGGAGACTTGGATATCTTCACTGGTTGTGCGAACCCTAGCATGTTATCCATTTTTCGGAGTTTCGCTAGTTTAGCCACTGTGTTTCACTGGAGTCCCGAGGTCAGCCTGACCAAAGCCTGCTCCAGGTCACCACCACAAGCAGTTAGTGCCATTGTTGATCAAAGGGAGATTTGCCACCATGCCACTACTTTGATACCAGAGGACTAGTACTCTTATCCGGCGAACAAAAAAAAAACGTTTTAACAGCTGTCAAAAATAATGCTAAGCTAGGAAATGTTGGATATATGAGGGCAAGGCACAATTTTAACCAATTAATTGCCTAGAAAAAATTTGAAACTGGTAAGGTTGGATACGGAACAGCAGCAATTTTGTAACCGACTGCTGTGGGATGGATTACCAATTGGAAAACAAATTATCACCAACTGATAATCATATCAACAACAACCGCCCTATATAAAATAGCGTCGCCGGGTGTGTTTGGCTCATTCGAGGTGCTCAAATGAGGAAGATCTGGTTCGATGCGGGATGAAGATGCCACATCGAGAAGAGGGTCATCGACAATGGTCGTCGGTTCTGATGAAAACGAACACGTCGAAACGTTAGCTGAATAAACATCTCGTATCAACCTCGTCCAAGCTCAACGATATAAACAAATAAGAATAACACCGTTATACTGTCACCATATACCTCCCACTCAACAGAACACTAGAATGTTAGCATTAGAAGCGTTACATTATATCAAAGGCCTTACTTAATACGCTTCTCAGAAATGAGTAATGAAAAAATCGAAATGTTTCTGAAAAAGTGGGAGAATAGCAATGGGAAAATAAGGAAACATTTTCACTGCATTTTGTTCCAATCAGTCAGTTAAGTCGGTTTCTTTTTTGGTCACCCAACAAGCAAACCAAAAGGTTCAACAAATAATAGTCGCAGTACGTAATCTGCATGCCACAGTCCTCGTAAACACATTGGCTCGGCTCTTCATACGTTAGCTGTATGAATGCAAGCTCCCTACTTAGTGGAAGACCAGCAAGACCGTGTTATTGTTCAAGAAGGATGACCTACACGATATCGGCAACTACTGCCCAATCTGCTTGCTGTCTGTCGTCTACAAACTTTTCATTCGAGTCATCCTAAACAGGATTGACAGAACACTGGACGAAGGACAGCCATGCGATCGAGCATGGTTTCGAAAAGGATTTAGTACGATGGATCACATCCACACGATAACAAGACTCATTGAGGCATCGCGAGAGTAGAAAAGATCGCTCTGTTTCACTTTCATTGATGTACAGATGACCTTTGATTCAATGGAGATAGGAGCAGTTCTGGAAGCGCTTCATAGTCAAGGAGTCCCTACTCAGTACATAAAGAATCCTCGTGAGCTGTATAAAAATTTCACAACCAAGATATATCACCATTCTACAACGATATTAACATTGACGTCAAAAGAGGGGTTAGGCACGGCGACACCATCTCGCCAAAATTATTTACGGCCACCCTCCAGAACGTCATGCGACCATTGGAATGGGATAACATGGGAGTGGAAATCGATGGTCGGCAGTTACATCATCTTCGCCTTGCTGATGACACCGTCCCTATAAGAGCAAACATAGGCCAAACGAAACGTATGCTTGTCGACTTTTTTAAAGCCTGTGGAAAGATTCGTCTTCGACTAAATCTCACAGAAACGATGCTCATGATGAACGGATTGGTTTCGTATTCCCCATTCAAGCTCAACGGAACGAATACCTCTTAATGCTCCAGTTATGTCTATCTAGGTTGGGAAATCAATATTATGAGCGACATAGCTCCAGAGTTGAGCAGAAGGAAAGGAGCAGCTTGGGGAGCTTTTAAGAGCATCGAGGATGTAGTGCAATGAGCACCTGACTCTGAACTCAGCTCTTCGACTCAACGGTACTTCCTCCCCTGACGTGTGCGCCAGAAACTTGGTCGCCGCGTAAGCAGGATGAAAGATCACTGAACAGTCACTAATCTTGTCCATCGGTTGTCACTCACACGCACTACGTCTCCGGCCCACCTTATCTTCGATTGTTTGGCGTACAAAACGGCATCTTTGATTTTTGATCGTTGACGCAGGTCGGAGCTTCGGATCCCATCCCTTACTTGTGTGAAACGGGATAATCCTAGCATCGTCTTTTCGACTGCGCGTTCGACAATGCTGAGTGATCTTTCATCCTGCTTACGTGGTGACCAAGTTTCTGGCGCACACGTTAGGGCAGGAGTACCGTTGAGTTGAAGAGCTGAGTTCGGAGTCGGGTGCTCATTGTTTTCTTCACTACATCCTCGATGCTCTTAAAAGCTCCCCAAGCCGCTCGTTTCCTTCTGCTCAACTCTGGAGCTATGTCGCTCATAATATTGATTTCCCAACCTAGATAGACATAACTGGAGCATTAAGAGGTATTCGTTCCGTTGAGCTTGAATGGGGAATACGAAACCAATCCGTTCATCATGAGCATCGTTTCTGTGAGATTTAGTCGAAGACGAATCTTTCCACAGGCTTTAAAAAAGTCGACAAGCATACGTTTCGTTTGGCCTATGTTTGCTCTTATAGGGACGGTGTCATCAGCAAGGCGAAGATGATGTAACTGCCGACCATCGATTTCCACTCCCATGTTATCCCATTCCAATGGTCGCATGACGTTCTGGAGGGTGGCCGTAAATAATTTTGGCGAGATGGTGTCGCCGTGCCTAACCCCTCTTTTGACGTCAATGTTAATATCGTTGTAGAATGGTGATATATCTTGGTTGTGAAATTTTTATACAGCTCACGAGGATTCTTTATGTACTGAGTAGGGACTCCTTGACTATGAAGCGCTTCCAGAACTGCTCCTATCTCCATTGAATCAAAGGTCATCTGTACATCAATGAAAGTGAAACAGAGCGATCTTTTCTACTCTCGCGATGCCTCAATGAGTCTTGTTATCGTGTGGATGTGATCCATCGTACTAAATCCTTTTCGAAACCATGCTCGATCGCATGGCTGTCCTTCGTCCAGTGTTCTGTCAATCCTGTTTAGGATGACTCGAATGAAAAGTTTGTAGACGACAGACAGCAAGCAGATTGGGCAGTAGTTGCCGATATCGTGTAGGTCATCCTTCTTGAACAATAACACGGTCTTGCTGGTCTTTCACTAAGGGACCTTGCATTCAGACAGGTGACGTGTGAACAGCCTAACCAGTGTGTTTACGAGGACTGGCGGAAGGTTCTTCAGGTGTTCTGGTCCTTTCCTGTCCGGGCCTAGTGCTGCTCGATTTTTCACTGACGAAGTGGCATGTCGGATTTCGGAAGGGAGAACCGGTGGTACAACAAATCCATCCTCCTTTATTTCATATAACGGAAGGTGGAGGTGGCTATCGAAGAGATCTGAGTAGTCTTCGTAAATGATTTCCTCCATTGCCTTTCTGAACGCTTTAACTGTTCCGTCTGGGTGTCGGATTGCAATCATTTCGGTCTTGTAATTGGCGAAGCTTCGGTGGGCTTCGTGAATGCTTTTCCCAGCCTCTGCAGTTTCAGTCGTTACTGCTCCTCTTCTCTCCTTAAGATCTTCTTTTATCGCCTCTCTGCATTGTTTTGCAAGTTCGGACGTTAGTTCGCGGTTGCCTGCAGGTCGGGCGGTTCCGCACTGGGGTATCAGCTCGAGTGTTTCTGGAGACAGACGTCTCTTGGTGACTTCCGAACTCTCACCTTTCATAGCACTAACGTGAAGATGTTGAATGAGCCGATCGTATTCTTCGTCGATGTTACCGACAACGGCATCTTCCCAGCAGTCGACTAATGAATTGAATAAATCCCAGTTTACGGTGATTCTGGGACTTCGGTTTTGGAATTTAGCGGCTTTTTCTCCTTTCCGCGAGAAATAGAATCTTGCACGAAAGAAACGGTGGTCTGATCCCATGTAGATTTTGGGGTAACAGCGACATGGGTTAGGCAAAACTTTCTGTCTACTATGATGTGGTTTATTTCGTTGCTGTGCTCTCCATTGGGAGGCTCCCATATCCAGCGTTGAGGGAGGGGCTTCTGAAATTGCGTGTTACCATGGATAGTCTTGGTCGCCGTGATAAACGCTCGCCCTGTTCGTTCCATTCCAATCCGTGGGTCTCATTGTGACGTCCTTCAGACGCTCTTCTCGGTCCAATCTTGGCGTTGAAACCTCTAATGATGACCTTGAAGAATGTATGGCCTTTTCTGCAGAATTTCTCCTAGTCCATATAGAACGCTTCGATTTCTTCTTCGTCATAGTTTGATGTCGGCCCGTAAACGATGGAAACGACGCGCATGCGTTAGAAGCCTCGTCGCTACGTAAGAGGGGTGAAAGCTCTCTCAGCGTTATTGAATGCGCAGACGAAAGGACGGTGTTAGGATTATCCCGTATCACACAAATACGAGAGGGGTCCCAATCCGACCTGTGTCAACGATCAAAAATCAAAGATGCCGTTCTGTACGCCAAACAGTCGAAGATAAGGTGGGCCGGATACGTAATGCGTATTAACGACAACCGATGGACAAAAGCCGTTAGTGAGTGGATTCTGTGAGATGTTAAACGAACTGCAGGAAGACCGCCGACCCAATGATCGGAGTTCTTCACCAAAAGCCTAGAATAAAGGTATGATATTCAACGAGTTCCTAGAGCAAGCAGAACCCGCTGGGTTACTCTTGCGCGTGACAAGGAAAAGTGGAAGATTTACTGGTGCCCACTCGAGTCACTGGACGATTATCGGGACTACAGGTGATACGCGACGCGTGATAATAGACTGGCAGAATATCTGGCCTTTGCAATCACTAGCGATGGCCTACCGATGTATCAAGTCAGTGCTGCTATCCTCCCAGACATGGCTAGTACCAATTTGCCGATTCCTGAGTAATAGCAGGCTTGGTGAGCCTAGGGCGCACATAGGTTGCATTGTGGTAGTGATGCCGGTTATCACATCACGAGCACGGTGCTTGTTCGACCTCGCCCCCGATTCACCTTGCCTCTTACCCCTTCAGTGTCTTGAATTTGGTGCTGGACATCTCCAAAAAAAGACGCTGTCTGCAAACCAAGTGGTAACGTTCTAATCCGGGTTTACCAGGTCTCCATGGCAGCATTCAACGACATTCGTGATGGAATGAAGTTGGGAAACTTTAGTGGGTAATGGATGTGAGGAAAGAAATCGAATGTGAGCAGTGCTAGGATACACATAGTAGGTGTGAAAAACGGATCGCATAAAAAGGTCTTTTGTTCTATTATAAAATAAAATAGAAAGTTTTTTATAAAAAAAGTTAACGTGAGTGGTGCTCTTTACCTATCCATGCGAGCTCTGTACAGTTGGTCTTCACATGGAATGCCCAGTGGAGGGCTCACAGAAAGTGGTAAGTGTGAAGAAACTGTTTTATATCCGGTGTGATTGAAAGTTAGGAATTGTGGCTTTTCTCTCGAAGTTGCGTAGGTGTTTGGCCATGGCGCTTTACCCTTCTAGGCCCCGAAAGTCCACCGAAATCTCAACTGTTGCTAATAAATACTATATAGTAACAACCTCGTGTACGCCTATCAAGAAAATAGCTAATTGTGCATATATATATATACATATATATGTATATATAAAGGCGCCACTGCTACACACACATGGAGTCGATCCCAGCGCTCACAGCCCACCAAGCCTTCCATTCCTCTGGCATTGGCAAATTGCTACTACCAGACCTGTCTGTGAGGATAGCAGCACTGGCTCGATACATCGGTAGACCACTGCGAGTCATTGCAAAGGGCAGATATGCTTTAAATCACCTCCAAACGATGTTTGATGAAGTCGAATTGCGTACCGCATTCCTCAGGGATTGATCAAAGCCAAGAGCTTTTATCCTTTATATATATAACATAAGAGATAGAAGGCTCTTCGAAAAATTAAGAAAAATGCAAATTTGCGTCAAATTGAAGTGTCAATTCGGAAGATGCAACAATGATGTGAATTCCAACAAGTATGATCAATGTCGTCTAACGTTTTCTTTTGCGAACATATTGCGTGTAAATGTTGCCTCCCCTAATTCTCCTCACTGTTGGCTTCCACACGTTGGTTAAGAGCGCTTTATGGTATTGGTACAAGGAATTTCAAGAGAAATTGAAAATGCCACCATAATCTCAAGAGATAAAGATGTCTGCCCCTGAGTTAACAAAAAAAAATCACGCATGCTGGCCTCTTGCACTTCTGCAAATTACCATCTCGAATTAACCCGATGATGACTTGAATTTTCATAACATTTCAGTTATGTGCTATCAGTGTTGTTCTTGGGTATTCGAATTTCATATCAGCACTTGATAGTAAAATTTCAAGCAATTCAGTTTCATTTCTTACATGGCCGGCCAGCAAGACGCTTATGAGTTTGCAGGAGCATGGAATGCTGCTCCGGGAGCACCTCCGCCCCCTGGAGCTCCTGCCGGTGCGAAACCGCAGCCTACCCTGCAGGGTGCTCCTCAGACTGCTCCGGGCGCACCCCTAAGTACTGGAGTAGGAACGCTAGGAACTCCAATATCAGGAAAAGTAACGACTACTAAACTTACTAAAACACTCGCCGTAAGTTTTTTTTAACAGTCAGTTCGTATAACATTAATAAATAATCCATTCCACTAAGATACTGCTCAGAACGTTGTGGCTTTCAAGCAGAATCACTCGGAGCAAATGTAATTCCGATACGTTTTATCGTTTCCAATGTTTAGTTTCTCCATTACTGCGTTCAATGATTTCCTTGGTTACATCTATTTCTGATCAGTTGGTCCTCTTCTCACTGCTCCTCTAAGCCTATAGCAATCATCGAACAACTTAAAAATAGGTACTCTAAAAATGTAGTACAGAAATAATCCATAGATAATCGTTAACTAACGTTTAAAAAATGCGGGGACAAAAGAGGGAAGGTGACTAAAAGAAGAGAAATGGAGATGAAATTGGCTAATGTGAAGGTTAAGCTGCGTTCACATGAGAAGACATGAGAAAGTGAAGTTATGAGGCCTGTTCACGTATGAGTAACATAATTGTTTCCACGAGTATACCACAGTATTAACCTCTTTTTTACTTCATGCGTATTATTATTTTTTACGGGAGGGTATAACGTGAAACACAACCACTATGATGCACAGATATTTCCAAAACTCCAGACTGCAGGTTTCTGCGGTGGGGATCGAACCCGCTATTAAACTTTCCAAGGATTAACGTTAACGTGTTGACCACCACACCATGCGGGTCCTCCGTTTCGCCTTTCTCCCAAACGTGTTTAATCGTTTAGATGCTATCGGCAATCACCTGTCAGTAGGATTGATCTGAGGAGCACAAATCGGCATTTAACCCAGTTATGGTGGTAGTATAATTCACAATTTAGTCACTTTCTATTAACTGCCTATTCTTTTTTCATGCGAAGGTTTTGTGATAAGTGTTACATTGTGATTTATATTATAACTCCAGGTTAACTGGATTCAATGCCGATTTGTGCTTCCTAGATCAGTCCCGAGACGAAGATTACTGATAGTACATATAGGTTAGAACATGGCAGACAGAAAGGCGAAGGTAAGTACTCGCATGGTGTGGTGGTGAACGCGTTAGACCCCGGACAGTATAGTAGTGGGTTTGGTCCACAACCCAAACACCTTCGGTTCTCACTTTTGGAAACATCTCATCATCATTGTGGTTAAATCATTAAAGTCTTTATCCTTTTATGAATCCGATCACCTTCGGTACAGATTTGAAAAGCTACTTGATCTCATGGATTTGGCCATCAATATTACCTGTGATGAGCGAGACAAATAGTACATAGCTACCACATTTATTCATCCTGTACTGATTCATCGTCGTTTTTGAAGAAATACTTGTGAAGACCACTACACATACGGAATCGATGTGATGTCGCGATGAGGCCACTCCAGAGCTGGATTTGTGTCTGAAACATTGACGATGAGCTGATAGGCAGTTTATTTAGTGGAAAAAAATCGTCCGAGAGCCAATACACGATAAAATGACCCCTTTCATTGAGTTCTACAATCACTCTTGCTCACAATCCACGAAGTCTTCTAATGATCTAGGAATTATTGTTTATTTTGGAAACACCAGCGAGTTCATAGAGGCTGAAAATTACGCGTCGTGTAGTCTGCGACAAACCCAAGAGTTATCAAATACAACAATAGAGTAGATTTGTTGATGAATAGGACTAACTAATAGAGTCCTATGTAGTTGTTAGGAAAACTTGACGTCAGTAGATAAATTTTCCACTTCTTATTTAACGCAGTTACTCAAACATGTTTCCTAAGGGATTTATCGAACTGCAGCAAGAAGATAGAGAAAATTGCAGTGAAAGAGTTCATATTTTAAGAGTAGATGAGCTGCTTTCAATTCCACCGCACCTTTACATTGTCGAGCAATATTCTATCGAAGAGACCGGCGAATTGTCAAGACCTCGCGCTGAGCTTGAAGAGATGCCAAGTAGGGTGGCGCCAGGTGCAGATAGTTAGGAAACGTCTGTGTTCTGAATAACCAGGAAGGGTTAACTGCGTGTAAAAGATGATTATCTTTGAAGAAATACAAACAGTAGAAGATGTAGATTCTTGCCGAAGGTGCTGTAAACGAAAACGCTTAGCAATTGTGACACTTTGACTCAGATCCTGCAGAGCCAACCGTGTTAGTAGCTTTCCTTTCACCATTACCACCATTACGTAACTACTCTTTCTGTGCAAAAACTAGGAAAACTCAGACAAGCTCGAGCCAGAAATTGTTCGTCGAAGATTTTGTTGCGTGTGGAACAGTTTTTTTCGGATCACACCATTGCAAAAAAGTAATCCCAAAAGGTTTATGCATAAAAGGAAACAATTTCGACGAAGGTGAATTGGTATTAATACAAAACGTCGCCCACGTGTAAGCTTAGCGAACACATGCCCACTGATAATTCGATGGATGCTGACAATCTATGGAATGACTTGAGTAGTTCAGGATTTGAGAGCCTACAACACGTCAAGAAGAAACTTTGAAAATATCGCTTTTAAGTTGTGTGGGTTCTACAACGATGCTGAGATAAAGGAAGGAATCGCGAAACCTGGCAAGAAAAATTGCCATTTCCAATGGCTGCGAAGTAGAAGCCACTCGGTTTGGGGGAAAACGTTGGGTAGTTTCCCAAAATAATATTTCAGACGAAAGGATGCTGAGATATTTGCAAAACACCGAACCGTGGCTGTCTGCGGTGGGAAGGAACGATCTATTACCATTTCCGGGACTAACGCCTTCACCACCACACCATGCGGGTCCTTCGTTTCGGCTATCTCTAAGCTACTTCGATTTCTCTATCTCTCAGCTACTTCGATTGATGAGTGCCATCAGCAATCACCCGCCAATGGGATTGATCTGGGAAATCCACATTGACAGTGAACCCAGTTAAGTTGGGGTGCTGAGAGACAGGCGAAGCGAATGACCTGCATAGTGTGATAGCGAACGCGTTAGCGCCCGGAAAGGATAATAGCGCGTTCATTTCCCACCACAGACAACTGCGATCCGGAGCTCATCGTTGTGATTATATTTCGCATAATACCCGGCCGTGAAAATTGTAGAGGCAGAACATAAAAAATAAACATTATATGGATTCCCTCTAAAATACTCTTGATATAATGGTCATTTTTAAAACATTCGTCGCAATGTAGACAGCCTTTCATAATTGATACTCATCTGGGAACACCATACCGTCCCATTGAACGGAATCACACACTGCTTGGCTACTTGGAAGTTCTAGTTTTGACAACGAACGGCGCAGAAGGAACGTCTTATGAGCTCCTGAAGACGACAATTTCATTGTGCTAGAACATAAAGCCAGATTTGGTTCTTATTTTAAGCCATAAAATCCACTGTGGCCTGAGATGCGCTTCAATAATGTTGAAGATTGAAAAATTAGATATCTTTGACTCATTTAACTCAATTAGTCGTTATTGTGCAGCTTAAAACGTTGACGACCTGACGGGCGTCTTGGGAGAATACACTGTGCCGATTTTTGGCCACTAGGAAGCACATTTTCCTTCCTTTAGACAAGCAAATCTAAGCCGTAATGAGAAAGTTTATTTATATACTCTATTTTCAGCCACAACTCCACTTCAGTATTCTTTCATTACAGAGTAAAAAGAAATTGCTTCAGAAGAAAAAAAGCGTGAAAAAGAAAGCACCGGAGAAGAGAGAAATCATGAACGAGGGAGATACAGTACAAAGCCAGAATTTTATGTATGTCTCGTTCTATTTCAATAACCTTCGATATTACTATGACATAGGGCATGTGCGTCACATGGTCGGTCGGAGGCGCCCTGCAACACACACGCGGAATCGATCCCCGCGCCCATTGCCCAGCATGTATTCTCTCTCTCCGGGGCCGGCAAATTGGTAGCAGACTTATCTGGGAGAATAGCAGCACCGGCTCGATACATCGTAGACCACTGCGAGTCAATGTAAAGGCCAGTTATGCATTCAATCACTTCCAAACGATGCTTAATGAATTCGAATGCATGGCGCATCCCTCAGGAATTGATGAACGCCGAGAGCTTTGTCCTTTTGTATTACAATGATGATAAAAGTGTGAAGTGTTGAATGACCATACAGCAAGAGTTCATCTTCAAGCACCCGGCTCTGACTGGGAAGCATTTCGTGCTCATGAAGGACCAGATTCAAGAAGATTTTTCAACCCGCACGCGGATCATTTTCACATACAAGTCGCCGCCACCTCCAGGATTATCAACACTATTCATGAATTGACAATGATCAGTGCTGTCTGAAACGCAAGCATGTGAACGCTTCATCGCAATTGCTGTATAATGTTAGGTCTTCACTCATCTAATAGCTATAGCTGCCGCTATGCTATCCGGCATTCCCACTTTCGGAGTGCACTCCAACCAATGAGGGCAGATCAAGATTCTCATAGCATTATTGTATGTTTTTGATTTTTCTCTATTGGGCAAGATTTTACATTCTGCTCCTTCCACCATCAACACTTCCTGGCAGACCAATGTAACCTTCATTTGCCCACCCAAATGTTTACAAGTGCTTCATTCACTAAAGAACGAGGCTAATTCAGTGGATTTAATCTATAGTAAAAAAAAAGCCCAATGGTAATATCTGTGGTCGGCTACAAGTTCATGAGAAGATGAGATGTAAATCCGAAATTACCGCATCCCAGACTCACCAAGCTTTCCATCACTGCGGGATCGCCACGTCGATATGAAGACGTGTCTGGAAGGCTAAAAACGCTGCGTTGATAAATCAAAAAACTATCACTAGTAATTGTATAAGATAGATATGCGTTGAATCATCACTGTTGATTGATGTCACATCTCCGAGGGATCGTTCAACACCAAATGCTTTATTCTTCATCCGTTATGATATAGAAAGTCACAGTGACACTACTTTGATAGCACTCCTAAATTCCCAGTTTCTTTCAATAACTAGAAAACAACAGAACTCTAGCCTTCGGCATTTTCCAGAACGAAAACTTTTGTTGCAGCTGGCGAGTAGTCAAATTATTGGGTTCTGGTGGATTTGGTGACGTATATAAAGTGGTGAAACAAGGAGATGCAGATAAAACGGTTGGCATCTATTGTGTACTGTTTTTAACAAACATCTGAAGGGATATCTTTAAGGAAGCTGCCATGAAAACCGAAATGGTGATTGGCGATCGAAGGATGTTACGATTGAAAATTGAAGTCTTAGTGCTGATGAAGTGTCACGAACAAACAGATCCAAATTGCAAGCAGCACTTTGTCGCGTTTGTCGACAGAGGGAAGACGGAAAAATTCAAGGTATTTCTGAAAGACACGTTTTCCGGTAGGCCGTAATTATTCATGCAAAATATAAAGGTGTGTTGTGTATATGCTAAGGCTGAAAAATAGCTCCACAGCACGACCTCGTAGCGAGTGCCAAATTATTTTGATCTGCTATCACCCAACACATCTCTTAATAAAATATGCCTTAAAAAGCTTTGAAATGTCAGCAGAGCTATATTTCAGTTTCTGGTTATGGGGCTTGTCTGGAAATCATTAGAAGACATTCGAAAAGATGTACTTGGACACAACTACAGTCGATCTACGGTTATACAGTGCAGCTTACAAACCCTGATTGCTGTGCGAGACCTCCACGGGATCGGCTACCTTCACAGGAAAGTCTGGATGTATCCGTTAGTATTCGAAACAACTCAATAGAAATCGTCACTTTCTTACACTAGAAAGAATACTAACGAGGCTACCGAATAAGTAAATAGGATTTTAGGGATATAAAGCCGCAGAACTATGCTTGTGGACTCGGTGAACAACAAAGCATCATATACATGCTGGATTTTGGCATAGCTCGAAAGTACACTGTTGGAGACACAAACGAAATAAAGTTCGTTGGAAGTGCAGAAATTTTGCAGTTCTTCCGCTTCTAATATTTATGGAACTTTTTACTGTCGCAGTGACTTTTGTGTGCGATCACGTATCTATGGCAACTTAACAAAAATATAAGGAATTTTTCCAGAGTACCGAGAGCCAAGGTTAGCTTCCTTGGAACGATGCGCTTTGCCTCCCGAGCATGTCACAAATGCATTGAGCAAGGCCGGAAAGATGATTTGGAATCGTGGATTTTCATGGTACGATTATTAACTAGCTGCTTAAAAGAAAAAATTAAGAGCGAAAAATTCTGAAGAAAAGACAAGAAGTGTTTTCAATCAGAAATGGTGTTGAGCATGCCTTTGTTTGATTCAGTTATCCTATTACCTTTCGCTTTTCGCTCTGCCGGCTTCTATCATGTGTACCTCAGTGTTGCTTGCATCTTTCACCTGTACAGTGATAAAAAAAGGTGTCCGCTTTTGCGAGGAAGTGAGATTCGTGCCTTTTGTTGCTCTCTCGTAGTTGCTTTGAGCTGTAGGTTAGGTGCAGTCTCAAGTGCAGTAATCGGCGATTTGTGTAGACAGGTAAGCACAAGCATGTTTTGTCATCTTATCATAACAAAAAGCTGCCTCTAAGTGTCGAACCTCAGTAGTAAAAGAATAAAAGGATAAAAGGATAAAAGGATAAAAGGATAAAGCTCTCGGCGTTTACCAAGTCCTGAGAGATGCGCCATGCATTCTACTTCATTGAGCATCGTTTGGTGATCAAATGCATATCTGACCTTTACAATGACTCGCGGTGGCCTACCGATGCATCGAGCCAGTGCTGCTATCTTCCCAGACAAGTCTGGTACCAATTTGCGGACCCCGGAGGGATGGAAGGCTTGGTGGGCCGTGGGCGCGAGGATCGATTCCACATGTGTGTTGCAGGGTGCCTCCGACCATTGCGCTACATGCGCCGTTCAGTAGTAAAATAGAGAAATTTCTGTGCTATCTTCACCGGCAAAAGTCACTGTGATGTAGTTTCTTCAACAGCAGCAGTTTTCGCTACGAAATGAACTTGTCAGCAAAGCAGTTTTTGGAAATCATTAGATGTGGAATGCACCTTTCCATGGGACACGCCTTACAGAACATTAGTGTTGTTCAAGCAATCAATTTAACATTGACTTTGAAAAACATCTATGAAGCAAAATAAACTACTGAAAAGAAATGCATTTGGTGCCATGCACCTCGTCCATTATGCCTCACTTACAAATGCATTGTGTAGGGTGCACCATGGGTGTTACGTGATAACAAGCAAATGGAGAATCCGTGGCTTATACCTAAGTGCTTAGCCGTTGCATTCGAAATGCGAAAGAATGCTCATTGATCCAAAGAAACGAAGCAGTTCAGGTTTTCGAACTATTCGACGACGCAAACGGTCTACCATGGAAGAGAGCTGATCGCACCAAAGTCGTTCCACTAAAAGAGAAATTCTTCAAGAACCAAAGTATGCAGTCACACTGTCTTTCTTAGCCCAATACCTAAGCAAGGTCATTCATATTATATAATTTTGGTAATGGACTAGTGACACGAGTTAACTGGTAGGATCTACAAAAACGTTATCGTTATTCACAGAATTCAATCACTTCATTTGAGTTTTCAATTCAATCATTTCACAAAAGTCAGAATAGTCTTTTCCATAACTTTGCCGTTCGGTGGCCAGAATAGGTCTTCTCCATAGCGAAGCTGAAGCAAGCCAGTAGCAGAAGAGCAGATCGCCATCTAACCACTATGTGTCACGCTCTAATGTAACACATGGAAGGAAACAAAAGCTAAAAAGCTGACTAATGATGACTTTTTTTAGTTCAAAAGTGTTACAAAATAGTGCCAGCAGACTTTAAACGAATTGTGGAGTATATCGATGGATTAAAATATGCCGACGCACCCGATTACGTGTATATACGTATTTTTTGAACTTCACTAAGGCTACTACGACTCTAAAAAAGTACAATTTTAGTTACTTTTTAGATATATAACGAACTCAATAAACTCGATAGCTAAAGAAAACAAAATCGACGTAACCCGGAAATTAGACTGGATTGGAGTTCAGCCAAAGCCACCTCAGAAGAAGAAGAAGGAGGTACGCCTGTGCGAGTTTCCTTTTGTATTTTTTTTTTTGGCTAGAAATTATCTAAGGCGTATAGGACCACAAAAGAGTTATTTACAGAGTGGTGGTATGTAACGCTAGCAATGAGCACAATAGTTTATGTCTTGAACAAATGATGAGAACCCCAGTCTCCTATGGTGCTGGTCGGCATGTGCCGATCAGTGGCCAGAAAAAGTGTTCCCCATAGCGAAGCCAAAGCCATTAACAGAAGAACAGGTTGCCATTTAATCACCATGTGTCACACTCTGATGTAAATTAATGAGAGGAACTGTTATTTTGCGAGAGGTGTCCATGTGTACGAAGAAGAGATGAGTCGAAGTGTCGTCGTCATCTCGTCACCACTACTTTACAGTATCACAGTTTTCCAAAAAAAAAAAACGAGAGGAAACACCTGACGCCCACCCATGCTTTTCCACCGATGTTTTTATATTAGAGTGAGTACTAGGAAAGTTAAATAAACGGAAGATTGAAGACCTGTATATGTAAGAATTCCTAGTTCTATGGTTTGAACAGCACAGTGAAATTCAGGTCGAAATGACGTTTAATTGAGTATGACAATGTCTAAATGAATTAGGTTCATTCTACCTCATTAAAATTTCAGAAATCCGAAGTGTCAAGCGATAACCGCCAGTCGGGTTCTGACTCCGAATCGTAACCGAGAAGGGTCACTATGCATTGTAAGTGGTTAAAAGTAGTAAACATATGAATATCCAATATTTATCATTCAAATATACAATCATCGCAATGTGGCTTATTGTTTTGTTTATTTATTAATGGCTATGCAAGAACAACATGGTTGTAGAGCAGTGATTAGGGGTGCTCTACAATACGCATGAGGTCTTTAGTTCGACCCCGCACCCCACATTCGCCGAGACCCTCTCCCTCCGAGGTCGGCGGGTTGGTAACAGACTTCTCAGGAAGTGTAGCACCACTAACGCGATAAATTTGTATGCAACCGCAAGTCACTGTATAGGCCACTTGTGCATTCAATCACCTCAAACGATGCTTAGTGAAGTCGAATGTATCGCGCAACCCCTTAGCGATCGATCAACGCCGAGCGCTTTATCCTCCATCTTTTATCTTGGAATTCTACGAGAGGAGCATAATACTCAAGAGGAGAACTGAATCACATAGTGGTCTAAGAAAATTCTACAAAAACGCACGCTTCCATCTTGGTTTAATATCAACACTACAACACTATATGGAATGTAGGCACTTTTATTCACTGCCTATTCTTTTGCACGGCAAGGTATGATATGAAGAATGAAACAACGACAACATAAAACAATGACGTTAAAGTATGTAATTTTAGGTGTAATTAATTTAATCTTGTTTAGCGGTTTTCTAGACATGAAAATTCACTTGATGAACGGTTCCTGGATCAATGTCGCACCCAATTCCCAACGGAAAAAAGACAGGAAATTGTAATGAAATATGAACTGGCCTTGTTGAGCCGATGCGGGATTGCGGCAAGTTGTCGTTGTTTTTGTTGTTGTTCTGCGGTTCGCCTTCCTCAGAGCCGTGCTGTTCCGACTGCCACCAACCTCGCATCGGCTCAACAAAATCAGTTCATACTTATTTACTTGAACATTTGAATGCCCCATCCTCATTGGTTGTGCAGGCACCAGCATAATCTCCACTTTTTCGGAATTTTACTGGTTTAGACATTGTGGTTCCTTGGAGGCTCGAGGTCAGCCAGGCAAAGTCTGCCCCAGGTCGTCACCACCACAGGCAGTCGCAGCCTTTGTGGATCAGAGGGAGATTTGCCACCATTCAACTAGTTTGGTACCAGGACGGTGGTGGATCCTTGTATTGGTTTACTCTTAGCTAGACTTCCTGATGGAAGCGCCGGACTCCTTCTCAGCTTGGGAGACCCTGCCAAGGGGATGAATGGCCCTGATGCACATCGCAGTCTGACACCCAGGAACACCTCTCAGCCACGATGAGACGGTAAACCGTTGGGAGGAGTCAAGAACACAGGTTTATTAATCGAATTAATTAATTTGATCTAAGTGTGATGGGATGTCGCTAAGAGTGGAATTGATATAAAAATAGTAGTAGTTTATCTAACCATAGAGCTATCCAAGCAGAAAAAAAGAGTAGAGTTTTACTAGCAGTGTTTGGAAGGATCAATGGCGTGGGCAATAACTTTGCCTTTAGCGTTATATTGGCAATTGCGTGCAACCAGTAAGTCGGAATGCGTTCCCCCATCATTTGAAAGAACCATGCATAACGTGCGCTCGACCTCGTCCAACGAAAACTCGGACGTGAAATTTGGAATACTGGCATGAGCACTGCGTTATAGATGATAGATTTTTTCGGTAGAGAAAGGAATCATGCTGTAGACAAATATTCTCGTGGGAATAGAATTCGCTGCGAATATTTGCTTTTCAATTGGACAATGAAATGAACTATACTCTCTCCAACATGGTTTGTCATGGATGATTCTTCAATATTGATTTTCTACAAGAACCGATCAGCACCTTCAAAAGAGCACTTTGCTCCTTCATAACCTGCATGAACAGTTATATCACCGCATAGGAAAATGAAACGAAGGTCGATGATATGGAAATATTTTGAACAAATCTTTTTTGATCATGGCAGAGATCTTGAACACGAATTTACTCCTAGAAATCCTTCAACTGTGCAAACGTTTCGAACCGTCGGAGTTGCTTATCGGCCGCTTTTTAGCACCAGGCCCAAGTGGAACACATTTTGAGCGGTTTATAACTGCCTATTTCTGTGCGTTCCATTCTGAGAGATCTGTAGAGGCATGAAAAAGCGATGCCGAAGAGCGTGCTGAGTATCCCCAGGTTGTTTGTCTGGTTCAAAAGTTGTCGGTTTTGTCGTTTCAGACATTGGCGCTTCGTTTTAAAATATGATGTCAACCTATTCGGGTTATATTGTGCATTACTGTAAGGCGCAAGTGTCTCTTTACCTTAATGCTTTTCTTTCATGTTGAATTTATTTCATTAGGGACAAAAAAAGCGGATTCGGGAATTTCTTACGAATTCAAACTCGTAAGCCTTGTGAACCCCTTGCGATGTGAAAGTGCATTGATAAGGGAGCTGTAAGCGATTGTATGGCACGGCGTATATTACAAAAAAGCTGTGACCGAAAAATAAGTCCCTAAATTGGCGAAGGTCGAGGACGAATCACAACCATCAATGGTGACCATTCAACTGAATCCACTGGAATTGAAACCGATAAAGTGATTTATGAGCTCGGAAAACAGTTAGCGGTATGTGGTGGGACGGTTCCAGGACACATCAAATCAGTTGAGAAGTTCCCAGGATCGACTTTCTATTAACCTTGGCATTGGAATATGAATGCGTCGCTTTCTTGTTCAGCAATCGCGAGGTTTTTAAACAGCATACATTTACTTCCATAGAGAAGCTCAATACGACTAATTGAAGAAGGCGATACTGCCGAAACGTCAGCTAGCGTTGTATTGTGTTGTGTTTCTCTATGGAAGTAAATGTATGCTGTTTGAAAATCTCGCGATTGCTGAACAAGAAAACGACGTATTCAGTTGAGAAGTGTAAAAAAGTTCAAAGTATGCGATTTAACCGCATGTGAGATGCACATGAAGAATACACATGGCATTGAGAATGGTAGCAATAACTATTAGCAAGTATCCCATGCAATTACTTCATTTTATCTATGTCGTCTTCGGTGAGCTCGGGAACTCGTTTGACGAATAAAGAAAAAAGTGTTCTCTTCAATATGTTTATCGAGTGAAAAATTTTTTCCTTAGTTGATAAACGACGAACCCGTACTTAGCAAAACAGTTGGTGAACTGCTTGGAAATATCGCTCTCGTCGTGACAACACTTTGATGAAATCTTATATATTAAAAAAAGGATAAAGCTATCAGCGTTGATCAATCCCTGAAGGGTGCGCCATGCATTCGACTTCACCAAGCATCATTTTGAATGCATATTTGGTCTTTAAAATGGCTCAGCTTGGCCTACCGATGTATCGAGCCAGTGCCCCTATCCTCCCAGACAAGTCTGGCACGAGGGACGAAAGGCTTGGTGGGCCATGGGCGAGGGGATCGATTCCACGAGTGTTGCAGGGGCCTCTCATCACCACGCCACACGCCCTTGTATTATATACTATACGAGAAAAATTAATTCTTCAATGAAGTTCACAGTCACATTAGCGATGCTTCGATTTTTCTTTGTTGATTCGCAACTATGATATCTATACGTTGAATTCGTGTGAACTGGCTAGACGTCGTTCTTGCATTTTCACTCACTCGCTTCGAACTGACTGTTTCAGAATCGTTTCCGAACAAACAGTGATCGTATTCATTGGTGGAAGTTTGATCAACTTATAGATTTTCGCGTTGTCTCGTGTTCTCGACGATATAAGGAATAAACTCTATGAGATTTTTCGATGTGAGATGCCAGTGTGTACCTAGAGCTATTCATGACAAACCCTGTAAACAGTGTCGAATCCTCCTTTAAATGTCAATTTTTATTTAAATTTCATCTCCAATAGTTTTTAAATGTCGAATCCATGCATATGAAAGCAATCTGGAAGAGATATGGTTTATTTTCTGGATGCGTGCATCACGATTTCGACCTCGGAGCTAATGATCTGGCCACTTTGGCGGAGAACTTCTTCTGGAAAGCAATCCGACATTCTCATGTCGATACAGCCCCAATCGGGCACGAAATGATGCAGACGGAACCGCTCACCTTCGCCTTCGACAGTACTCGACGACGGTGGAATGAATTGCTACGCGGTGGGCAAGGACAATAAATGGCTAAAAACACAGATCTTTCGACGTTTAAAAGCAACCAGCACTGACTAAGTGAATGCAATTTTCTACAGCGTGGCAAAAAATGATGGATTGATGTAGGGTAAGAACAATAACGTAAACTGCATATGTGGCACCAAGTGACGATTTTCAAAGCAGTCTTAAAATCTTCACAAATCACAACTTCCCCTCACTGCATTATTCCCTGCAAAAAAGAAACTGCCGGTGTCCACACACAACTAAACAACCAACCATCATATGCAGTTTTTATAGTGCGAAAAATCAAAGACTTCGTTTTCACATTTATTTACGGTTTTAAAGTTAAACTCACCATCTCTGCCTGGTACTCCGCCTGCGCCACGCAATCCTTGCGCTCCCGGTTCACCTGGGCGTCCAGGTTGTCCTGGCGGTCCTGCTGGTCCAATAGGGCCCGGTTCGCCAACGCCACCCGGATGTCCGTCACTACCTGGCGGTCCAGGTTGACCAGGTGGTCCAGGGAATCCAGGGGGTCCGGCTCCAGTTACTGCATCTTTTCCAGGTGAACCGTCCGGTCCCCTTCTTCCAGGAGGGCCACGCAGTCCTGGATCTCCAACTGGCCCAGGTCTTCCAGGCAATCCAATACCACCAAGGCTGGGTCTACCGGGAGTTCCAGGAGGACCTGGACTTCCCCTTGGACCAACAGGTCCAGGTGGCCCAGGCGGTCCGGGTGGGCACCGAATACATCCACTTGGTAATCCTGGTATATAAATGCTTCCCTGGATGCCAGGTTGTCCTCTAATTCCAGGCCTACCGTCCAAGCCTCGTTCTCCCACATCTCCAGGTGGACCACGTGGTCCCATCTCACAACGGTTATCTAACAAGGTACACTGACATTGCATTCGAGGATCGCCAAGAATTGTGCCCGTTAATGCTCCTTGTCGTCCTGCACGAACTTTACGTTTTTCACGGAATAATCCCGACAACAGAAAGCTTTCGGCTTGATTTGATTTGGCTGGAATAGTGAGCCGAGTCATTGAATCCCAAGCACTATTTGAGAAGTCCTGAAATGAGATTCGTTTCACCGCGTTTGCAATCATCACCGTTACTAAACCACTGCACCGTCGACAAAGTAGTGAAAAGGATATGAAGAGAAGTTTCTAAGGCCTTTTATGGCCATGCTGAATCCAACAATCATTAAATAGATCGGTACTCCAACAGCACGATGAGGTAAAACGTAGCCAGTCGACTCTAAACGCGAAAGGGTAACAGTCGAAAAATCAATTTTCGAAAAATGGTTTAAACAAGAAAAAGAACAATGCTTAGAACAGCTTTCAATTTATCAACTCTCGTTGATTTAGCACACTAATACCATCATTTTTCCAGCAGTCCAGAATATGTGGAACAGCTTCATGCAGGTGGCTTCTGCTTGTCGAACAACTAAGGGCGTAAGCTTATAGTTGCCTAGGAATTTAACACATTCAAAACCGAGGTTTTTCGATAATCGCAGATAACTCACGAATAACTGAAGGAGTTGAAGACCTGTGAAAGTTAAAAAATAGCGCTATCACCATAACTGCACAGACCCGCTATTTTCAGAAAATAACTGTTTAATATCCGCAATTTCGAAGTTTAAAAAGATCAGTTTGCATGGTTTTAAACGATTCTCGACAGCAGACACAAACATCGACGGTGCAGCCGACGCCACCATAATGTTCTGCTCTGCGGAGATCGCGGTTGCACCTCGATGAATAAGACGCAGGAAGAAAAGCCAATCAGTAAGTCTAAGAATTTCTGCAGCGTAGAACAGCCACACTGATACGTTGTTGGTAAAGATTTGTAGGTTTTAATGGTCCTTTAATTTAATAAAGTCCACTGAAAATTTAGCTCGAAAATGCTGTATCCGAAGTACAGTTGAAAAGGCCGTGATTATCTTCGTGTTTCGACTAATACCGTACGAGCTCAAAATTTACTGATTTAGGAAAAATCAGTGCTTTTCCTTGAATCGTCTTGATATAACTATTCTCTTCAAAGCGACAACGTCTGAAGTAGTTTGACTTATATTTTGAACACTCTTACCTATATTTTATACCTAACAGATTCCAAGAGTAAACTCTGTGAAAAAAATGTATATTGTAAACATACATATATATATATATACACATATGTATATATATATGCCAAGGCGCGTGTGGCGCAGCACTCGGAGGCGCCCCACAACACACGTAGAATCGATCCCAGCACCCACAGCCCACCAAGCATTTCATCTCTCCGAGGTCGGTAAATTGGTACCAGACTTGTCTGGGAGGATAGCAGCACTGGCTCGATGCAACGGTAGGCCACCGCGAGTCATTGTAAAGGCCAAATATGCATTCACTCACCTCCAGACGATGCTTCGTGAAGTCGAATGCATGGCGCATCCCTCAGGGATTGATCAACGGTGAGACTTTCATCCTTTCTTTATATACATGCGTTGAGAAGAGGCAGTAAATTCCTAGCGCTTCGTCTCATTTTATTCAAGAGACTGATGATGAAAAAAGTTGCATTAAGATTACCCTTATTAACTTTGAATCAGTAAATTTTAAGGAGTTATCTGTAGAAGTATTGCTGGTCTCAATGAAAATAAAAACTGCAACAATAAGAAAGAAAGCTTGAGCATAGTGGCCCACAGAGATGGAAAATAAGTGCCTTCCGTAACAAGCGTTCATTTGAACATTTTTACATGAAACTGTTGGTGCTTGATGACTTCATCAGAAATCCAAGAGTCTACCGTTTAGCATACACAATCCATTCGGCTTCTACCCGTGGCCACTCGAAGCACCAGAATTGTTCTAGACGGGAAACCAGTTGCCTGCTGTCCGTAATATTCGTCATTATGGCGTTGTTTTGAATATAGATTTTAAATGATGGTTAAAAATAAAGAGCGTATAATGAAGGTAGACTGTGGAGAACTGAACGAGAAGTACAATAAGGAACTAGAGAAATTGCTGAGTGCAAAAGCAAGACACACCCACCTTGAACTCCTCCAAATCTTTCATAGTTGAACTGAGGAACTTGCTCAAGTCGATGAACATGTAAGCAGCAGCCACCAAGCACAGAACGATGGCCAGAGCCGACGTAGTGACCGCGATGCTGATCAGCCACATCGTAGGACGACTACCACTCGTCGTTAACAACACCTTAACGGAGCGAAACCCTCCTGTTTTTCTTGCCCTTACTGAGACCGGTGCTACTGAGTGCCTTCTATCTCGCGCTTCGTCTCAACTCTCCACACAAACTGTAGTCTACACTTCCCATACTGATTTTTATAGCAGAGAAATCGCCAACGATTTGCAAGGTTAATCGTAAGAACCGGAACCAATACCTGACGATGTTTTCACTAGCAAACCGTGAAGTGCATGATGCAAATTCAGCGCTAATGAACGTTATGGGATGCAGAAACACGATGTTATGGTAAATGGGTGCAATCGGAGACATCAGCTACATGACTTTTACTTTTAAAAGGTTCAAGACAGCATTTTACTGTTAAGTATGCAAATTAACTGGATAGACTTATGTGGTTGAAATGAGTTTTTCTATTGATTAGCTAACTTGTTGTTATAAAAGTTCATTCGACTGTTTCGGTCCATCCGCCTTCTCCAGAGCTCCGACGATTCGAGTAGATTCTCTACAGTTCCTCACGATGTTGGGCTTCGCGGTTGAATCCAGTCGAATCTTCTGGAGTGGAGAAATACTCAAACTTGGAGCAGCACTCGAATTGAGTCTGTAATACCAAAGGCACGACTCTGAGGATACATTACTATATAGATCAAACCCTTTTATAAAAACCCTTCAGAGTGATGTTCATAAAAGTCGGCCGAATAATGGTGACCAGTCTAAAGAGAAAGAAAAATGCGATTTAGAAGCGTGATTTTTGCTGGTTGCCAAAAGAACCACGTGATCGTACGAAACATTTGGATATCAACTGCAGCCTTAAAGGAAAAGAATGTGAGCTTTCCATATCGCCAAAATTCTATTTTTCTGCATCAACTGTGGCTAACATTTTCTTCCTGTGAAGATTTAATCGGTCACAATCTTAGAAGAAACTGTTGGCATTGGACAGGAATGAAGAATTCGGTATGACAAAAACGTTTTGAGCGGAACCGTTTGTTTACTCGTCATTTCAAGGAGAAAAGGTCATGAGACTATGAGTCAGTTTTTAAAAAACTTACAACAGTGTAGCATATGCATGTTCTCTAGTCGAGAATGTCGAATCCCATTCTCCACATCATTAAAGATTTGCAGAAAAAAAAGAAACAAAAACAAGAAAAACACAGGCAAATCCGACCGTAACACATGTAACATTATTGGTAATCCTACTAGATGCAGAAGGTTCCAGCAGAGACATTTACGACTGTATACGATTAAAAGGTTCAAGAATGAACAATGCTTTAAAAGATGTCACCGGGACACTCGCTAATAGTACGTTTCGCTATCAACCGTAAATTCCTCAAAAACTTACCAGCTCCGTGGCGTCTGTGGTTGCTCTTGCAGCCAATTGTATGCAGCAACCAATTGTTCTCCATTCCTCTTTTGTAACTCATCTCAGTTGACAGTGAATAAATAAAAGGCCTACCAAAAGTTCGCGATGTTGCTGGTGTCCCTAGAACTCTCTGTAATCCACAGAGTAGTTCTGGTGTACTCTGAAACCGAATGGAGTTTTGGTGCAATCTTGAATTACCTGATTCTTAAGAGGTTATAAGGGATACGTACTATTAGCGTTGATGAACAAAAGTGAGATAACTATGTTCTACTCCTATTCTGCT
This sequence comes from Angiostrongylus costaricensis, assembly GCA_900624975.1. Taxonomy (NCBI): domain Eukaryota; kingdom Metazoa; phylum Nematoda; class Chromadorea; order Rhabditida; family Metastrongylidae; genus Angiostrongylus; species Angiostrongylus costaricensis. The sequence goes on along the minus strand of UYYA01003968.1, from coordinate 190,651 downwards.
CGTCCCACAACCTCACTTGGGACCTCAAAATCCCCACTACAAAAACGCTAGAAGAGAGTTACAGCCAAGAAACAAGCGACACCACAGCCGACGTTCTCTGACATGGAGGCCGCTGCTTTACCGTAATCCTTACCACAACGTGCTTTCAAAAATAAGAAACACCTACCTAGTGCAGAACCGTCGAGTTGTTTTTTTGTCTTCTACGAATCTTTACAAAGGTTATCCAATCACATATGCTAAGAATCCTGAAATGAAACTCAACCAAAACAGCAAACGGAATCATAGCAAAATTCCATCGCACCGAAAACGTACTCTCGATAGCCAGTCGTCCCGACTTCCAGTTAACAAACGTGTCCCATGTTCTAAGTTTTTTCGATACGAAATTCGTACGACGCTATAATGGAGGACAAAAAAAAAACAGCGCTGAAATGGACATGTCCATCGGCCACGGAGTAAAGCCGTCTTCTATCCAGAACTCCTTCCGATTACTACCGCAACTGCATAACCATCACGGTGAACTTTTCCATCGATCACCTACCATTCCCACAGGAAGTGGAGTTCCACAATGCAGCATCATCTCCATGATTATCTAACAGTAGCACTATAATAGATGAGATTATCACTCGTCAAAACGATGTACTAGTAAACAATTATAATCAAACTATTTCCTTTCTTGTTGATGAGAGCACCTTTTTCTAGAAGTACCAGTAGAAAATATTAAGAAATGCCTCAGTAAAGCCACAGGAGCAATGTGTTTACCGAGGTTACCAATTTATAAGCGTACGGATCCCAGTTTCTGCCATTCGTTTCGCTGCCTTGCAACTGTCACCCAATGAGGTGGTCTGGTTGGTGGTGCAGGTTCAACTAAAAAAATTACATCGAATATTGTGCACTAGGTGTTTATGGACAATAAAACGATATTGAACAATAACAGAGCAGGAGAGCGGCATAGACACCGCTCAACCGTTCAATTAACACCCGGTCTCCAATCTCCGTGCTTACCTTTTTGATTCAACAGCTTTCCCAGTACTTCAGTTCGCAGGCGAAGCATGAATTGATGCGGCAATAACGTTGAGAATCCTGCCGTCATCCATTACAGTAGTCAAGTAGTCAAATACTGCCTGCTCATATAGTGTCCGCCCAAAAGACGATATCGATACACCCAGAATACTCATCAGTAGAAAATCATAAATGGTCGGACGGAGATGCAGTTTCTATTAAGTGAACACACATCTGCATGATAGACGGGAGCGTTTGTAGCTCAAGTCTACTGGCTACTAGTGCTTAGTGGATTAGCAAATGGTACCCATACACGTGTAGTATTTGGAGTGATAAATAACACGCTAACTTGTCGAAGCTAAGGTGGGCTGGATACGTAGTGCGTATGAACAGCAAGCGATGCACAAGAGCCGTTAGTGACTAGTTTCACCGAGATGTCAAACGTACTTCAGGAAGACCACCGACCTAATGTTCTTTACGAAAACCCTAGAAGAAAGATATGATGCTCAAAGACTTCCTAGCGAGAGCAGAACTCACTGGGATACTTTTACGTGATACAGGAAGAAATCGAAGGTTTACTGCCGCCATTCAAATCATTCTACGGTCAGCGTCACCGGAGGTGATACAGGAATTCACGCCCGCCATTATGCACAAAACAGATTACCATCAGCTAGCACTCAGCACACGGTAACAAAACAAGTGCTAAGTGTGCTATGCACTCTGAACACGCGAGAAGTTGTCAGGTCGGGCCTCACGTACATTACCTTCCTCAAAAATGATTTTTTGCTCTCCTTCTACTGTATATTTTTATTTGTATTATACATCTATGGTTCAAGCGTGAAGAACATTGAAATATTACAGGTGCTAGGTAATGCAGAAATAAATAGTACTTCTCAAAAATATACAAAAATTAAAATTCACAAACAAAGAGAGCTGCACAAATGAAAAGGCATCCACCAGGACTTTTGACACAAAGAATGCAAACAAAATGTCTAATATTGCAGCAATAGATGGAGAACATGTAAGAATAGAAACTCTTTCTCCCAAAGGTGTGAGTTGTCCAGTTGTGAGTTGTTGAGTCTTGTCCCAGTTATTTGCAAATAAAACAGAGTCCATGACTGACGTCATAAACAAAGGGAAACACGTATGACAGTGCCAAATGCAACTTCTTCTGACCCTACACAGTAAGGGTTGTAACCCTACACAATAAGGCTACTTTTGCTCCAACCATTTAAAATGAGGTCAATCTATGCCAAAGACATAAATGGTCTGTAATGACATCGTAATAACAGTGATACTCGAGTAACATGTGTAAAAGTGACCGATTCAGCCATAATGCTCAACAGAGATTTGAAACAAATGTCAGTCTGGATACAAAGGAATAAGAAGAGAATGATTTATAATGAAAAAAACGGATATTCATAACATTAGTGGTAAATTAATGAGAACATTAAGGGTTACTATGTTCACTTTGCTCCTCCTCAGATTCTCCAGCGTTCAACAACATGTGGAATCTATCAACAGTTATTCGCGAATCTAAATCCACTGACGGCTCACAAGATGTTGATCGTGGTCCAACATCTACGAAACTCGCAATCCGAAATTAAGATTATGAAACAGTTCACAGGTATACAAAACAATCAGCTTTTTCAAAAAAAGAAACTCATCTCTGCAGTCAACCAAGTTATAGCAGTTATGATAAAAAGGCCGTTTTCAACCTATTCGCGATATTACGAACACTGTAATGTTCCTTTTTAGTCCAGTAGGTGCCAGAACTTTTATGTTCACTACATCGACACTTTGTATATTCATTCGAAAACTAATGGAAAGTAAATTAAAAGAGCTGGAATGCGACCAGAGAAGTCACTCTCTATACGTAATGATTTATAAGAAACCTCCCGGAAAAGTTCTTTGACCGGCAATTCATCAAACAAACAATTAACTACCATTTCATTTTAATTGCTGTAGCTGCTACGGAATGCGCGAATATGAAATTTTTCTACGAAAAAAATTTTTTTTTACAAGAACCATGATCACAACTACTGTGCGCATCCCAGCGAGACAGATCCCCCTTGCAATCCTGGAGAGAGTCGAGCTAAAGCGTTCCCACGTGGACTGGAAGGAAGCGTAATGGAGTGGATCGAACTAGCGTCTTTCCTTCCAGAATGGCAACATCACTAATTACTGCGCTCATCTTCATTGTCAGAAAACCAGAATGTCCGCTGCTGACGAAAAATTGCTCGCGTTGCAAATGGACCATTGTCTAAGTGCGCGAGCAAAGGAGCAACTATGAAGACGATTGTAGTAGAGAAGAAAATTGACAGTTTGGCAAAAGTTATTCTACTTTTAGCTCCCTGTTAGAAACGAAACAGCCACCTGAGATTTTTCAGGCAGGGTGTCTGCATGGCTGGCTATTCCATCACTACTTCCATCATCATCATCACCATCGTCATCACTTCCAGCTCCAAAACCAGCTACACCATCAGGACTAAAAAATAAAGATAGTTTAATTTTAAAATAAATTTGAAAGCGCTACTCAACTGCATATTCAGAACAATTTCAACTCACTCACAATCAAGTTTGTGAAGAAAGAAAGTATATTACACTCCGATACCTAACTTGCTTGGATACTTAGGATGGTCCTTCTTCAATGGTTGTGCGGGACTCAAAACAACTTCCATTTTTTCGGAGTTTTGTTGGCTTAGTCATTATGGCTCCCTGGATTCTCGAGGTCAGTGTGGCCAAAATCTACCCCAGATTATTACCACCATAGACAGTCGCAGCCCTTGTGGATCAGAGGGAGATTTGCCACCATGCGACTACTCTGGTACCAGAACGGTGGCTGATCCCGCCATTGGTTTACTCTTAGGTGGCTTCCTGATGGAAACGCCGGGCGCCTTTTCAGCTTGGGGGAGCCTGCTAAATGGATGAATCCTCCGCTGTGCATCGCAGTCCGCCACCCAGGAACACCTCCCAGCCACGATGACGCGGTAAACCGTTAGGAGATCAGTACCTAGCACTTCAAAGAAATTAATTGTAATTTGGGCTTTTAGAACTACAAATGACAGAACCTTTAAAATATTCAGTAGACTCATTTTTGAAACAACACAATCCGACGAAGATCTAACGTGCTAGGACACTGTGGTACAAAAGCATCGCAGACAAACTTTCTAATGTCAACTTTAAGTTCAAATTGTATTTGAGAAACTTGCTCTGAAATTTCTATGCTCCACTTATCTCACCACCAACACATTTGTTGCGTTGCTTTCATGCAGTTTCAAAAATTTTGAAATGAGATATCTTCACGCCACTCTCGCTAGCACTGGTCTCGCTGCCAAGAGAACAAACGATAACTGTTTTTGCAGAATCTTGATGTTTAGAAAATAACTTTTTCAGAGGACACCTACTAGAATATTTGTGGTGAAAAAGCTATCTATCGAACACAAAAAGTATACTAAAAACTGCACGACGAAAGAAACTAAGAAGAAATAAAACATTGAGATCAATGCACATAGTCTAGTCCACCAACTACGTATGCTATGAAAAGAATTCTTTTTTTATTAATTTTATTTTACTTGACCCAACTTCACATCTACTGTGAGGATCCCAACACTTCCTACATTCAATTCGTTTCCTCACAACCATCGACCACGAAGACCTTCCAACTTTACGTGTGACTTCGGTTGCTGCTTGAAGATTTTCATTTCATCTTGAAAGTCGTGGAATGCCGGTTGAGCAATTCTCCCTGGAGTCCTGAGATAGCCGGACTGAAGCGTTTTCCAGTTGGATTGCAGAGAGTGGTTTTTGCCCAGACAAGTCCGGTACCAATTTCTCGATCCGGCAGAGATGACAGGCTTTGTTGGAACGAAACGGGGTCGAACTAGCACCATGCTCGTGACGACGGGCATCACTACCACTGCGCTGTTCGCCCCATGAAATAAATACATAATGGAAACGGGACTAAATTTTATGTGGCAGTAACAGAGAAGATCACCCAATTCTCATCAGCTGTCAGTCATTTTTCAACTATGGATCCTTGTTTAACATCCACGACGCCCAACTTTCAACCTTTAGTGACTTACTGTTTCCTTGACAATAGATAATATTTCGGCATTTAGAACACTTGATAGGTTTCAAACGTGAATACATTGTAGAAAAAACTTTACACTAACGTTCTATACGTATGAAATAATATTTAAGGTGCTATTTACTTCATTTCACCACGGTCCTTTATACAAACATATTGCGTCAACATTTGGAATTGTTTCGAGATAAATGCGCCTCCATTTCAGCATTTTTTATACCCGTGCATTCTACCAATGACTACGATTCACTATAGCAACTGCATCTGAAACAAGAGTCAGGTTACTGCTTGAAGTTCATGCTAGTGAATTCGTTTGGGAAACGGTATTTTGTATATTTCTAAATGTACAATAATAGGGCTTTTCGCACAAAACTCAACACAATGTGCGTTCTACATGCTATCGACTGGAAACAAAAATTATAGGAAAACAGTTATATGTGTTAAAATGAGCGACCAAAGGGAATTAAAACTTATGGAGGTCACACTGCCCACTCCAGCAACTTTAAAATGACTCCCACAGAGGTCAGTCGTCGCGATAATGTTAAAGTTCTAAATCTTTAGAGCAACGGAAAAGCTTTAAAAACCAATGATATTTTGGAGAATACTATCGAGTCTTGGTGAAAGAAATCCCATTCGCTAAGAAGTTTCGAATTTCGATAAACGAGGCTTCATAAAGAAGACATGCACATTTTCTAGGATTCAAAAAATGATTGTTTGAACTTTGGCAAAAAAGGAAAGCTGTGCCTTGTTTGGAAGGATCTATAAATCTACGGACATTTATTTCGACTAAAAAGTTTTTAATACGAGCCAAGAAGTGATCGTTGAAAGGCGTTGGAAGTTGAGAGAGAAAACTATTTTGGAACATAAATCGTATGAATCGTATACCACTTATGTCGAGACCAGTGTTTTAATAATCAAAGCTCTATGTTTACAAATGAATAAAGATCTCGGCACTGATCAACTTCTGAGGGATGCGCCACGCATTGGACTTCATTAAGCACTAATTAGATGTTATTGAATGGATATCTGGCCTATACAATGACTCGCGATGGCCTATCAATGTATCGGGTAAGTGTTGCTATCCTCTCAGAGAGGTCTAGAACCAATTTGCCAACCCCAGAAGCATGGAAGGCTTGGTGTGCATCAGGTGCGAGATCGATATCATGTATATTGCAGGACATCACTAACCATTGCGCCACACACGCATTAGCTGTGTGGTTTACCACTTTCAAAGTATATTCATGGCATTGCGTACTGCATAAGTTGCTTACAAATACTAAGGCGCTTAGTGAATCCTGACAGATGCGAAATTTAAATATTGCAATCTAAAAACAGTTCCTATTTAACACTTTTTCCTTAGTGTCGACATGGTGAACTCCTTTATGGACTCAACTAAGTTCATTACTTGCAAATTTCTAAAGACTAGAACATAAATTGTTGCAATATTTGAAGACTAGGATTTAAGACAACGGCCAACATTGGTTTTTGCTAACGGCCGATAATTTCCTGATAATTAACGCTTTCTGGATAAGTTCACTAATCGACAATTGACTATTAGGTTATTTCCAATCACTATGAATCACTGTTAATGTAGACAACGGGATGGTATGAAAAAAAATGCAAAAGAACTCGACATAAGCTAAAAAAAATTTCAAATCGCCGACAGTAATGTCTTTATGAAGGATCTTAGTAAAATAAAGTACATGGAATTATAGATAACATACATGAAATTAGAACGATAGTCTCCATAATTCTGTGATATCCTCAACCCCTCAGGCCCTTCAGTTGCCGTGAAATTAGGCGTAGCCCCAAGCGCTAGCCACATAAGATCAGACGACTTAGTGAATGTATGTTAATCTAGGTATGGAACTAATTTTGAACAGCTGAATTTTACTGACAAGTGACAAGAAGCGAGTGTACCAGAAATTTTAGACATGTCAGCCCTTATGGATTATTTGAAAACTAGTAACTAGATATTACAGCCACAACAACGCTGAGATATTTGCAAAACTCGGAGCCCTGGGCCAGCTTCGCACACCCCATTACTCTTTTCGGATGTTAATGTGTTAGCCACTGCACTATTAAGGCCCTTTCTTTGCCTTTCTCTCAGTCACCTTTCCACGCTAACGGTTCCCTCAGCAATTACCCATCAACGGAAGTGATCTGGGGAGCTCAAATAGGCATCTAAACCAGTTAAGCCGATAGTGTAGTAGAAATCACGTTTACTTTTATTGACTGCTTATTATTTTTTCATAGCAGGGTATAATGTGAAATCTCGTGTCCTACATTACGATCGGCATTGAACCCAGCCAGAGAAAAGTAAAGCAAGGGCTTCAGTGGTGCAATGGGTAACACGTGAGTCCCCTGAAAGGATGATCGCCGGTTTGAATCCGAAGTGGGGTTCAAGTTTTGCAAATATCTTAGTATTACAGTGGTTGCACTTCACATCACACCTTAGTCTGAAGAAGTAACAGGCAGTAAATAAAAAGTAAACATTGTTAAATAGATAACTTCAAATGATGAAGAGATATTTGCAAAACTCCGAACTGCAGGTGTCTACGGTGGGGAACGAACGTGGTATTGTCCTTTCCGGGGGGTAACGCGTTCCTTAGAATCTCGAAAATCAAAGAAGATTGGAGTGGGAACAGTTATCAATCGAGCAACATTAGAAATTTGGGTTCACTACCGATTTGGGCTCCCTAGATCAATCCCGCTGACAGGTGATTGCTGACGGCAGAGATCGATAGTACTAGCTGAGAGACAGGCGAAACGAAGGAACTGCATGGTGTGGTGGTGAACGCGCTACTCCCCTAAAAGGACAATAACGCGTTCGTTCCCCACCGCATACACCTGCGGTCCAGAGTGCAAATATCTCAGTATCATTTGAAGTTTTTCGCAATATACACTGCCATTAAGAAGATTGGGCAGTAAATAAAACGGTTAGGATTAAATAGATAGATTTCCTTGAAGCTGACTTGACGCCCTAATTCATACAGATGGATCATATTTCACCTTGGTTTGGCCAAAAGCTCTCTTACACCAAACTGTAAAAAAATACATTCATTCACTTTGTGAGAATTGTAACGGACTATAATAACATACCGATGGCTCATTGGTTGACAAATAGCGCCAGCCTCGAGATCATAATAGAGTTCAGCCCCAGGAAAGATCGCCCTGTTCGGGGAGATCTGTAAAATGGCGAGTGTGGTCTTCGCAGACTTAGTAGTTCTTTATTTAAGCAACGGCGTGAATCAGTATGAAAAAACGAAATGAAGAAAAGTCCAAAAAAATAGCACTTAGTGTAAATGAGATTCAACTAAAGATGAATCAAAGACAAAATCAACCTGAAAATACGTGTGTTCGGGAAGATATTTTTCCACACGAATATACCGCCTCTCATACATATCCTCCAGCTTTGGTCTTTTAACAGCAGATTCACACTCCACATCTTCATTCTGTTTCAAATGTTCAGAAATCTCCAGGTTCTTCATTATCTTAAGAGAAAAAAGTGTTTAAAAATAACTGAACCAAAAAACTGTGTATTTACTTTTCAGCAAATATGGTGAGTAATAATAACAATAATAATAGTAATAATAATAATAATAATAATAATAATAATAATAATAATACAAGAGTCAACCTCGAGAAATTCTTGTTTTTCCGCAACTCGTCTTCTCTTTCTAACTAATCTTCTGATTGTCGTTGTTGTCTCACGCGTCTCAAAATGACCTTTTCGAGCATTCTCAATGGACATCACAGTTTCCTTCGACTCGGAATTGTTCTTGTTCACATTTTGCATAATCTTCTCCTCTATACATTTCGACTATAGGAAATGCTTCGTAAAAGGAAACCAAAACACGTACGATGCCTTTCCAGCATATCGGCAAAGTCTCCACCAAGAGCTATGCAAATATCCTCTATGATTTCATCACAATTTCCAAGAAGCTCAATATCGGCTCGATATGATGAAAGAGGTTCACTAAAGGATCGTTTCGACTAGAACAATGGGAAACTCCAGAAAAAAAAACATAAAATATAAATTCGTTCCTAGCAGATACAAAAATATGGAAAATATGTGACCAACATACAACCGGCATAGAAATTCAAGCATTTCCTTTCAATACGTATGCTCAAAATTCTCATTGTTTGCTTGCTCTTAAACTTAAAAAAACTCGAAATATCTCATAGTCTCAAAGTAATGGGATACCTTACCGATTAATTAGGATTTGTGGAACATTTCGGTCAACACTAAAAGGAATCAACGACACTGGCCGAACCTTCAACGATGAACCTAAGAGGAGAACTTTAAACGAGTGACTACGGTTAAAATAAACTAATAAACGAAAGGATTGCGACAGAAAAGCTGGCTGGTAAACCTAGTAGACAGAAAACAATGGCACACCTATAACAACTAGCAGATCGACTTCATCTTTATCAGCTGCCATTTGGATATGGAAATCACTGCCGAGGTCCTCACCAAAAAAGACAATATCGGGTTTAATAACTCCAACAGCACAACGTGGACAATGTGCGACACGCTGCAGTATGTCACCAATATTAATGTTAAAGCCGATGTTAACGATAATAACAATAATAATAATAGTAATGTTAATGATAATAATGACAACAATAAGTAGTAGTAGTAGTAGCAGCTCCTAACGGTTCACCGCCTCATCGTGGCTGGGAGGTACTTCTGGGTGTCTTGCTGAGATGTAGAGAGGGGATCCATTTCCCCGCAGGATCTTCCAATCTGAGAATGAGTCCGGTGTTTCTATCAGGAAGCTCAGTTAAGAGTAAACCAATACCAAGATCCAGCACCGACCTGGTATCAAACTAGTCGCATGGTGGCAAATCCCCCTCTGATCAATAAGGGCGGTGACTTCCTGCGGTGGTTACGACCTGGAGCAGATTTTGGCCAGGCTGACCTCGGGACTCTAGAGAACCACAATGGCTAAACCAGCAAAACGCCGAAAAAATAGGGATTATGCTGGGACCCACACAATCGGTGAGGACGAGCCATCCAAGTATTCAAGTAGTAGTAGTGATAGCAATAACAACTTTGTTCGAATATTCCATAGCTACACAAAAAAAAACAATGATGAAATGATAAGAAATACCTTGGCCATGACATCATCCTTTATCACGTCAATATCGAATTTGGTAGAACAATTCAAGCACGTTGCTTTAGAGAACGACCCTAGAATAACAGTTCTCGTTGAGTGGGAACAATGTCCAAGCTAAACCAATGGTACAGACAACTACAATCATGGAGCAAACACATAGAAATAGCAACAGGTTTAGCAATAGGCTTAATAGTATTTAATTTAAAACAATGTGATGTAACAATAGGCACTTTAGCAATAAGGAACCGGAGATGATTTTTTGCAAACTGCCGGTGATTTTCGGTAATCAGAATCCTTGAGGAGATGAAAACGTGATCTGCTAATAGAACAGGCGACTTTATCTACTTGAAAGTGAGTATGGTCCCTTAAAACTGTTAATTGATTTTAAAAGTTATTGAGAATTCAAAACTCCAGAAAAAATGATAACGAAGTCTAAGTTCTTAAAATTCTAAACGAAGTCAGGAAATCATAAACATGAACATCACATTTAGGGAAACCATAGAATCCCAATGGAAAAAATACTGCCTACCAAATTGCTTTCGTTTCTAGACTACAAGCCCCAACCAGAAAACACCAGGCGTTATCCAGAACTTCAACATGGTGAAGCAGAGGGATTTTAGATTGCAGGCAAATACTTACAGATTCTAAGGCTTTTCAATGCAATGGATAGAGTTTACTTCGAACTGAGACATGCCGTTTAAATTTGAACGCGACCGTTCTTTGTGCAACGTTTGAGTGGAAATCAACTCTACTTGCACCCTAACTGTTATTGACGGTCTGCACTGTTAACACAGAGTAAATGACTAAAATAATTAGCCAATAAAATGTATGACAGCCACCTTTTGGCTTATCAACGTCATAAAGGCATGAAAATTCGCCTTTCAATATTAGTAAAATCGTTCAAACCCGACTTTCCTTCAACCTGTGTGAAAAATCAATATGTATCCTTTTTTATTTTCGGCTAACGTTTCGGCGGTTTCGTCTTCATCAGAACCGATGATCCCAGTCAACGGTCATCTTCATCGGAGGAAACGACTCTGATGAAGGCGAAACCGTCGAAATGTTAGCCGGAGATAAAAATCATTTATCAACCTCGTGTAAACTTATCAAAGACAGAATACATATTAATACAATGCCTGATACATTAACTTAATACGAGACACTGTTGAACACAACACTTACCATGACATTCCACTACTCTCTCGATCTTTGCCTGCCTCTCAAGGGTGTCAATATTTTGCGTGTAGTTCCTTAAAAGCTGGTTGTTCACCTCTAGCTGACGAATAAATTTGTGGGAAATAGAAGGCTCGAATTGGCCTGGGAAAATCTCCTAAAACCCATTTGAACACTATGAAACCAATAAGGATTTAAATCACGAGGACGACGAAGTAACTAACCGAAGCAAAATCATAAAATGGAGCTGGATTGTGAATGAAATAGCGAATGTCAAACATCGCTGTTGGGTCAGGGAGATCCGGATAATCAACGTGCAGTCGGGCATAGATTCCTAAGCATTGAAATAACAAGAATAAACATTCCGATCATCAACGTAGAAAACGCTCTATCGAAATTACTACTATAGGCGCGAAAGTTAAAACGTAGTTTTAAACCAGCACCATCTCTGCTACGAAAATCTGGTATGCCACAGGAGACGGAAACACCTGCACCAGTAAGAATAAGAATGCGTTTCCGAGTTCTGCAAAGGAAAAAAAAAGTTAAACGCACAGGAAAATGGACATGTGAGAGCGTGAACGTTACGAACCACAAGGAGACTTACCTAAAAAGATCCACAGCATCCTCGAATGAATTGTACGCCAGAAGTTTTTCTCGTCGTGGTGGACGATCGAGCAATTCCGTGAGTATTGAGGCGATCTTTAAGGCAACGTATGAATTAAAGAATGCTGTGAGATATCACTAGGAGCTCATACGCTCCATAAAATACTTCCTGAATGCTGAAGAAGCGTTATTTTTCCAAAAGGTAATGTGAATCAGATTACCATGAACGACATATCGAGCATAAAATATGAAAAGAAAGTTGGGTTCGAACATACCAAATGATCCGACCACCCTTCTGGAGGCTCCTCTATGCCAGGACATAGCATTTCTATAACATCAATAAGACTAGCGCCTTCCTCCAACATAGCCTGAGCTCTGATTAGGGCATCGCCTGAGATCTAAGCAAACAAGTTACCAACACTTAAAGAAACAAAGCAGTGACAAGATCTACGTACTGGATTGCACCAGCATTCAGAACCAACTGGTGAAGGAGTGTTTCTGCTAGTTTCGATGTCCTGTGGAACATCTTTACAAGAACCTGGTCCCGACGACGAACTGTTCTAAAAGGCGACTATGAAGAAAGCAAAAACGCTGAATGGCATGGAAACGTTCCCATTACCTTCGTTCCTTCTTCCGGGGTCAGTGTTGATATTTCAGGTGCTGCATCGCAACATCCATTCTCATTGCTGACATTAACCATTGTTCCTTTAGTAGGAACAGCTCTAAAAAACTGTAAAGTCCTGAACTTGGTAACACTACCAAAATGTTGAAATTTAAACGAAAAACGAGGATGCAGTGATAACCATAGCACAGTCGACTGAGGGCTTAATAACCCCCTTTACGACATGCACACAAGATTTCTGAAGAATTAGCATCGTCCGAGCAATGAGCCATTTCATTACAAAATATAGGTAGGAATGAAAAAACACAACCATGCACTATTTCAGAAAATTGAACTAATGTCAACGCCGCGAGCGACCGCGCCGCAACAGACGTAAATCAGAGTCGCGCTCAAAAACCCACATCGCATGTAGCGTAGTGGTTAGGAATGCCATGCGATACAAATTAAATCCTTGGTTTGATCCCGCGCTACAGCTTCGCCCAGTCCTTCATCCATCCGAATTTGGCAGATTCGTACCAGATTTGTCAGGCAGTACAGCAACACTGGCTTGATACCTTCTTGGATTGTTAAGCTGGCTTATTGGCCAAGTGAGCAGATACGCTGAGAGAACAGCGCAAGTCATTGGATTGGCCAGATATGCATTCCTTGTCTTCTAACGATGCTTGATGAAATAGAATGTATGGTGCATCCCTCAGTGATCGACCGACACGGAATGCTTAGTGCTTTGGCCTATATCAGTTCATTTCCGATGACTTGGCTTGGTGCATGGATCCTGTTTGCTGTAATTCCTGACAGCTCATGGAACTCGGATTTTGTAGTAGGCGTCATGCTCGGTGAACTACTCTCTACACTCAGCAACTTACAAAGAACAGTTTTTCGGAAAAGCCTTTTCGTCGACAAGAGGTTATGAGCGCTGGAGATCCGTCTCCGCTGTTCCTGAGCGTCGACGTTCTACACGTGAGCACCTCTTTCCACTACGATAACATGGCAATGGGGAGACCTCTTCGCAATGAGCCGATCTTCGCATCATCTACGTACGTGAGTGTGGCAGTACACAGCACATCTTTAGCAGCAACTACCAAGTCTTGTTGCGACAACCGCTTAATGATGTTTTGAACGTTGTGCTCATGATCATTTACTTTACAGTAGAGTTTTACAGTTGTTCAACAAATTTTTAAACCAGACAGCGTCTCTGAATAGAGGAAAATATTCTCTACGGCAACTGTTTTCCCGATGCTTCCTAATGATGAATAGTGTGCAACATGTATTGTTTTGAGTGTCATTAAGATCATAACTTACCTCCGAAGTCGACGTAGTAGCAACCTGGATCTTGAGGTCGGTTATCTTCCTTGGACATTCTCGCAATAGACCATCGTGTTCATAAAACGCGTTTGAGCGATGAAATGCTGAAAGGCACTTGAGGCTAAACTAGGGAGAGCAGAAATCGCGTGTAGACCATAATGAAAATTTTATGTACCACTTGTTTGTTTTCCCGATATATGGGGATCAGAACGCGGTCTGGTGTGTTACAAATGTTACAAAACCTCTGCAAATGCTGATAGCGACGCGGTTGGTTGGCGGAGGAGCTTTTGTTTTCATCACACACAAGAGTTGAATATGCTCCAGTAACATGAAAGATACCCAGAGGAGCACGGAGGTTGCGCAAAATTTGAGAAACACGGAAATTACTGTCAAGGCACGTAGAAAACCGAAATGTTATATGACGAAAAGCACAAAGCAAGGGGCAGTAATTTTCTTCGTATTTTTGTTGAGCAAACGCGAGGTGTTATTATTCTTTGTTCACGATTAAGCTGACGTTTCGGCGGATTTCGCCTTCCTCAGAGCCGCTTCCTATGAGGTTTCCACTAAGTATGTCACGTAGAGACCAACCGCACAGAAATCACATGGAAGTATAATGTTAATTATAATGTTTAATTATGTTTACGTTATTGTTATTTTATTTATTTATGTTATTACGTTATTATTATTATTATTTTTATTTTATTTGTTTATGTTATTTTTATTATTTTCATGTTATTTTGTTTTTTTTATTATTTTTTTCGTTTAATTATGTTTTTTTATGTTTTATTTTTTGTTTTTTATTATGTTTAATTATAATTATTATAATGTCACACATTATACTTCCATGTGATTTCTGTGCGGTTGGTCTCTACGTGACATACTTAGTGGAAACCTCATAGGAAGCGGCTCTGAGGAAGGCGAAATCCGCCGAAACGTCAGCTTAATCGTGAACAAAGAATAATAACACCTCGCGTTTGCTCAACAAAAATACGAAAAAAATTACTTGATCAATGCCGAGGTTAATAGAAAGTCGGTCGTGGCAGTTACTGCAAGGGGCAGTGTTTTGTGATTGGCAGGCAGTATGGCCGGCAGGACTCCTATGGAAGTCACAGCGCGTGTGGCGAGAATTCTGTTGCACATGTGTAAACGTGTATCGCACGCAAAATACAATGATGTGTATGCGTCTAAGGCCAACAACTTAAAGGCAATTTGATGTTGCTTAAAGCGCTAGTTATCCAACTTCGCTGGAAATTTTCCGAAAATTTATTTTCCAACCGTATTCCTGTTCATTTTACTTTTTCTGTGGCAACTCTAATTTTCGGTGACCGAAGTGCTTGTTGCTTCGCGAATTGCACAAACTTATGGAGATTTCGCTCTATTGTTCCATGGATTGTAAGAGCCAATCAAGCTGTACTGCGGCACAGTAGAACGACTGAATCGTCAGCAGTTCCAGAGTGTGGGAATTTCGCTCCCCACTCGATAAATCTGATTGGACTGTCTCTGTGCTGCTGGTGTATATTGATCGCACATGAAGCGCGCTGATAAGAACCCATGAACATGCTCAATGCGCTGATTTTCGTTAATAACGACTGGGATAGAAATTCAAACGTCTGCACCACCACACTACGAACCGCTGAAGAACGCAGCGCTTAAGTCAGTCTGTGTTCCCGTTTTGAGTTAGTATCACTAATTAGATAGTGAGACGAGATAATCCTTCATGAAACTCTTTCCGAACTGTTCCACACCGGCATTATGAAGTTACTTTCGTATACTTTATTCTTGGGTGAGTTTTATTCTCTCTAAATCACCTTAAGCCACCACGCGACAACTTCCTGAAAATTTTGAAGCACATATCTGCAAGTTCATTTCTTCTCTATGAAAAGCTATCAGGCTCAATTGCCATCAAAGCATTGCCCTGTGTATTAATTTCCTTGAATTTGAAAACTTGATGTCGTGTAGGTATGGCCAAAGACGCTATTTTTTCAACTTCTTCTCCATCTTCACCTGCAAGTTACAAAGGATCATGGCAGGTACTTGAAAAGTTGCAGTAGTTTCTCTATGTTTGAAGTAGTGTAGACGCTATAATCACTCGCTTATTTGGGTATGCAATCGGAGATTTTGTCGCGTGATCGCAGGACATCGAGTGAATCGTAGTGTCTGAAATTCATAACATAGCTGGACTGAGATCCGCTCAGGTCTCGGTTGCAAGCATTTCCCTTCTTTAAGCTTTAAATGCGGATGAAATACTTTTGCCTTCAGTGTACATGAGGAAGTCTTTAGAAGCTGATTTGGCATATAGAATGGTTAAATTCAGTGAGGTTAATATGGGGATGTGGCAGTATAGAATACCTTTTTTGTTGTAACATTTTGTTTTCACGGTTTCAGTGATTTCAACTGGTGTTTTATCAGTGATTCTTGCAGGATTCTTGTGCATTAGATAAATACTAAAATGAATACATAATTGTTTTATGTGGGTGCCTTATTAAAAATAAATGGTTCGAAGGTCGAAGGATTTAAGGAACAACAAGTAGCAGACACTTTCGATTTCAGTTTCCGTTGCAACCTACTTCACATCCATGCATTGTTTTGAATGCTCAGATTAAGCTCTATCTCACCTATACGGACAACACCGGAAAAGTGGTTAGTTAAAATGAGATATCTTCGGAAAACTTCCACCGGGAAATCAAATCTTTCCATTATATTTGAAAGCAGAATTATGCACCGGTAGAGCTCAGAAGAAACCGTAATTTATTTTATTTCCTTAAAATCTCTTATGACGATGATGTTAAAAGCTGTGTCGAGTTTGAAGTTTCTCTGCTGGCTAACCATCCATGTACACTTGTTACACACTTCCAGTGCGCCTCTTGACTAAGAGCATTAAATATAAAGGAGTCGTAGAAAATAGTGAGCAATTCGTCGTTCATCTTCGCCGTATGGGTTTTGTGAAAATCTAGCTCTGCTTATATATTAAGCCGAAGACCTAAATCTAGAACAGATCCACTTGTCCTTTGTTCATGAAACGAGATGCGTTATTCCTGAAAAGTGAAGGGCATCCATTCTTGGGTATAGCTTGCGAATTCATTGAAGGCTCACTTGAGATATAGAAGGTATTGTGCACCATTTTTGGAGTACCAATCAAAATTTTGAGAAAGATGTACACAATTGGTTAACCACTCAATCAAATATACTTTAAATGAACTAAGATCTGAAACTGAGTGTTGTTCGACCTTCACAAAAACAAACTGTAAATCGCAGTTAGGATATGAACTTCGGTTTTTCCAGGTTGATGCGTTGGTTGACGTTTTGCCGTCATCTACCGTCGACGAGGATCGGAGTTCATGTGGCACTGTGATGACCATTAGGAACGAAACGATTTTCAGTCAGATTCTTCACATCAATATTGACCACGTATGTACGGTTTTCTCATTCGCAACTCTTAATTTTTTCGCATCTATTTTTACTATTTTGAGCTGTAACAAGTTTTTCCTGTTTGTAGCGGTAATAAATTTTTCCCAGCAAATGTCTTCTCTTGGACCATTTTCTATTCGATGATTCGAAAGATTCTCCACAAACAACGAATACTTCCTCGACTCCCCAACGAGTCCCAGCAGTTCTTCGAGCTAGACAATAGGTTCCCCAATCAATGAACAATCAGACAAGAATCGTCCTACATGAAAAAGCACTGCAGGGTGAGGTTACTTCATTTGTGTGCCATTCCTCTCTAGTGGGTGCGGCTATAGTAACTATTCTTAAATAGTTCCTATTTCTATGTCACCTTATGTCTTCTACAACACCTGTCTAGCTGTAATCGTCATACATCTATTCTTGCATATTCTGTAAATCGTCTCTTAGGAAGCATTTCATGCAATTGTCTCGCAGGTGGCTGGAAAGGGAATCAGCAGCAGTCAGCTGAATGTACTTTTCAGCATCTGTCGTCCCAAAAAGTCTCCGAACAAACACCTGCACCCTTCCACATGTAGCCCTATCAAAGTGTGCTAGTAGAGAAACTTTTAGAACCTCTCTCTGGGCGCTGTCTTTAGTTCTCTCCGGCAAAGCTCCACCCACTACAGAAGTAATACAGGCAGCCCATAGGACTCGTCCTGAAGTGTTAGCCGCGCTCGTCCGGTTTTCTTCCGGTCCCTCAATTCCTCAGTGCTCCAACTCCAGTGTCCGCCTTGCTTCCTTCAAGAGTGTATCACTTGTTCCCATTTCAATCCCGCTCTTATCCACCCAGCTTACGTATCGTCAAATATCACACATTACTATTGTAACGTTATTGCTGCTATAAACTGTTATATCCAAACTCGAAGTTGTTCAAGACAGTTACGGAGAAAAGTCCCGCGTTGCGAATTCATACAAAGTTGAGCATTCCACGTACAGTTGGCGGACAAAAGACCAATCCGACCAACTCCCTAATCCACCGAACACAGCGGCTATGAAGACACACATCGCAGGAAACAACTGCTGCTGACTCTGGACTCGAATTACTGCAGTTCTAAAGAAGGCGAAACTAACAAACAGCTATCCATTCGACTGATATCGTGCACTGCTTGCCGCTCGATTATTTGCAGTTTTGAACTGTAAATTTTAAATATTGCATCTATCCCTAAGCATAGCTATGTTAATGAAGCTGAGTGTCATTGGCATGCACACATTTATTGCAACAAGGTGTAATTTTGTTTCTTCCGACAACCTAAAATTCTATAGCTCAGAAAGGGAAGAATTCTTCGAAGGTGTCCTTAGCATCGGCTTCATCGTTGAAGAACTATACATGGAAATAGTTGGCGAAACGATTCAAACTCTGACGAACGGATGATGAGAGCATCGTTGAGTACGTTAGATGAAGTAGAGCTACCAAACTCAATCCAATGAATTTTAGCAGCGTTAGCTGTTCAACGTTTAGTCAAGCGTTGCAAAGGGGTTATACCGTTTTCCGTCGACTAAGGATAGATACAACTACAGTGTTGCTGAGATACGAGCAAAACTCGGAAGCTTAGGTAAGCTTAGCTGCTAGATGAACATGCAGCAAAATTTAACGGATTTAAGCGATGTCGTGACAGTTCGCCCTTGCTGCGACAGTTTCGCCAAGGTTTAGAAAAGTCTAGTGGACGCTTCTACACATAGACCACCAAACGGTGTCCATAACCTAGTGATAAAAATCCTGCGTTGGAAAGTGTTTAGAATCATCGCTTCCGTCCAATCACCACGCTGAACGTTGGCGGTCGTCGTTCAGGACCGACTTTCTATGGCCCGTCATAACAGGAGAAAAAGAAATGGGTCGTTCCAGTTGCATAAAAAAACGAAAAGCAGGATTCAAAACGCTTGTTTTTTCTCATTTTCGGTCAATTCATGAGGTACCAAGTTATAGAGTTTCTCCAGCTTTCTACTTTCTTTTGACAGTGCCGAACGACTGCAGAATGGTCGACGATGAATTCTTTGGAAACTTTTCATGTAGTTGCACGAGGATCTATTTTGACGATCGTCGTCGTCATCCATTTATGATGGCCGACAACTATGCTGTCTTCGATCTTTAAAAGTTTCGTCTCCTTTGCAACACCTCTTGAACCAAAATCATTTCACCATCCGTTTGGGGACTTTTTCGGCCAAATACCCCGTCGTTGAAGTTGTCAATTGTCTCCGGTTTTTTGCGATCCATTCAGAACTCGAATAAGACAACCATTCGAATTTGGTTGTTGTCTAAAGCCATTTTGATAGTCTACATATATGAAATCAACGGCAAGTACTAAGTGAACAGCAAAAGGACCTAAATCAAGAAATACGCATTAAAATCATGCATTATATAAATATTTGTTTAAAAGCGCGCTTCTAAACCGATTTACAAGTTTTGATTTTTTCCTTGAAGTTTAAATTTCTAGCATTAAGATTACTGAACAATCGGTATTTTTGCAGACATGAATACAATGACACATCGTCGATATCTACGATTGCCTCATTTGCGTTAAGAATACTAAAAAATTGCTTTCGACCCCTCAACTTTTCGAAAGTTCGACTCTTACGCAAGTTCAAATTTAAAACAACACATCAGGAAGATCACTAGTCCATTTAGCTCAACGCCTCTTCTATGCGCTTGTGAGGTGCTTACGTGCTGAAGCCATTTGGGCAGTTAAAAAATATCGGCAGTTGTCGACAAGCCAGCTTCGCCGCGAATGTGTTAAGTTAATGTGGAATATTATCACCCACAATGAATATCAAAACTAAGCAAGGTAACAAATCTAAGAGAATTGGCGAAATGTTTAGTACTCCGGATGGAACGTTCGCTTCGCCTTCTCCAATGATAAACGACTCATTGCCGACGGATGGGTGCTCTACCAGGTGAATGCCACAGCAGACTATCCCGCGACAAGGAGTCTCTTTCCGAATCCGCCAGGTGTTTGACTTTTTTCACTCACTACGTTTCCACCTTTCTGGTTATTCTGCTTTTCTCTTGTGTTCTTTTCAATTAGATTTGCTTCGTGTTTCCAGCATCTTCCTTTTACTTCAAGAGAACTCAGAATCAGAAATTTACGTTCTTGCAGCTATGAATATGCCTAATGAACGCGAACCATGAGTAAAACGGACCGTTTCAAGCAGATTTTTCCGGATAAAATTCTCGTTTCATAAAATCTAGCGAGCAAATAGAAGCCCTGGAAGGACCCCTATTAGTGATGACTAGTTCTGCCATGCTACATGTTGGCGTTCCACAGCCAGGCAGTACATGAAATTTAGGCCAAAGGCCACTATGATTGCGTCGTTTTCTTGCTCATCAATCACGAGGTTTTTAAACAGCATCCATTTACTTCCATAGAGAAACACAATACAATACAACACTAGCTGACGTTTTGGCAGTATCGCCTTCTTCAGAACCTGGAAGGGTATACTGATATACAATCTACTAGGCCAAACGCTTCAATAACACTTACAAAAAGACGAAAGACTCTTTGGTAATTACATGATCAACAGCTTCTCAAAAAACTCACCACTTTTTACGTGACGTCCAATGAGGAAGTTTAGAACAGCTGATTATAGTCGCATGTGGTTGACGACTGCACCATCCCACATCAAAAATCGATGCCAACGTATGGGGTCAGGTCGCGTATGACCTCCGGGCATTCATCCCTGCTATTCATTGTAGGGTTTTTGGCATTTATCCAAAAAGCCTCAAGGAGTTTTCGCTCTGGTGTTTTGGACTCCTGTGCAAGGATATTGACTTTTACTTCAAAATCGTCTCCGCTATGCTTTTGTGTCCTATGTGTGCCTAGTGGGGTGCTTCGTCCTAGTTTTCGTTTGCCATCTAGGTGTTCTTTTATACGGATACACAAAGCTCTGCTCGTTTCGCCAATATATTCATCTCTGCAATTATTACAAGAGATCAGGTATATCGTACCTGAACTCATGCAATCACCGTCCCTGCCGTAAGGGCAAATTGCGCAATTTGTTGTTTCACACAGACGGTCATACAGGCGGTTACGAACTAATTGACGACGTAGAGTAGCCTGTGGTATTTCAACGCCCTTCTTAAGCATCGCTGTATAGCTGCGCTTACTTCATCGCTTATAAAAGGCAACATAAACGGGATTTTGTTTTGGNCGTTTCGCCAATATATTCATCTCTGCAATTATTACAAGAGATCAGGTATATCGTACCTGAACTCATGCAATCACCGTCCCTGCCGTAAGGGCAAATTGCGCAATTTGTTGTTTCACACAGACGGTCATACAGGCGGTTACGAACTAATTGACGACGTAGAGTAGCCTGTGGTATTTCAACGCCCTTCTTAAGCATCGCTGTATAGCTGCGCTTACTTCATCGCTTATAAAAGGCAACATGAACGGGACTTTCTTTTGGCCAAGTGTTTCGCGTGGGCGCGTCGTTCTCCTTGTAAACTTATCTCGTGGGGTTACTATTTCGTAGCCATTGGAGATGGCTATTTGCCGAGCCAAATCGCGCGATGCTTCCCTTAGTTCCCTGGTAGTGCACACAGAGGTGGCTGTTCGAAACATGTTTCTCACAATCGCCCTTTTTGTGTGTGAAGAGTGGGAAGAAAGGAAATGAACAAGGATGTTCTTGTTACTTGGCTTTTGGTACCCCTTTGTCAAGTAACCGATACTTGATAGGTTTATTTGGACGTTACGCCCTTACGGCAGGGACGGTGATTGCGTGAGTTCAGGTACGATATACCTGATCTCGTGTAATAATTGCAGAGACGAATATATTGGCGAAACGGGCAGACCTTTGTGTATCCGTATAAAAGGACACCTAGATGGCAAACGAAAACTAAGACGAAGCACCCCACTAGGCGCGCATAGGATACAAAAGCATAGCGGAGACGATTTTGAAGTAAAAGTGAATATCCTTGCACAGGAGTCCAAAACACCAGCGCGAAAACTTCTTGAGGCTTTTTGGATAAATGCCAAAAACCCTACAATGAATAGCAGGGAGGAATGCCCGGAGGTCATACGCGACCTGATCCCGCATGTTCGCATCAATTTCTGATGTGGGATGGTGCAGTCGTCAACCACATGCGACTATAATCTATAATCAGCTGTTCTAAACTTCCTCATTGGAAGTCACGAAAAAGCGGTGGGTTTTTTCGAGAAGTTGTTGATCATGTAATTACAAAAGAGTTCTTCGTCTTTTTGTAAGTGTCATTGAAGCGTTT
Source organism: Angiostrongylus costaricensis (assembly GCA_900624975.1). NCBI lineage: Eukaryota > Metazoa > Nematoda > Chromadorea > Rhabditida > Metastrongylidae > Angiostrongylus > Angiostrongylus costaricensis. The sequence continues at coordinate 168,086 of UYYA01003968.1, read as the reverse complement.
GGCCTATTAGATTGTATATCAGCATACCCTTCCAGGCTCTGAAGAGGCGATACTGCCGAAACGTCAGCTGGTGTTGTATTGTATTGTGTTTCTCTATGGAGGTAAATGTATGCTGTTTAAAAACCTCGCGATTACTGAACAAGAAAACGACGCATTCATATTCCAATGCCGAGGTTAATAGAAAGTCGATCCTGGGAACTATGATTATTTGCTCTTTGTTGTAGACACCCTTTACAACTATTTTCAACCGATTAATCTGGAGAAGCCACCGAAACTGCTCGACGCAGTTTCCGCCCATTTGAACAAATCATTCTACTGCACGTCAGCGCAGAGGTTTTGGATTAATAGTGACACCAAACAAGGCCCTTTAGCTTCGTGAGTATCTTCTCATTCTAGGGCTTCGATATTTCTCCTCTTGAAATAGAGTGAAATTGATCAGATTTATATTCAGATTCAAAATTTCCTATCTTCAAGTGGAATCCTTCAAAAAGACCGTTGCGAAGAGCTCTAATATATTCGATCCAAGTGAGTTGAGCTAAATTTTGGCGTTAAAAGTTCAGTTCAAGTCTTATTTTATTCACCAAATCGAATTCAAAGTGAACAAATATCATCGGTATCGCTCGATCTCCAGCTAGACGCTTGTTGCAAACACTCTTGTTCCATAGTTGCGCAAGTTCAGTGGGATTGCTAAGAGCGTCAGAGTTATTTGAAGGTTCTTCATAGGCAATTCCGGCCACCATGTGTTCATGTGTTCCTTATTTGTAGAGTTCTATAAGTGATCGTGCCACGGAGCATTTGCTAAATTGACAACATACTTTATGGCATCCCGACTTACGTCAGATAAGGCGTTGAAATGCTCCGTCGAGGTGCTATCGCTTTCTCGAACGTGTCTTAGTAGCCTGATAGTCACGCCCCTTCAGATCACTGTGACTCTGGTATTAATGATTTTTTAAGCTTAACAATGATAACAAACAAATATCACACTAATAGAAAATGGCAAAACTTCATAACTTTAAGCAACAACGAAGCTTTATGTCCAAATCCTTAGATTACAGATTCACTCATTGTCATGAATGAATGTAATGGAAAAAACAAGGATAATCTAGGCAGTGGAAATAAAAGCACCACTTTAGGTGAAGTCTGTCCATATGATCAGCGAATTATCGACCTGGTGCCTGTTGTCGTTGGCAGTTGCTTAGCTGGTCTTAATGTCATTGCACTAGTTACATATTTGGTTTGTCTTTGTCTTCTCAAATCATGCAATCAGCTTTTTATTTATTCATTACACGACTTATCCTTCACATCTACTCTGCCAATCGCAACACTTCAATCGAACTCGCACGCAACATCAATCGTAATGGATTCGTTACCCAGCATCCACAGTCCACAAAAATTTTCCAATTTTTTTCCTGTGGATTTAGCTGCTCATTGACGATTTTTCCCTTTTTGTCACGAATGTCGTTAAATGCTGGCCGGGTTGACTCTCCTTGGAATCATAAGATAGCTGTGTTTGGGCATTCCCATATCGACTACAAGGAGTAAGTTCATCCCAGACAAGTCTGGTGCCGGTTTCTCGACCTCGCTGGGATGAGAGGCCTGGTTGGCACTAAGCGGGTCGAACTATGGTCTATATAGATTAGTCCGTCCGTGTAATGGCGGGGATTACTACCACAGCACTACCCACTCCCAGTCATACAACAGAACAACTACATGCATCTTCACTATTTTGAATTTTGATATGGCTAGAACCACTTCTCATTCAGTGCTTCAGCCTTCAGATCTATCGATGGCATGCCAATCCCAATGCTCTGCATCTTACTAAAGCACAACCCTACTCGTCCAATGAGGTCCAAAGCGTGTTACCTGTAGACCTCGACGTTTCAACGAACTCCAGACCTCAAACGGATTCATGCTACCAGTGAGAAGTTTATTTCTTCAAAACAGGGATTTCCTTACAACAAAATGTTCAGTCGAAGAATAAACCGAGACAAAATTAAAAAAAAAAAATCATGTAAAGAAGTAACTTCATTCACTCATTGCAATCGGTTACTCAGATGCTAACGTGGCAAACACCAACATCCTTTTAGAGCATCATTCTGCTTTGCTTGATAAAATCTTGCTTGTTCATTTGCAGCTGCTTGAACAACACTGAAGTAACTTTGATACGTTTATTATATAACGGTCGACATGCGCCGATTTGAATAGGTGTCATGGGGTAAAGTGGACGATTAGTATTGACTTCTCACTGCTTTGTTGAACTGCACTGAGCTTTCCTCGAGCACTTTCTTTATTCGGGCGAGTGTCCAAGATAAGTACTGTGCAATACTTGTCCGAAGACAGTTGAGCTTCACAACTCTGAACAAACACATATCTCAGCTCGTAGTGAAATTTAAAATAAAAACCGATCGAATACGAAAATAATAGCATAGAGGATAAGAATTCCCGCATTCTATAACGGCAACTTTCTGGCTCACATGTTACGGCATCAACCGAAGTCCTTCTGTTGCCTTTCTGTTATCCAGTTTTCTTAGCCTAAATATGCTAAGGCGGCGCATGTGGTACAGATGGTCGGAGGTGCCCTACAATATACACATTAGATCCCCGCGCCCTAGGTCCAGCAAGCGTTCCATCACTCCGGGGTCGGCAAATTGGTACCAAACTTGTCTGGGAGGATAGCAGAACTGGCCCGATGCATCGGTTGGCCACCGCGAGTCGTAAAGGTCGGATATGCATTCAATCATCTCCAACGGTGCTTAATGAAGTCGAATGCATGGCGCATCCATCAGGAATTAATCAACGCCGAGAACTCTATCCTTCTTTTTAACTGTGCTAACGACTTCATCTGATCTTCGACTCTGATTTTTGTGGATGGTTACCCTAAAACATTACGGCATGAACGTGCGTGTAGAGCATTACCACACGAGAGAACTCTGTTACTCTTCTGATAACATAAATTTGGCTGCATTTCAACAACAAACTGTTTACAAATCCACTTTACAACCACAAATCTGAATAAACCACATTCGTTATTGTGAGATGAAAGCGAAGCATCAACTTTTTTTTTTACAAACTCGATCTTCGAAACATGCAGAAGATTGTAACCTTTAAGAAATACATTATTTGAAAAAACCCGTGGTTCGGAAGGTTTAACTGATGAAAGCAAAAAGCACACAGAAAAAATTCTTGCAAATTACAGAAATCATTGCTCCCAACAACGAAGTGAATTCACTAAACACCAATATAAGCATTTCGCTATATCTATTACTGGGAAAATACGTACAGTGGCTACAAAAATAAATTCAAAAAAAATGAAAATTAAAATTGAAAAATTTGAAACAATAAAAACGTAGAGGAGGAGCGAAACATCATCTAATACAAATTCCACTCCAAATCCTAACAAGTTCACAGCTAAAGAGGTACCTGATGAATTTTCTTATTCATCAAACGGATTTGTACTTATTGCGAAAGGATTTTTCGTATCATCGTAGGTTCGGGATTTTACTTTTGTAGATTTTGTGATAGACGGTCGTTTAACTGTTGAATCCGATCTGGTGCTCGCTGTGTCAGAGAATGGATTCAAACTATCGTCACTGTCAAATGGATTTCTTCCTATCGTCTTCGAATCCATTGATGTAGTCGGACTCTAAGTAGCTAGAAAATCAAAGTCTACTATGGCCGCGTTTGAAAGGTAAATAATGCGAAGATGCCATTAAAAAAATAATTGCCAAATTATTATAAAAATTCTGTATCTTACAATAAAAAACAGATTTCTGCAAATATGGAGTGTGGTTTACATATTTAGGACAAGATAGCAGTACTTGTATAGAGATAGCACATAAGACTGAATACCTTCTTGTGAGATGTTTTCCTGGGAGGATCAAACAAGCCATTACGCAAGTACTTTGATACAACATCCATCCCACAGCTAGACGAATTCAGCTGGAACAGGAATTATCAAATATCTTTAAAGTACATTGAGCCGTCAAAATAAATGCAATGACACGCATGTGAAGAAAACTTTTAAAAATTCAACTGCAATTTGCATAATTCATTGTTTTCTTGAACAGCAGACACGAGGTTGTTATTCAAATATTTATTAACAATAAGTTAGGCTTCGGCGGATTTCGGCTTCTTCAGAGCCTCCCGGGATCAACTTGACTGCAATATGGTCAGCCAAATACCTCCATATCAACAACAGGAAAACCATGAATCCTAAATTTCAACGGGATAGAAGGAACAGCAGCTTCTTCATACACTATTTTATACGAGTCTTTGATGGAGTAATCCACGTAGAAACAACCGCACAGAGCTCACATGGATAGGTAATGTGCTCCTTTCACAATAAAATATCAGCCTGAAATACTTTGGAGACAACACGTAATAACGATGCGTCCCTGCAGCTCATTCTTGGATCCTTTGAATTTATCGAAAATGCTTCGAGTGTTTCGCGGTCTGAAGTTTTCGATTCCGGTGTGAGGATGGTAACTGCTATCCTTGCGTCCTGTGGCACCCAGTGGAGTGCTTGGTTTAACTTTGGTCTATCCATTTCGCCATTGTACTCGTAGGCTTCACAAAAGATCAGACACAGCGTAGCCAAAAACTCTTGTAATCAGCGCTTCTACAGTTAGGGCACCTGAAGAAGATGAAATCCGTCGAGACGTCACGTCAGCAACCGTTAGCAAATACTATAATAGCAGCCTCGTGGGTGTTTATCATGAAAATAGCGAACTATTGATCAACTCCAAAGTTACTAAACGGTCTGCGTTCGGTATTACTGCAATTTACATACTTCTTTGAGGAACTTCTGGTAAGCCACCTTGTCATCTATGTTTTCTTTCGGAGTTTCCCTGAAAAGAGAAATCATTCCGTCTTCGACCATTCATAGGTTTTCTCACCGTAGATAGAAACAGAGAAACAATTTGGTTAATAAGCTGCACTTTTTAATTTTTTTTTAAACTTTTTAATGTTACAGCCTCGCTTAGTGCGAAGTTGTTTAGTCGATACGATTATTCGAAATCTGTACTTACAAGATCTTAAACTAGCCGCGAAAAAAGACAAATGGATTTATGACGTAATGAGCGGTGAAAAAACGTTCTCCACTCCACGCCAGATAACAAAATCGTGCTTTGCTGTGATTGCAGAAGAGGTGAGTTTCAGAAAAGAGTCAATTATAAACCTGTCGGAAGAACTACGTCGCATTAATTCCTTAAGCATGTCTGTGTTTCTATCATTATCAGCTTCTTGGCATATATTTCATCTGGAACTAGGATTTCAGGATGAAACCTCATGCAGCGGTAGAACAACCTTATAGCGATTATTAAAAATACTCCCAATGAAGCCGCGCCTTTAAATGCAGTCTGATGCTAACGATTACATGACTATTAGTTAACACCTATACGTATTGACTGAAATATCAACTGCTCATCCTAATACCGATTTGACTAATAGAACCAATAACCAACTAATACACCTAATAATAAGTATTGATCGCATTCCGGTTTGTATAACGTCTGAGAGGTAAAGTGTGAAGTAAGGAACCAAGATAATGTTTTTTTACCTGGAAGTTGGTGGAGTGCATGCAGGGCACACGTCCGGCTTTTCACTATACGACTCGAAACAATGCACATGGTAGCTGTGTCGGCAAAGAAAGTGCACCGCCGGCAGGTGTAATGCTGTATCGCATGCGCTGCACTTACTCACCTGCAGTACCTGCACACTGAAACTCGCTTATTTCAATCTATCCGATGTGTTTATCTGTATTTGTGTATACGAGCTCATACATGTTGAGGACATTTAGTTGACGCTCATGTTATCCTTCTTTATAGACAGTGTTACAGAATCATGGGACTTCATAATTACACTATGCACTCGAGTACATCAAATACAATATAAAATGACTTCCAGCGGCTTACCGATGTATCAAGTACGTGCTCCTACGCTTCTAGACAAGTTTAGCACCAATTTTCCTACCGCGGAAGGATGGAAGGCTTGATGAGCCCTGAATACGCGAGAAAACCGAAGGGCACGCGTGTCTTATACAGCCCTTTTAATCACTAAGATATAAGCGCCCATCTGAGTGTCTCACATCACTGTTTATATGTGACGATGACTCCAGAACATTTAGTAGTAATTGTGTTGCTGTATGTAGTTAATGAGTTCGAGATCACCTTAAACTCAGAGTTCAATTCGAACTAAAAGCTTTCCATACCCTGGAGCGCTTTAAACACACGAGAATAGACGTGTAACGTAGGAAAACAAAGCAAAGATTTAAAATTGGGTAAAAACTGTCAGGTGCTTAACGTTAGCATAAAGATAAAAACCAAACAGAGATAAACAGTATTCTTCACAACTTTGCTTACACCAGTTGAATTCAGAGTGAAAAAAAGCCAAGGTAAAATTGTATTCAAATTTTACTAACAATGGTTGCTTTAATATATTAACAAAGGGAGTCAAGACATATTCAGACCACTATAACTTCCTTTCTCATGTAGATAATATAAAAATGAAGCGTCGATGTTACCCCAGTGATTAGAAGCGCGTCAATCATTCGATTTATAAAGCATTACTGAGGTGATGTAACGCATAATTGCTACATGCTATGGCTTGCAGGAGGAGACCGATGCATTAAATTCGCGCTTTTATTATCCCAGACAAATGTGACACCATCATGGCGACGACCCAGGAAAAATTGCGGAGTTACTAAGCAGGATGCGTGAACTCATGACCAAGCATGTATTGCAAGGGATGTCTAACCACTGTGCTACATGTGATATGTCATAAGAAGGGAAAATATAAAACGAACTTATATTTGAGCGACTCGATTTGTTTATCGATTTCATCCATCATCTGCACATCTTCAGAAATCGCTTTCCGATCGGATTCAATCTACAATTAAATACATTCGCGTAGAATGCCAGAGTAAAATCAGTCCTCCATTTGCATTTCTAGTTTCGTTACCTGCTTTCCTTGAGAATCTAACCATTTGATAACGTATTCCTTAACTGCTCCAACTTTCAGTGTATTGCTGCGAGAGAGTATTTCCAAAACCACTAATGGATGCAAACTATCACCGGCTCCGATTCTAGGAACAATAATAATAATAGTACTGAAATAATTTTGACTCATTATTTGGATTATTACAGTCTTAGGACGATTAATCGTAAGATTCACTTCCAACATAGAAATTGCTGCCACCCATAAAGAAATTACTGGGCAACATAGAAAAACCCCTCGATTCCTCTACCTAGCACGTCTTTCTCGAAATCTTAGGGAAAACCACGCTTGGTCACCATTCAGAATGCTAAGAAACAAGTTAGTACTTGACTTAAAAAGCAAAGACACATTCATGCCAAGCCATGGAGACTGCTTCCGACTATTTACATACAATGCAACTCTTCAGTTCATGTCCTTCTAAATGCCGCAGATCGCTTCAAATACGATATGATCACACCTCGAGAAAACAGTAGCAAGGGTGACATTGCTTTCCGGATGCATGATGGAAACTTCGTCATCATTAATAAGGAACTTACATCGCTCATCAATAGTGACGTTGGTATTGCCGCACACCCATCCGTTAGCACACATGTTAGTTCTAAAGATATTCTGTTTCCCTGCCATGTCGTTTTATGCCTCGCACTACCTATTCGCAAGAAAATCAGTATCTATAACCCCTGCGCACTAACGACGGCTGCTGAATTCAAGGAACTCGGCACATTTACGGAGATCTCGAGGAACCTATCCACAACGAGTACGGAAGTGAAATGGGCATAACTTCAATGACGACTCTCCATGGGTCGTTTCCGTTGCGGAATTTGCTTTTTTGAGAAGAAAAACTATCACCGATGGACGTGCAAATGCACATACGTACACAAAGGTACGGTACGTCTCTTGCTGAAATCGACTACACCCTTCTATGAGCAGGCGAACATCATCTCCACGCTGTTTCAACAAAAAAAAAGAAAAAAATAAATAAATAAACAAAAAATAAATAAAGATAAAACAAATATAAATAACAAAAATAAAAATAAACATCATTATCAACCTCGTGTAAGCTCATCAAAGAAAGAATACATAAAAAAAGACTTTATATCTACAAATAAAACGAAAACCAAATCAGTAAAATTCGCTCACTATCCTTCTGCACCAAAAGAGCAACAGCGATGACCTTCGTGACCATCATTCGATCAGCTTTTTCAGCATGATCTACTATCTTTTGACAAACACTATCCTAATTCACACATGTCTTCAGTCGTGGAAATCTGTGGGGAACATCATCAGTCCCTAGTTTCAACCGTCACTGACTACGAGTAAGCATTTAACTGTGCAGAAGGAAAGGTCACCTTGTCCACCTTAGTTCATCGAAGCATAGACGTGCCCTATGTAAAAGCGCTTATTGACCACGATAGTCCTTGCACAACAACAATAAAGCGTTTTCACAGACTAGCTGTTAGTCTGAATGCTAATGAAATACGACAAGGCATACGATATCGCCAATGAAGTTACTCGACTGAAACAACAACGGGATACGTTTTGATGGATGATTCCTCTCCAAGCACCGGTGTGAAGAATACGCCATCCTCTTTTCGACCAGTAAAAGACAACTACATTTGCTAAGCTCAATGAAATAGGGATAAACTGGATAACGAACAAATCTGTAGAAAACTCAATTCATGAAGAACATCTGATGTAAAAGAAATTCGATTACCAACTGAGGAAAATACATCTTACGTACATTCGGGGCCTCTAATGAATTTGGATAATGACTTAATAAAAAAAAAAACTCGGTAGAAAACTACGAACAACATGAGTTGCTCTAAGGCCTTCGAGCTATCAGCTAGCCGATCTGCACCTGTGTGCCCAGTTATTTGATGCAACAGTTTTTCCAGCTCTGTTCTATATATCAGAAAGATGGCCCGATACTTCAGCAATATCTAAGAAGCTACGCACAATACACAGGGTACTTGAGCAATATCTCTTGAAGACGAATCAGAACAGTCAATATTAAGCCGGTTTTCTTAGTTTAAATCTTTAAAGAATATGCAGTCCTCAAGAATCGGGAGAGTGCGCTTCATAAAATAAACATCGACAGCCTGGACATGCAGTGAGAAGACAGGCCAATAGATGGACGAAAAGAACAATAGCGGGGATCACGAGAAAATCAAAACGACCTCAAGGAGGATCACAAAGAAGATCGTCCGATGTGTTTGTTACACGGGTAAATCAGCTATACTGAAAGCTGTAATCAACTTTGAGATCCTTATTACAGTGAATACAACTATCCCCACGGATGACAGTTGAACAACGAAAAGATGGAAGAAGACCTGCAACCTTCATAAAAAGTGAAGACGGATCACCTAAGTAAGCAATACTATTTTAAATAATACAGCAGCACTGAAACAACTTGGATCAAGGTGTTAAAATAGGAAAAATGGAATGTTCGCGATTTCATAGAGCATTCATGATTGAAATGAACCGCACCACAACTGTGGATCACATATGATTCATTTTCTTCCTTGCTATTTATTTGCTGCATAGAATTGCTTCGCTAAACTTTTACATACAATCGACAACTTATCTAAGTGACCACTGAGCCATATGCAGAAACTGCTGAGTCTACGTAAAAAGTGTGCAACGTCGAGATGGTTGCACACATAGAAAAGTTACTTGATAAACACGATTAAAAGATGCATTGTGAAACTACATGGACGAAAATGCATGTTTTAAAATCTGAACTCCTAAATCACCTGTGAAACTTGTTTCATTTACCATCCTGTTTATGTTCGCGTGACTCCAGTGGGTGGCATTGAATCCTTCATTTCTCCCTGTTACGTGCAAAACTACCCAAGAGGATTCTGTTCGCACTAGGGACTCATTGACTCCCTGAATCTGACCATCGGGTCGACGGTCTTCCTGTAGTACGTTTCACACCCCGAAAACTCCAGTCGCTAACGGCTTCTATCCACCGGTTGTCATTCATATGCACTACATGTCCAGCCCACTTTATCTTCGACCGTTTGGCGTAAAGAACGGCATCTTTGATTTTTAATTGTTGATCAAGGTCGGAGCTTCGGATCCCTTCCCTTATTTGCGTGACACGGAATACCACTAGCATCGTCCTTTTTCATCCTGCTTTCGTAGGAATCAGGTTTCGGACGTATACGTTAAGATAGGAAGAATCGTGGAGTTGAAAAGGTGTGCACAAAGTCGGGTGTTCTTTGTTCTCTTCACTACATCCTCGATGCTCCTGAAAGTTCCCCATGCCGCTTGCTCCCTCCTCCTCCACTCTGTTTTTAAATTGTTCATCATGTTGATTCCCTGACCTAGACAGACGTCACTACAGCATTTGGAGAAATTTATTTCAGAGAGCATGAATGGAGCACATGAAATCAATCCGTCCCTAATGACCATTTGTGAGGTTTACTCTAAAAGTTCTGTGCAATAAAATAGACAATTAGAACGAAAGTAGAGTGAGAAGCATACACACCGGTCGGTAACGTTTACTAGGAATCAATGCGCATTGTCCGATCAGCATTCAAACACTTAATTTATTCCTAAGCTCAATTCTAAATACGATTTTAGAGTGCGTTTAGTTTAAAAACGCAGAGAAACAGGCATCGATAAATGGAAAAACTAAAAAAACCTACTCTTGTAACATTTCCTGGACCATATTCTCGTCAAAAGGACCGTCTATTTTTGAGATATAAACTAGTACACCAAGCCACATGTCTCCTTTCCTGAAAGAAATCACTCATAGACGTAGTAAAAAGTTTAAAGTAAAGTGCGATCGAAATCAAGGTTTGCTTAACTACGTTGCTTGTAAACATAAGCTACTTGTTTTAATGATGCTGACATATTTGCAAAACTCCGGACCGCAGGTGTCTGCGGTGGGGAACGAACGCGCTATTGTCCTTTCAGGGGAGTAACGCGTCCACCACCACGCCATGCGGGTTCTTCGTTTCGCCTGTCTCTCAGCTATTTCTATTCATCGTTCGAGACAAGAGAAACCAAAGACCCGCATGGTGTGGTGGTGGACGCGTTACTCCCCGGAAAGGACAATAGCGCGTTCGTTCCCCACCGCAGACACTTACGGTCCGGAGTTTTGCAAATATCTCAGCATCATTAAAGTTATATTTCACAAAATATATTCTGTCGTTAAAAAGAATAGACAGTAAATAATAAGTTAAAATTGTGATTATAAGCCATTTGTATTCTTGAAGGAAAGAAACGCGTACAACAAATGTTAGCGAAATAAAGTATGCAATTTATGACAACGCAAACGGATTCAAGCGCAATTTAGAAATTGTCACTCATAAGCTGCTTATTTTTTCTAGCTACTCCCTTTCAAAATAATAGTAGATAGGTAAAATGTTCTTCCCAACGGTTTACCCGTTGAGTAGAAGTCCCTGTTCTCGGTCTCCGGCCGATACTCTACTGCAGATACATAGATGAATGTTTTATCGTCTTCTTTACGCATGAGATGGGCAAATGCTTTGCATTATTGGACGAGTACTTAGAGTACATCAACTTCACCAGGAAGAAACCGAAAGACGACTGGCTCCCGTTTCCAAACGTTCAAATAAACCTATCAAGTAGCGGTTACATGACAAAGCCGTACCGAAAGCCAAGTAGCAAGAACATCGCCGTTAATTTCCTTTCTTCCCACCCTTCACACACAAAGAGGGCGATTGTGAGAAACATGTTTCGAATAGCCACCTCTGTGTGCACTACCAGGGAACTAAAGGAAGAATCGCGCGATTTGGCTCTGCAAATAGCCCTCTCCCAATGGCTACGAAATGGTAACCCGACGAGATATGTTTAAAAGGAGAACGATGTCCCAAGACCAAACATTTGGCCAAAAGAAAATCCCGCTTATGCTGCCGTTTATTAGCGATGGAGTAACTATAGCTATAAAACGGTGCCTAAGAAGGGCAGGTCGAGAGGAATCGGTTGCGATGATTGAAATGCCATCCTATACTCTGTCGTAAATTAGTTCGTAACTGCCTGTATGACCGACTGTGTGAAACAACAAATTGCGTAATTTGCCCTTACGGCAGGGACGGTGATTGCATGAGTTCAGGTACGATATACCTCATTCCTTGTAATGATTGCGGAGACGAATATATTGGCGAAATGGGCAGACCCTTGTGTATCCGTATAAAAGAACACTTAGATGGCAAACGAAAAGCAAGGCAAGACACACCACTAGGGACACATAGGATACAAAAGCATGGCGGAGTTTTGATATGAAAGTCACTATCCTCGCATAGGGTGCCAAAAGACCAGCACGCAAACTTCTTGAGGCTTTTTGGATAAATGCCAAAAAACCTAAAATGAACAGCAGGGAGGAACGCCTCGAGATCACACGTGATCTCGACCCGTAGCTTTGTATCGATCGTTAATGTGGGGAGGTGCGGTCGTCAACCATATGCGACGCTGATCAGCGGCTCTTCCTCAGTGAAAGGCATGTAAAAGAAACGGTGGGTTTTTCGAGAAGCTGTTGAACATGTGACTACCATTTAGATTCTCATCTTTCTGTTTGTGCTGTTGAAGCGTTTGACCTAGTAAGTCGCGTATTAGTGTACCCTTCCAGGCTCTGAAGAAAGTGATTCTGCCGAAACGTCAGCTGCGATTGTGTTGTATGTGTGTTATTGGACCTCGCGATTGTTGAGAAAGAAAACGACGCATTTATAATCCAATGCCGACGTTAATAGAAAGTCGATCTTGGGAACTTAAAGATTAATGTTGAAGTAATGCGTTAATTTCTGAACAACTTAGTATACATCAAATGTGGCTTGATGAACGAACTAACAGGAACAACAGTTCTTTTCTAAATTGAAGTCCAGCACAAATGTTTTCTTGAACCACAGATGAAACGTCTGTACTGTGAAAACCATCGATTTAATTCAAGTGTTGCAAAATCTCTGAGCAAAATAAACAGCGAGGAACAAAATGTGTTAAAATCAATGCATACTTTTTAATTTGAATCCGTGTCTACATTGAAGGCAGTCTCTATAGTCCTGAAGGTGTTAGTAACCGCCAGATGTACACCGTCATTAAAGGGGTAATCCGAGTCACTATTACAAATTATTCATATTTCTCATACCAAAGGGCATGTATGTTTAAGCAACGCATCATCACACATCCCTTATTCGTCCTTAAGTTCTATAAATTATTTTGTCATTGTCTTCACCAGTACCCATTAACCTGGATGCTAAGTTAAGAAAGAAAACCGGAGTAAAATAAGGGTTTTTAAAACCGTAATACGGTGCTAATATAACATAGGTGTAATTCTAAGGAACTTGTCATAAAATTACTTACATCGTGAACAGTCAGAAAATCCTGCTCTTTTTAAAATCAAGAGCAGCAGTTCATAAATAATTTCTAAAACAGCAGAATGCTATCATGTACACACTCTTTAAACCATACAGAGTAACGAAATGTACTCACTTTTCTGCCTTACAAAGTTCAACAGCATCTCGAAGTTTGTTATCTTCTAGATAGTATTGAAGCAACTCTTTCGTCCTACAACAAAGAAAGTTCACCTAAGGAAGAAAATGCGAGGAGAAGGTTTTATACCTTCCAAGTTTCCGTAGTACATGCTGCACAACAGGAGGACAGTGAATAAGACGAGCCAGTTGCAAAGTACGTTCAATATTTTCGTCTTCGATAAAAGGTATTAAGAACTTCACGCAATCAGAATCTGTCTGAATGAAAATGAAGTACACGAATCCAACCAAAGAGTCCTAAAATTAGGCAATAACTTACAAGCTTATTCTCAGCATACTCCCGTAATCGCAAATCCAATATAGTATCAAGCAGGACTGAACGCGTAGGTCCGCGCACCTGCATTTTTAAACCTCGTATAGAATAAAAGATAAAGCGTTCAGTACTGATCTATCCTTCGGTGATGAGTTATGCCTTCTACTCTAACGGGCTCCGCAGAATGGTTAAATGCATATTTGGCTTATATTGTGCAAGCCACCCGAGTCAGTACTTTACCGTTCCAGATAAGTCTGGTAGCAATGTGCCAACTCGGCTACGATAGACGATTCATTTTCCCACGAGATTTGGAATGAACAAACAATCACATGTGCATTACGGAGCACCACTAACCCTCTAGAATTCCGAAAAATAAAGGCCCATAACTTTATTTATTCGTGAGTTTCCTTTTTAATTTTTTCCAAAGTCACGGCGACCCGAGTCAAGTGTACGCAGCAGTTGTCCGATTCTCATAGGATGGATTATCATGGTAAAAACAAGTAAATCTAGATGCTTCCCAACAGTTTACCGCCTCACATTGGCTGGGAGGTATTCTTCAGTGTGGGGCTGCAATGTTCGGCGGGAGGACTCATCCCCCAGCAGGAACTCCCAAGCTGAGAAGGAGTCCGTCTTTTTCATCAGAAAGCCTAGCTAGGAGTAAACCAACACCAGGATCCATCATCGCCCTGGTATTAAACTAGTCGGATGGCGGCAAATTTCAATCCGATCCACAAGGGCTGCGACTGCTTGTGGTGGTGACGACCAGGGGCATACTTTGGCTAGGCTGACCTCAGAACCCCAGGGAAACACAGTGGATAAGGCAGCAAAACTCCGAAAAAAGGAGAATATGCTGTGGCCCACACAACCAGTGAGGACGGGTCGTCCAAGAATCCAAGTAAGTAAGTAAATCTGGATGGCAATCGAACCAGAACTGTCCTGTATCCTGTGCTCCTGAGCGCGATCACTTCATTCCAGCAGCAAGAATCGCCCTATGTATAAGGCCGTAATCGGTAACACCTTGTTCGCGCACTGCTCCACTCTACTCGATTCTATTCGATGCAACAACTATGAAAACCCACACCACAAAAACAACTTCTATAGACATTCTGTTCGAATCGTCGTGGCTCCGAAGAAAGCCATGACGCCAGAATAAAACCAGAATAAATATATGCTATATATATATATATATGTATATATATATATATATATATATATATATATATATATAATAGACAAGAACTGGGCATGTATGCGTACCAAGTGCTTGCATTCCTCATACAATCATTTCTAGAACGAAAAACTTCCTATTACATCTATACGAATAATGAGATAACTACTTGACCGTAGGTGACATCCACGCAACCAGGTTCAGTAACAACGACTTATACACTCAAAAAGATAGAGAACGTTCTTGAGTCTTCTGTGGCATTACAAGAAAAGCATAAAAGCGCATAGTGGCTGCTAGCAAGACATACTTTTAAAACAGGATATTCAGATCGAAACATTACATCACGAAAAACAGAACTACGAATTAAAAAAACGCAGGCAACTACCTTCTTGAGTGCAAACTCGATAAAATCGGCGCCCTTTGTGAAGTCATTGACGAACACTTTGAGAAGATGCGTAGGATCAAAATCGTCTGTAAGTGGAAAACTTCCTAAAATTTCCAATCGAGACAAAGTAGTAAACTTACTGTCACAGTTCTCAACGAGATTACGAAGAAGTTCCATAGTTTCTTCGGGACACGCCGCGAAGAGATCACGACCATATTTCTCAATATACCGACACGCCTGCAAAGTCAAATAGCGCTAAACAGAAGTTTAGCATGATGTGCAATGTTAAAGGCTATTATTAATAAGATAGTAAGAAAATAATTACCGTCAATGTTGCCACCAAACTTTTAAAGGTGAATAAAATAAAAAACAGCAATATTTATCAGTTATTTACACTTTTGCTGTGTACTGTTTTAAAGGTTATTTCTTTTTTGACTATTCAACCCGTGATACTTTCCTCTTGCACTTAATTTGCAACGATTTTAAGCCGGTCGAAATTGTTTTTAACCGTAAAAATCGCATCCTTCTGTTTCATAATTCGAACATAAAGCAACGCCAGCCACTCGAAACCTCATGGAATCCTGGACTATCACTTTTGAGCCCGAAAGTTATAATGGCTGTCAAGGCTTCCCAACGCAGATACGAGTGCCTTCTTTTATTGATGAATTAATAGGAAGTTGATAAAATAAACTTTCTTCAGCTAACGTTTCGACGTCTTCGTCTTCATCAGAGCTGATGATCCTAGTCGACGTCCACAGTTCTTCGTACTCATGATGTGGTGTCTTCGTCGTTGTGTCGAGTCGGGTCTTCTTCAGCGGAGCATCGTTCGAATAAGGCAATCATAACAGGCAATGATTTTTATACAGGACGGTTCCTTTTGATTATAGTGATTGTCCGGTTATAATAACTTGACCTTTCCGTACAATCCATCAGGAGAAGTTGGTATCATTATCAGGTAGCCCAAAGTGTAATAATACCTCACAAACTGACCTTGCTTTAACTTTGGTATGAATGATCAGTGTACCTTCTTTAATTGATAACTACCGCGAGGTTGATAAAATAAAAAGATACGAGTCTATAACGGATAAAGTCGTAGGCGCCTATCAGCAATTGGCGACGACTTTTTGAAGTCGATTTATGAAGCATTCTTTCCAAAAACTGCTTAATGCGTCATAGCTCATACGCCGTTTGTCAGAATGCTAGATTCCTAATTAATAGGCAATGAACAAGAGTGTGTTAATGCACAAGAAACTAGACCACGACCTTGGCCACTGTTGCCCACTTTGTTTGCGGCCTGCTGTTTATAAACTTTCGCTTGAGTTACCATCAAGATGACTGCCAGAATACCGGAAAGAGGACAGCCATGCCAGCAAGCAGGGTTCTGAAAAGGATTCCGTGGAACAGAGCATACGCACACGGTAATGAGATTCACTGAACTACCGCGAGAGGACAAGACATCGCTTTGTACCAGCTCTACCGACTTATAAAACCCGCGGCTCAGCTAGGGCAGAAGTGGTCATAGAAGCCAGTCCTTAACAGGAACAGAGGATCAGTACTCATTATGCTACGAGTTTTACCGAGTTCCATTTCCAATCAATTCAAACAATTCCATGACTAGAATATCATTGATATTGAACGCACAGTCGAAAGCGCGACGCTTGAGGTAAGTGGTGTCACGAAATAAGATCGGGAATGCAGTTTCGTCCTATAACAATGATGAAAGATCAGAGATGCCGTTGTGCATGTCCAAAAGTAGAAAATCGGGTGGGCCAGTGAAATGATACGTCTTAACAATAGCCGGTTGACAAAAGACGTTAGCGACTGGATCCGACGCGATATTAAGCGCACAATTAGAAAACCTTCAATCAGCTGGGCAAACTCCCCCGACTTATACAAAACACTATAATCCTCTTCAAGTCTATCGAACTTGAACAACACAATAAACAACGCTGGCAAACGCGATCAACAATCGAAGGAAGTACAACTAAGATAGTGCTGAGATATTGGCAAAACTCCGGACCGCAGGTGTCTGCAGTGGGGAATGAACGCGCTATTGTCTTTTCCGGGAGTAACGCGTTCACCACCACACCATGCGGGTCCTTCGTTTCGCCTGTTTCTCAGCTAGTTCTATTGATCTGCGCCATCAGCAATCACCCGTCAACGGGACTGATCTATCTCAGCATTATTTTAGTTATATTTCACATAATAATCTGATTATAGTTAAAAATTATAGTAGGCAGCAAATAAAAAAAGTTAAAATCAAAGGAAGAACAGGTGATATGGGTGGTCATTAACACATTGAATAAAGACAACTTTACAAGGTACTTAGGATGATTCTAACTCACTTCAACTGAGGGTCGTTTGGCAATGTATTTGATGGCCGTGTTATAGTGACCAAGGTCTTCCACCATCATCGACAAGACATGGTCATGCATGTTCAGTTTCACCGCAAGAAGACTCGCCTCTGCAGATATCTTTAGGGAACGGAGCACCTAAATAACGATCCCTATTACGAAACAAGGTATTAGTGTTGAAGACACAACTGCAACAGTACGGATGATAAGGACTAAGTGATTGTAGCGTTTGTTTTTTTAACTCGTTTCAAATGAAAATAAATACCTTTACATCAGAAGTTGCACGCCATGAATTGTAAAAAATCACAAAATCTTTAAGCAACAAGAGGGTAAGATTCTCAAGTATTAAACTCGTTAAAACATTTTGACCTCGTTGATGATGGAAACAACAGCAAAAACTGAATACTACTTGTCGCATATTGTCGTAATCCTATGAATGCCTCCCTCTACTTACCAAATAATAGGTAATAAAACTTCTCAAAAAACTTGACCGTTTCACAGTTTGAATTGTGCGCCTACCAAAATAAAGTGTAAGAACTAAAATGATTCTAACTAAAAACTTCGATGTCCAAATATCCAGATTCTTTAATGAAGCTGAGATATTGGCAAAACTCCGGACCGCAGGTGTCTGCGGCGGGGAACGAACGCGCTATTGTCTTTTCCCGGGAGTAACGCGTTCACCAGTACACCATACGGGGCCTTCGTTTCGTCTGTCTCTCAGCTAGTTCTATCGATCTTTTGCCGTCAGCAAAACTGCAAAACTGCGGTCCGGAGTTTTGCCAATATCTCAACTTCATTGAAGTTATATTTCGCAATATACCCTGCCATTAAAAAAGAGTAGGCAGTAAACAAAACGATTAAGATTATCCAGATTCTTTTGGTATACAATATATCTTCTTATATTTACTTTGGATGGGCACGTGTTACGCAGTGGTATGGACGCCCTGCAATGCACATAGTATCGATCCTTTTGCCCCAGGTTCACCAAGCCCTACATCCCTCCTGGATCGGCAAAATGGTACCACACTTGTTTGGGATGATAGTAACAATGGCTCGATGAATCGGTAAGGCACCAAGACTCATTGTGAGAAAGGCTAGATGTGCATTTAATCGCCTCCAATGATGTTTAATGAAGTCGAATGCATGGCAAATCGCTCAGGGATTGATCAACGCCGGTTGCTTTATCCTTTATTCTTTTTATTACGTTTACCTTGGATAGGAGGGGATATAATAGAGCATGCTCACATCAAACAGATTGGCCATGTTTGTCTTTCCGTCGGTGGACAAGCTTTCGAGGAATTTCATCATTTTCTTCCTCTCTTCGAGTTGGGCGTAGCAATTGAGTAGTATGGTGGTGTGATGCAAATTGTAGTGTGTGGTTTCGTGAAGAGATTCCAAGTAAACACAGAGTTGCCTCAAACGCGAACCATCCAAATACTGAATGCAAACAATACGTTAGGATAAGGAAACGAAGAAGTTAACCTTAATCAATTCACCCGCTTAATAACATATGACGGCTCCAGCATTCCAATAGTCTCCTTGTACTCGTTTATAGCATTGTCGAAATCACCTTTCCTAAATTTTTAAACGTATATGAAACTGTTAAGTATTAGGATTTTCAGTAAAAGCGAAGACGAACAAACCCGTAGAGATAGTCGCCATATTTGGCATGGATTGATTTTAGATGTTCATTTCCATCTTTACTGCTCTTCGCCAGACTGAAAAGTTAACAGTTTTCGATATTTCCACTTGAAGAAATGAATTCTACATACACGATATATATTATGCCAATAATATTGCGGGAAAGTTGACATACCTAAGGCATTAGGGCTCATGATGAAAAATGATTGGATGAAAGCACTTGATTGACAAGGTTCGAGATTGTGAAGGTTAGGCAACATGAAGTTCTAAAGCTCCCAACGTTGATCAATCCCTGAGTGATGCGCCATGCACTCAGCTTCATTAAACATCGTTGGAGGTGATTAAATGCTTATCTGGCCTTTACAATGATTCGCGAAGTCCTACCGATGTATCGAGCGAGTGCTGCCAGCCTCACAGACAAGTCTGATGGCAATTTGCCGACTCTAGAGGGATAGAAGGATTGCCGAGCCACGGGCGCTGGGATCTATCCCACGTGTGTATGTAGGGCACCTCCGACCATTGTGCCACACGAGCTGTTAATTGGTTGGAATTGCTATAGAATATTGTAGGAGTTACCAGTTGGCAGTTGATGATATTGTGCTTTCTTTTCCACGCAGAGGTTTCCACAGGTGAGATGATTAGATGGATTAAAAGCCTTTTGCGAGTCAACATATGGGTGTGCAACAAAGAACCGACACACAGATATTAAACGTTCCCTCTTCGGTATACTCCTGAGTGAGCCATTCGTATTTTACTCAAAGTCTCGAAAAAAAAAAGAATTACTAGGGCTTTCTTTCCAAACCATCAGCAGAAACTACCCTACAACTCTATGAATTCTCACGAGAGTGTTATTGAAGACCTCTGTTCTTAGTATCACCTGTAGTTCCGTTGATCGTCGAGTGACTCGAACGAGTGCCAGTAAATCTTCCATTTTTCCCTATCGCGTGCAAGAGTAGGCCAGTGGGTTCTGCTCGCTCTACTGACTCATCGAGCATTATATCTTTCTTCTAGGCTTTTTGTGAAAAACTCTGCCATCGGGTCGGTGGTCTTCCTGCAGTACGTTTAACATCCCGAGGAATCCAGTCACTAATCTTGTCCATCGGTTGTCATTCACACGCACTACGTCTCCTGCCCACCTTATCTTCGACTGTTTGGCGTACAGAACGGCATCTTCGATTTTTGATATTGACGCAGGTCGGAGCTTTGGATCACATCCCTTACTTGTGTGAAACGGGATACTCCTAGCAACGTCTTTTCGACTGCGCGTTCGACAACGTTTAGTGATCTTTCATCCTGCTTACGCAGCGACCAAGTTTCTGGCGCACACGTTAGGGCAGGAAGTATCAATGACTCGAAGAGCTGAGCGCGGAATCGGGTGCTCATTCTTCTCCTCACTACATCCTCGATGCTCTTAAAAGTTCCCCAAGCCACTCGTTTCCTTCTGCTCAACTCTGGAGATATGTCGTTCATAATATTGATTTCCCAACCTAGATAGACATAACTGGAGCATTAAGAGGTATTCGTTCCGTTGGGCGTGAATGGCGCATACGAAACCAATCCCTTCCTCATAAACATCGCTTTTGTGAGATTTAGTTGAAGACCAATCTTTCAATAGCCTTTATCAAAGTCGGCAAGCATACGTTCCGCTTGGCTAATGCTTGGTGTTATAAGGACGATGTTATCAGAAAGCGAAGATGGTGTAACCGCCGACCATCGATTTCCACTCCCATGTTATCCCATTCCAATAGTCGCATGACGTTCTGGAGGGTGGCCGTAAATAATTTTGGCGAGATGGTTTCGCTGTGCCTAACCCCTCTTTTGACGTCAATGTTAATATCGTTGTAGAATGGTGATATATCTTGGTTGTGAAATTTTTGTACAGCTCACGAGGATTCTTTATGTACTGAGTAGGGACTCCTTGACTATGAAGCGCTTCCATAACTGCTCCTATCTCCATTGAATCAAAGGTCATCTGTAAATCAATGAAAGTGAAACAGAGCGGTCTTTTCTACTCTCGCGATGCCCCAGTGAGTCTTGTTATTGTGTGGATGTGATCCATCGTACTAAATCCTTTTCGAAACCATGCTTGCTCACATGGCTGTCCTTCGTCCAGTGTTCTGTCAATCCTGTTTAGGATGACTCGAGTGGAAAGATTGTAGACGACAGACAGCAAGCAGATTGGGCAGTAGTCGCCGATATCGTGTAGGGTATCCTTCTTGAACAATAACACGGCCTTGCTGGTCTTCCACTGAGTAGGCACCTTGCATTCATACAGCTAACGTGTGAACAGCCGAGCCAATGTGTTTACGAGGACTGGCGGAAGGTTCTTCAGGTGTTCTGGTCCTTTCCTGTCCGGGCCTAGTGCTGCTCGATTTTTCACTGACGAAGTGGCATGTCGAATTTCGGAATGGAGAAGCGGTGGTACAACAAATCGATCCTCCTTTATTTCATATAACGGAAGGTGGAGGTGGCTATCGAAGAGATCTGAGTAGTCTTCGTAAATGATTTCCTCCATTGCCTTTCTGGACGCTCTAACTGTTCCGTCTGGGCGTCGGATTGCAATCATTTCGGTCTTGTAATTGGTGAAGCTTCGGTGGGCTTCGCAAATGCTTTTCCCAGCCTCTACAGGTTCGACTATTACTGCCCCTCTTCTCTCTTTAAGATCCTCTTTCATCGCCTGTCTGCATTATTTTGCAAGTTCGGACGTTAGCTCGCAGTTACCTGCAGCTCGTCCGATTCCACGATAACGTATCAGCTCGAGTGTTTCTGGAGACAGACGTTTCTTGATGACTTTCGTACTCTCAGCTTTCACAGCGCTAATGTGAAGATGTGGAATGAGCCGATAGTACTCTTTGTCGATGTTGTCGACAACAGCATATTTCCAACAACCAACTAATGAATTGAATACGTCCCAGTTTACGGTGGTTATGAGACTTCGGTTTTTGAATTTAGCGGCTTTTTCTCGTTTCCGCGAGAAATAGAATCTTGCACGAAAGAGACAGTGGTTTGATCCCATGTAAAATTTTGGGACAACAGCGACATCGGTTAGACAAAACCTTCTATTTACTATGATGAGGTCTGATCTATGGTACTTTCCATTGGGAGACTCCCACGTTCAGCAGGTTTCTGGAATTGCGAGTTACCATGGATGGTCTTGGTCGCCATAATAAAGTAAACTCAGCTGCACGTCCTTTTCGTTCAGTTCTAATCCGTGGATCACAATGTGACGTTCCTCAGACGTTCTTCTTGATCCAATCTTTGCGTTGAAATCTCCAATGAGGACCTTGTAGAATGTATGATGTTCTCTGTAGAACTTCTCCAAGTCCATATAGAACGCTTCGATTTCTTCTTCGTCATAGCTTGATGCCAGCGCGTAAACGACGAAGATTGTCAAAGCCGAAATTGATCCACGTCTTCTTAATCGTAAACGTCCGATTCCGGTTGTAAACTGATCGAATGAATCGATGTTCATGGACAAACTCGTGTTGACGAGAACGCCAACGCCGCCCACTCCTCTACCGTCGCGTGTTCCGAGGAACAATTCTTCTCCGGTGTCATAAATGGCGTTAAACCGGTGGCTTCGTCTCGCCTCGGCCAGGCCGATAACTGCTTATCTTATCCTTCTAGCTTGCATGAGCAAGTCTTCTGTCTAGGACTCGGATCCAAGTGTACGTGCATTGTAGGTTCAGATCGTCACCATAGTTCTTTGTATTCCAGGCAGCTTCCATTGGTCCTGAGATTTTAGCAGCCTCTCCGTACTCGCCCTAGCCAACGCTGCAATTGGGAGCTCTTTCGGGGTCAGGGGAATAAGGCCCGTTTTTTTTTACTGCGTCTATCATTTTGATACCCACGTATAGCTTGCTGGGCCCTGAACGTAGGGCTAGGTATACTCACGGGTAGTTTGCCAGGCTCTCCCAGAGCGGACACGGAGTTCATTTGTTGGAGGCGACTCCTAACCGCCTCCCATACACTTCCCTGTTACTTGATTGCAGGGTTTTGGCCGAATTGACTCGTAGGATACAATCCGCATAAGCGAGAACGCATCCACACACGCATGCATGAATACGCGTGGCAAATACAGAAAGTATGTGCCAAATCGGCGCAGCAGAAACAGGGAGTCCATCCTCTGGATCCACCTGCGTTTCAGGGAAGCAAAAGTCGCTTTTGGTCCGCGATCAATCCGCTATCCGCCACCTAGGGACGCGCCACGTAACATCGCGACTAACCGACTCGAGATCCTTCATATGAGGGAGATTCGTGGCTGTGCTGCTCTTAGTGGATTGACAAAATACTAGAAGTCCATGACCCATACTGAACAACCAAAAAGGAGTAGTACTGTTGTAGGACAACCTTTAGCAGATTGTTATGCTCCATAACCCTAAGATTTATCGCTGTGTAAACAAACTCATCACAAACGTTACATTTCCTATCCTCATTAATGAAGTATTCCATGACCTGAGATGAACACACTTAAAGTTGAAGAATAAGAAATCCGGCATTCACTCATTCTCCAATGGCAATGGCCTTCTTAAAGCAGTCTTAGTTGTTCAATCTTTAGACGATGGGGAAGATAGTTTGCGCATATCTGATCGTTGGCCAAAGAACAGCGATTAAACCAAACATTGCCATCGCCTTCAAATCTAAGGCGGAAACTCCAGTCCTCGACCACTAAGCATTACTCTGCTGTCTACACAGAGACGACTGCTTCACCGTCCGTTTCAAACAAGAACAGATGGACAAGTGCTTTGAACTGTTAAATAGACAATCAGAGCATACAAAATCTACGCGAGGAAAACCAAACGAGAACAAGCTTCCAGTCTTAAACATTAAAACGACGCTTTCAGAAAGTGGCTACGTAACAAATTGGTATCGAAAATCAAGCAGGAAAAATATACTGCACCAACTCTCCTATCGTCCTTGACACACGAAAAAAGACTCATCAAAAACATGTACCGGACGGGTAAAAATGTGCGCTCAGAAGAGCAAACGAAGGAATCGCTGAACTTTGTGCGAAAAACAACCGTTTCCAGTGGTTACGAAGCAGAAGCCACTCGGTTCAGATCAAAAGGTACGACTATTCCCCAAAATAATCTTCCTAACCGAAATAAGATCCCATTTAAGTTACTCTTCATATCAAATCGTGGTTAGCATATGGAACTGGACGATTTAAAAAATACCGTGTGAGCTCTATGTAGCTTCTAGAACCCACTACTAAATGCTAATATCAAATCAACATGGTTGGGAGATCGACGAGTTTTCGCAAGTGCGCAACGAAATGGGTCGCACATAACACACAGAGGTGAATCCTCTGCAGGTATGAGTCATATATGACACATCCTGAGTACTATGTGTTAAAAGTCAATTAGTGTAAATGACGAACACTTACATAACAGCCACATCGTAAAGATTCTTCTTAAAGAGTATGTCCAACTTAGCACAGAGATTCTTCTCTGTGAGCTCGGAAAGTGTCCCATCCTTACCAAGAATCATTAAAGACTGATCAACGGCAAACAATCTAAAGCATAAAATAATATGCCAACACACTGTTGCCCATCATCTGAGTTATAGATCGTTCGAAAAGATATACATCATAATACGATGATCAAGTAAGTTTAAATCTTTTCCTATCTATTGCTTGATCAAATCAAAAGTTCCAAACTTTATAAGGAATGTTCCAGAAATATTTGAAGCAAAGTACCTGCATAGTGAAGGCAAGGAGCAGGAAAATCCTATATACTGTCCTTTAACGTTGTAAACTGTGACCATTGACATAAATTTGGTCTCATCGCTCGACCTAAAATTGTATCCTCAAAAAAGGGTTCATTGTACGCGAAAGATGGCTCGGGAAGTTACCACCTAAATCGTTGTTATACAAGTCATTGCGAAGTAATCTGATTTATCCATTGCTTCTTACAACCTGTTTTTCTAATAAGATTTCTTCTACATCGTTCTTGTTCTGAACATGTTATTTCGATCAACAATTTTTTATCACCAAAAGTCTTCAAGGAAAAAGCTTTTTATTAGTAGAGTTCTTTCTGCGGCAAAACACTTTTGCCGCTGAGAACAGTGCGGAGTACAGAAAGTATGGCCAGAAGGCAGGCGCAGAAGCACTTGCATTTGAATAATGGGATCCAACACTTAACGACAGCTTTTCGTCATGATACTATGATAAATCACCGAGAGCACTTCCTCAGAGTGCCTCGGTGTTAAAAGAGTAATAGGATTTAATGCCGTTTTCCTTTCGAAGCATTTATCAAGTCCTGGTACCTCTATGTTTTACACTTCTTGTTCCCCTGATGAATCCCGTCCATTAGTGCTGCCCAGACCAATTCCGTTGACGGGTGAATACTGATGGCACTGGTAGACAGAAAACCAGCTGAGAGACAAGCGAAACGAAGGACCCGCATGGTGTGGTGGCGCATGCGTTATCCCCCGGAAAGGGTAATAGCGCGTTCGATCGCTACCGTGGACAACTGCGGCCCGGAGCTTTGCAAATATCTCAGCATCATTATGTTTATCTTTTGCATTTATTTTACAAACTACAAATTGCAGTTTACGACTTCACTACCAGCATTCAAAACATTTGCACCGAAGATTCTCAAGCAGCAGCCAAATCCACAAACAAAAGCCAAACACGATCAAAAGATCGTCTTAGCTCCACAACCAAAACTTCCGAAGGCATAAAGTATGCAAATCTTCGTCGATGAGGGATGCGAGAAAACAAATGCGTGCAAGAATTGCTGGGACTCACTCCGTGAATTTGAATATCTGTCATGTGAAATAAGAAACAAAACTCTTATTGTTGGATACTTACCTAGAAACTTCGAATTAAACAAAGTGGTTTAAAACTTGTCACTGCTCGAGTGGTAGTGTTCCAAACTTTATAAGTATATACATATTTCACTTACGGAATAAGTGCCTGTTGCTTTGTAAGTAAAACAAGGTGTTCGCCTACAGCAATCAGCTGAAGCTTTTCATGGCTTCTTCCCAATTGAAGGCAGCGTCCACGATAACCATCAGTTTCTGTGCACTGGTCGGCTTCATAGAAAAACACCATCTGCAATATATCCATTTATAACGCTGCAAATGAACACATGTCGTCAGAAAGCTCTCACATCTCTGCTAGCTATGACTATTGAACCTGTTCGTTCATCAAACGTCCAGCAATCCTTAGGCGCCCCTGGTGAATCATGTTTAAGCTGAAACAGAAAGAATGGAGAATAGTCTAAGAACACTCCTAACCGAAACAGAAGGCCTAGAACAATTCGCAGTAGTTATAAGAAACCGTTAGAACTGATTTCGGCACGCTTTTTTGCCAAGTAATCACTCAACGTCAAATATAAACTTTTTTTTAAATTTTATTATTCGTCATGATTTCTATGTAAAGCACCTATACGAGCTAAATCTGTGCCTTTATTCTTACTGATAAGCCAACACAGCGTTGACAACTAGTCATGCCGAAGTTAAAGGGAAGTTAATTTTTCAAACATAAGGCGAGACCTTTGAATCTACATTATCGACAGCAGCTGACCCATTAAATTTGATTACAGAGAATTTAAAGCTTTATTTTGTGGGAAATTTAACTTTAGTGGACAATCAAAGAGTACGAAACATACCGTATTGGTAACAACTTTGTTTTCAATAACATAGGAATGCACAGCTTTAGTGGTGACCACAAATGCTACTAATCGTTCCGCAGGCAACTTCGCAAGCGCTAGTCCTGTAACAGGACCATCCGAAGGCGAAGCTTCACGGAAGCGATACCATCGAGAAAAGAGTGCCTTAATAAGCCGTCATTGAAACAAATAAGTACAGTGCAAGAAGAACCGCCCAGTAAAACGGCACATTTCTAAAAGTTAAATACCTTGTCTTTAATAATGTCGCCTTGATAATGTAGTACAGTACCGTCAACGAACCCAACAGCTATTGAAGACAGGGATGAGTGAACGGTTACAGAACATGCGGCCACTGAACAATGGCCAGATGGATGAATTGATGACAGCCGAATCTAAACCTCTAGGATTTGAAACGAATACAAACAGTGTTTGGGGTGAAATATGGCACAACCAAAAATAGATATTAAAAGTAGCCCGAATTGAAACGTTCAACAAACAGAACTGACCTCCCGATGCAAAAGTGGAGCAGCCTTCTCTAAGTGGTCCCCTTGCCAAATTTTCAAGATCGAATTTGTTCCCTCTTCATCTTCCTAAACAAAATAATTTACTAATACATGAGGTTCTCACCACATACTTCCATGATTCAGCTGCACATACACGTGCTCTCTAAACAGTACAGAAAAGTTTACTCGCTCGCTCGCTCGCCCGCTCTAGAATCTTGCAAAGCACCAACGATACACTGAACAGCTACATTAATTAAACAATTAAATTAAATTGAATGTATTGCAAATACTTATTTTTTTATAGGACTCATCTTCACATCTACTGTGCGGATCCCGGCATTGCTCACATGCAATTTGTTCCCTCGCATCCATCAACCACGAAGATCTCCAAACTTTTATGTGTGGCTTTAGGATTTTCACTTCATCTCGAATGAGGTTAGATACTGGTCCAGTCGATTCTACCTGGAGTCCAGAGACAGCCAGGTACGAGCCATTCACAATTGGATTGCAGAGAACGATTCTTTGCCGAACAAATCCATTACCAACTTACTGACTCCGCAGGGGTGAAAGGCTCGGTGAATCCGGTGCGGGAACGAACCAGAACCGTGGTCGTGATAACGGACACCACTACCACTGTTCGATCCGCCATTCATCTCTTTGGAGTCCTGAGATAGCCGGGCTAGGGCGTTCCCACTTAGATTGCGCAGAGTGGACTTTTCCCCGAAATGTGTGGTACCAGTACCCCGACCCGAGAGGGATGAGAAACTTAGTGAACCCGAAGCGGTATCCAACCAACACCGTGCTCGTGATGACGCACTGTGCTATCCGCCCCTAATTCTAAAGTTTCAAAAAATCATCAAAAAGTGAAAATGATTTAATGGTAGACAACTGAAATTAAAATCTAGCAAGAACTCTGCGAAACGACTATTGGAAGCATAAACCTTGCAGTCAACACTATAGGTATGAAAAACGAAGCTTGTGAGCGAAAATAAACTCACTCCGATGGAGAATATGTACTTCTCTGCTGCATGCAGTGCAGTAAGAGCCGTCTGATAAGCCTTCCAATAATACTCATCTAATTCTCTGCACAGACGAAACACTCCACCTCTGGATTCACCTAGATATACTGCATCTCCTCCACTGCACCAGCAATCCACGCAAACGTCCTAAGAAGGAAACTCTTAACCTCAGACCAACGCTAACAAAGCTTGCTGGAAAAAGGTGCAAAACAATCCATGTGTACCTTAAGGCCTAAAAACTTCTCGCCTGGTTTCTCAGGGTCTTGAACCACATTTTTATCAAAAAAGTTGAAACGCCGCCAACCGAAATCGACAGACATCCACTTTAATTAAGCAAAATGACATAGATTGTTTCTCCACACTAAATGAACTAGAGTGTGTAGTTCAACTAGTTCAACATAAAAAGGGGTTAGAAAACCCAAGAGTGCGATCCAAAATACTTTTAATGAATTTAATCGCAGAAAAAGAAGACAACAACAACACGAAATCACTTCAAGATCACTGCACTGTAGGATTACAACAAGACATTTGTTTCTATGTTAGATGTTAATTTATGTCATACGTGAAACGGTGAGATTGATCCTGGAGCTCAATCCATATACACGTCCAAAAACCTAAAGAGCAACAAATAATTACGATAAACCGCTACCGTTGCTTTCTTTTTCTTTCGTTTGTGATTGTTAGCATAAAATAGCCCAAAGTAACGGAGAAGTAAGACATAGAAATAAGGTTCAACCACAATGATGCTCAGATATTTGCAAAACTAGGACACCAGCTATCCACCGCTGGTAATCGCCGGTTCGAAGCTGGTCTAGGGTACGCCTTTCTCAAACATCTCAGCATCATCGTTTTTATATTCCCCACAATACCTTACCATGAAAAAAAGCAATAAAAAAGATAAGCATTGGAAAATAAAACACTAAAAAGCTCGCAAAAGAAAGATAGATAAAGTGGCAAAACATCACTCTTCTTAGAGGAACTGAAATTTGGTTATGTCTCACAGAAAAAGAGAAAAATAAATTGCCTCAGGTACTCCAGAGAGCATTTTTCGGCAATCGTCATCGCTCCCAACGGATTTGTATGCTTGCGCTAGGCCATATTTCAGGTGACATATAGCCAAGTCATCTTCATCTTGGAATTGGCTTTGCACACGTAGAAGCTCGCTTCCAAACGTCAACATATCCATGGTTCTAAGAAACACAACCCTACTGTAACATACTGTACAACAAGTACTCTTTAAGGTAAAGAACAATTACCTCTTTTCAGCAATTGCGTTTTCGTACAAAATGCGTAAACTTGGAATGCGAAGGACATTGAATTCGTGAAGAGTTTCTTTGAAAACTGACACCAGCTACAAATGAAGAACGATTTCCTAGAAAGCAACTTGTTCAAAACAAATGACCACAAACCTTATTCGCAAGTA
This sequence comes from Angiostrongylus costaricensis, assembly GCA_900624975.1. Classification (NCBI taxonomy): domain Eukaryota; kingdom Metazoa; phylum Nematoda; class Chromadorea; order Rhabditida; family Metastrongylidae; genus Angiostrongylus; species Angiostrongylus costaricensis. Next base: position 138,219 of record UYYA01003968.1, on the reverse strand, counting down.
AAACTTTCGATTCAAGCTTGTAACTTCCACTTTCAAGAACTTTATTGCCGGCCAATGCAGATTCAACAGCAACCCGACATAACTCAAAATGATCCACATCTATGGTCCAGTTGCAGCTATAAAACATTAGTAAAAACGTCTCTCAACTCACAAACGTAGCCTCATAGTAAATCAAGATACTACAGCTTACTACTTGCCAATTGAAGAATGGAACTATGTGCGTTCAGAACTCTAAACGGATTAAACCTGGATACTCAATCGGATACTTGGACGACCCATCCCCACTCATAGCGTGGGCACCAGCATACTCTCCATTTTTCGGAGTTTTCCTGGCTTAGGCATCGTGTCTCCTTGTAACCCCGAAGTCATCCTAGGGAAAGCCTGCCTCAGGTCTTCATTACCATAGGTAGTCGTAGCCCTTGTGGATCAAAGGAAGATTTGCCACCATGCGACTTTAATACCAGGACGGTGGTGGGTCTTGTATTGATTTATTCTGAGCTGAGCTTCCTAATTTAGATGCCGGACTCCTTCCCAGCTTGGAAGACCTCGCCTGAGGAATAAATCCCTCCGCTCTACATCGCAATAACACCTCCTAACCACGATGAGGCGGTAAACCGTTGGGAGGCCGATTAAATCTAAGGTGAACTAATTTAGAACGCAACAAATGAATTTATTCATCAATACCTCCAGTTCAGCACCCCTGTATTCCCGGAATGAACTTTATGTATAAACTCAGGATACCTTGTACACTTAGCGTCTTCTCTCGGTGCTAACCAACCATCTTGGCAGTTAATGCAATACCACGCTTCCATGCGATCATTTCTCTCGTCGTCTAGACATCCTTCACACTCACAATCAAAATTATAATCCCTCTGAACTGTATAAACATACAACGAATGCAACGTTAAGAAACTCTCGAGTTACCTTAAGAATTTCTTGGCGCAAAGATTTCGGGAGTAGCTCATTTATGTATGAATGTCTGGCATCATTTAATGATATAGGAGCCCGTGAGCAGAGAGTCGGAACCATAACTGCTGTTGTCATACTGAAACATCACTGCTCGATTCATTTGTGAACGTAAGACTTACAAAACATTAAAGTGTAATAAAGTTATCCTGATATCCGAAAATACCGTTTCATTTAAACTGATTTTCAATGTGCCTGATTTGTAACGCCCTTCTCTCAATGACACGCTGAATGCTAGTTCAACATAATTTCGCCTAAAATCCAGCAATAGTCCTATCACAGCATACAAAAAACCACAGGTAGTCGCAAGTCTTTGTGGATTAGGACAAGGTCTGCCGTCTTGCGACTTATATTCCTCCACCACAACAGAACAGCGACTCTTGTGACAGCAATGTATTTCGCTAATAGTGGACCGACTGCGCGATAGAGATGTAACGAACCGAATCCTTAAGCGTACCTCCATCTAGAAACGTCCACATTCCAGCCATAAATTTTGCCAGGCAATTCTTTTTCAATGTCAACGATCAGCTCCATAAACAATCACGTCTTGTAAAGATTCGATACTCACTTGGTACTTGGTACTTGAATGACCCGTCCTCACTTGGTTGTGCGGGCCACAGCATAATCTCCACTTTTTGGAGATATGCTGGTTAAGCCATTGTGGTTCCCTGGAACCCCGAGAGCCTGGCCAAAATCTGACACCAGGTCTTCACCACTGCGAGCCGTTGCATCCTTTGTGGATCAAAAGGAGATTTGCCACCATGAGGCTTTGATACCAGTACGGTGGTGAGTACTGGTGCTTAGATGAACTTGAAACAGAAGCAAATAGCCCTCCATTCACGTGCGACCGTATTGTACCATACCAGAGCCTCTGCGATGGACATTATTCAAAATGTAAAGCAGTATTCTAGGTCTAGTTGCAGTTCGCAGCGCTTTCGAAACTGGTACCACCGTTAGTCATTGCTAAGGCCAGATATGCATTCAACCACCTCGAACGACGCTTAATGAAGTCGAATGCTTGGCGCATCCCTCAGGGACTGATCAACAAATTATACTTTTATTCTTTTATATATCTGCTACCTATAGACATGTCTCGTTGGAAAAATCAGTTCTTTAAGACATTAATGAGACACACAGACGTATATCTATTTCTTAGGGAAATATGATCAAGTGAACCATGGACTGCTAAGAGTGAACTACTGATCGATCCTTAAGAATTAAAGAGCAGCAAGGATTAGTTTCTATCAGAGTTTGTTAATTTATGATCTGCATGCTTATTTTCGAGATTGTTTTCACAGCGCGGAAGTAGCAAGCGTTCAAACAAAGTTACCGATAAGCGTATCTCACGTTTGGCCGACATGAATGATCGATAGCACTAAGTCGTATACAAAGCGATATTCCTATCGATACACTGTATTGATTCGTTAGGGAAAAGCTGTTCACACATACGACTTTGCAAAGCCTGAAATAGAGTCATACGAAATACCCATTCTTCAACTTCTACCTCCAATGGGACTTCTGAAATCGCAGGAATAAATTTACGAGTAACCTTTCAACGTGTGATCAAACAGTCCGTCGTAAAAAAACACCGCCTCCACGGAGTGATGTACCAGTTAAAAGAGAATAGTATACACGCATTAGTAATGAGATTTCTAAGAAAGCAGGCAAGCTTACGAGATAAGTTTCTGAGCAAGTACCTTTTGATGACATAATCCTTAACAACTTGTTTGTCAAAGAATACTTTGAAGTCTTCTAGAAATTGACATGCCTTTGAATCGAAAGTATCACCATGATATTGCAACGTTGAAAGCGAACGACGAACTGAAAAAAATATGATAAACAACGAACAAGCATCGAATTTCTAAAACTGTCCACTTCCGTTCATCCCAACGGTTTACCGCCATCGTGGTTAGGTGTTCCTGGGTGTCGGACTGAGACGTACAGCGGGGAGATTCATCTTCGCAGCAGGGTCTCCCAAGCTGAGGAGTCCGGAGTCGCCGTCAGGAAGCCCGCTAAGAGTAAGCCAATATCAGGATCTACCGTCGTCCTGGTATCAAACTATTCACATGGTGGTAGATCTTCCTCTGATCCACAGGGGCGGCAACTGCCTGTGGTGATGACGACGTGGGGCAGACTTTAGTCAGACCGACATCCGAACTTCGGGGAACCCCAATGGCTAAACCAGCAAAACTCCGATGAAATGGAAATGATGCTGAGGCACGCAAAACCAGTGAAGACGGGTCATCTAATTATCCAAGTAAGCACTCACTTCCGTTTACTTGAGTTTCTCCTATATCGCCTGCAGCCCATTTCTGCGCAAGCCGCATTACCAAGCGAATCTCATCGCTCGCGACGCCGTCACATTTCTGAAACTCACTACATTGATACGATGACTGTTAATAACACAGTGAATCTATGAATCCAAAAAGGTTTCAGATATAGTAGGCAACTACTGCGCATGATGATGCCGCTGTGTGGTTCAATTAGTACCTAATGAGTACTAAGACTAAATCCTTCAAAAGCAACCAAGTTAAAGAAAAATGAAGTATTGAATGAATGAAATGAATTGAAACGCTTACCTTGCAGGAAGCGCATTCAACCTTGTGCATGCGCCAATCCTTCTTCTGACAATCCGTCGAGCAATACACAAACATTCGACAGCCTGTACATTTCTTCAACTCCGATCCATCTTTGAGGCATCCGTGGCAATACGAAAGTAACTGGTATAGAAGAATACACCGTCACGTGTTCACAAAAGCCGATGAAAGGCACAGAAAATAAACCATACATAGTTCGGCGCCAGTGCAAAGCAAAACACTTCCTCTGCGAAATCTTCCTCGTAGTTCATCATTGCTCAATAAAACAGAAATTGAGCACCGATTTCAGTTAAACAAGTGACTAAGGGCTACATTTAGTTCAGAAGTAACAACTGTCACAGCTAAGCACCTAATTCAGAATCTTCAGAAACAATAAGAAAAATCGTCTAATGACGAAGGAATAACTCCTTCCAAATTACTAAAACATAACATCCGTTAGATTTTCTATGAGAAACTTCAGCATGGCAAGAACGCTCCATAACTTGGCACAATAACTGCGTATGAAAAAATTTATTCGTCAAAAAAACCCCTCAACATAAAATCAGCAAGGTCCTGGTTATCTAAAAAGGAGAGGAAAACGAAGCAATATTTACAACACAGCAACAACATCCAGTAAACTAGCGTCTTTTGTATAAACAAGGCTTTAGTTTTAAGCCAAGTGGTCTCTTATTCTCTACCCTCTCGATTTTTCTGAATTCCAGTATAACGAAATAATTGGTGATCATCTTCTGGAACAAACGGAGATTTCTATTGCATGTGAAAAAAGAACGGTGAAAACATAAGGAAGGATACCACACCTTTTCAGTTTGCTCAAAACCCATCTTAGACAATGCATTGCAAAACAATCTAACATTCAAGAACCGACTTGCGACTTCAGCAATTTTCAGGATTCCGCTAAAATCGAAAATCATAACAAAAGCCTCTGGGAAATCAGAAACATGGTCTCAACAAGGGATAATAAAGCACTACGAGCCTGTTTTTTTTTTCGTTAAAAGGTTGCATAATTACTTCAGTAAACGATAACCCCTTTGTAAATTAGAGATAATAACAACTCACCCATACTTAAGGACTCGTCGACCTTCTTTTATATAATCTATAAGGTTTGATCCCATAAGTGAAAGACAGAAGACAACAATATCAGCGAATGAAGCTTCCACTGGCAGGTGAGCCATGTCACATGCAACGACCAAAGGATTCATAGCCACAAGATCATAAGAATGGACCTGACAGAAAGCTGAAGAGCGCTGAAGAACATCGGGTACACGATATCGACATCAAACCTTATGTACATCACCAACACTGGCTGCAATCTTTGCATCTCCGCATCCCATGTCAAGCACCACGGAACCACTTGGCTTCTTCTTTAACCACTTTATAATTGTTTCAAGCGGATGATTTGGCCACTTTTGGACCTAAGAGCATTGCCGAATATGCAAAAGAATGCACATTCAATAAGGCTGAATGGCAGTCACATGATATCGGGATAAAATAACCTGTTGGGCAAATCCATTGTGGTAGCAGAAGAATGCCTCCGGATCCTTCTGGAAAAAACTGTATGCCTCGGCTCCTGTTGATGTATACAGTTGTTCACTCAAGAACCTTAAACAACGTACGTCTTAAAATGCAAGGCTTTTTTCTTGAGACATCTAAACCCACCTGAAACGACCAGCTGCCAATTTTTTTAATCCTGCCTGTAGTGGATCCTCCACCAACGACAGTTTTGCTACGGAGTCCATCTCATTTCCCACATGGTTTGCTTTTCGATTCTTCTTCCTCCTCTTCTTTTTCCTATCCTTCCCTCTGGATGACTCATAAGGAATTTGAGAGGTTCCCTGATCCATATACTATCAGTTGAAATAGATAAGGAAAAGAATAAAATTAGCACAAATGAAGCACACTTGTAAGTCTTCTCTTCTTTCTCGTTCCATCTTTTTTGCTTCCATACGAGCCTTCTTATGTACTTTATTGCGCCACGGACGTTTCTTAAGAATATTTGCAATAAAACACCGCTTAGACTGTTCAGCTAAAAAGCTTGGACGGTTCGAGTTTTTACCTTAACTCTTCAAGCAGTGAAAAATTATGCTAACCACTTTCAACGGTTTTGTTATAGCAGCCGATACTTCACCTCCTGCCACATTTTGCGAAGCTTGTTCACCGTGTACTTTCACCATCCAGCCACTTTACACAGAATATTAAACTAGATTCAACAATACTATAATTCAATGCCATTACATATGTTTTTACGAACTGTTCTTTTTTAAACCGATACGAGGTTGGTACGCATGTTCTTACCTTTCAATGGCCGACGTTTCGGCGACTTCGTAGCCTTCAAAGCTTTGCCATTGGACTCCATGTGTGCTGATCATGAGGGACGTGTTCATGAGGGATCATGGTCCAACAGCAAAGCTTTGAGTAGAGCGAAGCCGCCGAAACGCCAGCCACTGAAAGACAACAACAAGAACACCAACCTCGCGTCGGCTAAAAACGGTAGTTCGTAGAAACATATATAGAGAAATATCGATTATTATTCCGAAATTTATAGATAATCGATATTTTAAATATCATTAGTACTACGAAACAGCCAAACCAAATATCAAGCCATTAGATTTCGCTATTCTTCATTTTACTTTACCTCATTACATTGGAAAATCATTGAAAAAGAGCAACAATCAAAATCATAAGATGTAGACATATAATATGCAGGATAAACACAGACAGATGCAACTTCCTATCTTTGACTTTCATCACTGAAAACAAAAACAATGAACAAAAACATCAACAACTCCACCGAGTGGACAAAGAAAGCGCCAGTGCCGAAACATTTCATAACAAAACATAACAATGAAGAATTCAGAAGAAAAAAACATGTGCAATTCATCTCCGGTCTGTTTTACCTATTTTACGTTTTCCACTAAACAAATGTTTCGGCTTCAAGTCGTAAACATGACGATCCGCCTCTCCTTTTCTGGCTTCACGTTTAAGGTATTTCATTGCATTGGCACGCAACTTTGCTGCTTTTGCGCGTTTCTGAAAGAAAAATAAATCCAGCATACTAGAAGCAACGCTATGGTAAGCGTTTTGCATAAATCTACACGAGGTTTGCTACTTTTGCTACTCTACACGAGGTCTAAATGTACGTAAACTCACAGCTTTATCGGGAATTCCCAGCTCATCTCTTGGCGGTGGCCGTGATGCACTTAAACTGGGTGAGCGACCAACTCTCACTTTTTTGCCATGCTGTGGTTTCTGAGCTTGTGCTTGAAGATTTTTCATGCGCTTTGGTTGGATCTGGATAGTTAAATTAGTATTTAAATTAGGTAACACAAGCAAGGAACAATGACTACTGTTAACATGCTAGCTTACTTCAACACCGAGCTCTCCCATTCGTTCCTCCAAAGAACTCATCGATCTTTCGCGCTTACGTACATTCAACCGAGACACGTGTCTCCCCTAAAAGTCTTAAGATCCATGCGAAAAACTGGATAGTATTCTCTGGATAATTACGTAAAGGTTGGATAAAGTACAAATCAATAATTGAAAGCACCGCTTTCGCTTTGTTCATCTGATTTTCCAAAGTAATCAGTTTTTCCTTTTCACGAATTTGTTTAGCAAGTTCAAGTTTCTCTTTCGTTTCCTCATCATCGCTATCTAGGTCTGAATCGTATTCGCCCGCTTTCTCTCTAAGTTCTTCATCAGCGAGTAGATCTGCCAGTTTCTGCAACAAATGCAAACCTAAGAAGATAGACTGATTGCAATACAGTCAGAGTTAGACACTCACTTTCTGAATATCTGGATCGACAAAGTCGGCCAAATTATGGCCTTCCCAAATTTCTGGTATTACGTCGTACTTTTCCCCTGGATTCTTTAGGAGATAACGTTTCTTCAAGTCCAAAATGTAATCGTCTTCCAATTCAAGCTCTAGTTCACGCTCCAATTTTTGAATATCTAAAGAGACTATTGGCAAAAAAGGGATAGTACCTATTCCAACCCATGAACTTACTCCTGTCCCTCTCAATCGATTTTTCTTGCATTTGCACACGCTGTCTACGTTGTTGTACAGCGAGAGGAATATATGGCGCACGCACCTAAAAATTTCGAACTTGAGAAGAAAAACTATTTTTGAAGAACAACTGTTCACTTTTTCATCTCTTGGAGTTGGGTAGGCAACAAATATGCGGTTGAGAATAGCATCTTCAGCTGAAGCCTTTTTAGACTGTAATTTGGACTCCACACGTTGAGCCAACAACTCATCGCAAGCCTGAAATCATGAGGTTGAAAAAAAAACCATTAACATATATGGCCTGACACGTAAATTTCGCCGGCTCTAGCGCATTTCTTGTTAACTTCGGTTATTTGAAGAATTAAAGACTTGAAAATAAAAGCTTTGTTCCTTTACTATAAGAGTATACTCCAATTAATCCAAAATTATTCTAACATATTTAGAACTGCTTACCTACAATTTTGGAAAAATAGAAACAAAATACAGACTTTTAAAAACTTTAGCGAAAGCATAGTAACGCAACCACCAAGAGTACGTTGAAGAAAATCATTTAATCCTACCGGACAAGACTACTGATCTAGTTAACTTATGCTCTTAAACAAAAAACCGTCGAAATATTATCCATTAAGAATTCCAACAGCATCATTTCACTTTTTGTCAAGAGACAATATTTTAATCATAAAAACTTCACACTCTGAGCTTAGCTAAAAATGGCGGAATTGTTGCGACATGACATTTGGTCAATCGAATCTGCTGTTCGAAAGAGAAGCTTCGATAAATAAAAGAAAATGAAAAAATGTGCTTCACGGGTTCCAAAAATCAGAACTTCTTCTGGATTGTATAACAAAACTGTTTTGCTCGAAATCACAAACTATTTTTATTTCAAATAATGAAGTCCATTGTGAGCTAAGATAAGCACGTCCCAAGTTGGAAGATCGTGCTGTTTTCCACCACGAATAAATTCAAGTCGAAAAAAAGGAAGAGAAAAAATTCGAATTGATACAAACTGACTATATGTGTTAGAACTACCTTAGAACTACTTGAAACAACAATCTTGAAAGACGTTCCTGCTCTAAACCATTTTGCATGGAACCTGCTTGTCACCATAAAATGAACTGAGCACATAGCAAATTACCTTGTCTCGAAGACCTATAACTCCTTCCTTAGTAATCGTCGAAGTCTCTATAATTGGTACTCCTTCAGCTTCCAATTTCTCCAAAAGCACAGCTTCCTCTGATGACATTTCCGAGCGTCGTTTTATGTCGACCTTCAACAACGAAATATATAAAACGCGTAGGAAACGAAATCAAAGATACCCTTCCATATACTTATTGGTGTAACCTGCGCGCTCAAAAAAAAACTTGCTGCCATAGCCATAGGTGAGCGAATGCCACTTTCTACAACATGCCTCGGAAACGTGACAAAAAAGATTCCACGGATAAAGAGTCGTCAGAAAGCATGATACACCCCGAAGCAGACCACAAATTGAAAATGGCTTTTCGACACAATCATCGAATGCCTTCAACTAGTGGCGCATAACACCACCTTCTCGATATAAAGGCTTGATTCAGTCACAAATACAGCCAGAAAAGAACATCTGTTATTTTCCAACAAGGAGATACATTGTGCATGACAAGAACGTTGAGGACGGAATTTGTCCCTAACACAACTAGTCGATAGAAACACGATGGAGGACTCCAATCCGTTCGTAAAAATACAATACCGACGAATATGCTCTAGTTCATCATTTAGACAGGCGGTCCATATCTTCATCATCGCGAAGCATCTGGTCTAGGAAAGAAGAACGTGGTTAGATCCTACACCAACACACGCTAAATCGCTTATAATTAATGGTAGTTACAAGAACAACTAGAAAACACGGTTTTGATACTGTTAAAAGGTGAGATTGGTAAGCGAGGCATTCCACTTTTTTCGTCCCACAGTATCTGCGTCGGACTTAAAAACTTACATAAATACTGACCGCGGATTTTCGCCCCAAAGACCTGATTGGCAGTTAGGCAGAGAGACAGAGAGCAGGTGCCCAGATGACAAACACTGTATACACTCTTAACCTTTTTATTTACTGCCTATTCCTTTTAACGGCAGGGAATTTTGCGAAATATGACTATTACAATGCTGAGATATTTGCTGATGGCAAAAGATCGATAGAACCAACTGAGACAGGCGAAACGAAGGACCTGCATGGTGTGGTGTTGAACGCGTTGCACCCCGGAAAGGACAATAGCGCGTTCGTTCCCCACCGCATACACCTGCGGTCCGGAGTTTTGCAAATATCTCAGCATTGTAACTGTATACACTTTCATGTTATTATACCCAATAAAACGACTGGATACAAACAGAAGGCATTATGCACGACCGAATGGGCTAAAAGTGACCTGAAGGGTGTTCTCAACTACCGCCATATCTGGCTGTTGATGCTACACTACCTCTTCACGACGAATACCCTATCACGTATACCATGGAACGAAGATGACATATGCATTGGTTGAAAACCTCCATTAAACCTTGCTTTGTAGCCGATGTGGTATTATTGCTCAGCAAAAGTGGAGCAGTCATGATACACAAAGAGCTCGTAGAGGGACGAAAAATGAAAGAATTTCGAAACAACTTAAGCAAAACTCAGTTCATCGAAAGGGCTATCGAACGCCGAACACGAGCCTCAATTCAGTCATTTAATTCAACAGTTCATTGAGCTCTCTGCTATGTGCAAATGCTAAGTACGATTGTCGGCGATAAACGGAATCTCCAAGAATGTTCTGCGAGGAAAAAGAAGCTAAGTGTCGAAGCGAGCGCTACTCTGCTAGCGTTCATTAAAAAAAACCCTCGATCCATCTAACATGTGAATGCTACTTTTCCCGTTACAACTTATTGGAAATACTAGTAAACTCTCAAATTGCTGCTTCCATAAATGTGTTTCTACGAGATATTGACTCAGTTTAAACTAATTTAAACGATAACAGAACCGGTCCACAACAGTAACAAGGTCGAGGTCAAAAGAGCTTTGATTACAGCTAACATAACAATTGTCTCATCAAACATTTCGGTGACTGCCGTATTACCTGTAAAAAGACAAATAAATTCTGACGTAAATATAATCACCACTGAAAACATTGGGATGAACCATAATGTTAGGATCTTTAACAAACACAAAATCACTTTCCGATGATATCTTTGAAAAATAAACGCGCCATTCATCGGATAAACTGGAATAGACATGAGTGGAAACCCAACCAGTGGCGATCAGCTGTACAATATGGATGCAATTATTACCCGCGATAACCTCCTGCCTTTCAGCTACAGAAGAAAATGCAGATATCAAGATTTAGAAAGAAATGTACATTTGTATGTACATATAAAGAATACACAAAAGAATATATCCGTACATACCTTATTCAAGCCTATTAACACCGGTTTGTTCGCAAACAGTGGACGGATCGACTCAAAAAGGTTTACCTGTAACGGATTGTTCGAACAGCAAAAGGGTTTCAAAGAGCAAATAAAAACATTAATTTCTACACAAAACTAACAATCTTAACGCATTCGTAACAACGCGAGTTGGTTTAAACTCACAAGAGGTGTGGACCTGATTAAATCCAATGAACTGATGCCTCGTTTGTGACCGCAAGCAACTGTCATTTCAAGAATTAATGCACAGAGCTCGCCACAGTGGATTTCCACTCACACGAGGTGTCACAATGACTCCTCTGAGTAGTAACCAATTCAAAATGTATGCCAAGAAACAGTAGTGATTCAAACCCCATGCTATAATGCCATGAATCCCAAAGTTCTCAAGTAATGCAATAATCAGAAGTACCCATGGGACCCGAAGAAAACTAAACAAGGCGTAACGCGATCCCCACGTAACATTAAATGTCGCCCACGAATGCGTTAAGAATCGTAAATACAGGAAAAAGTAACTTGACATAAATGAGTACATTCCAGAATATCGAAACTTAAGAACCTGTTCTAAAATGGTCTTATCACACTGCTCAGACACATCCATTATGAAAATTACAGCGGCCTTAAGGTGCGCCAACGCGGTGATAGCCTGCATCTCAATTGTGTTTCTCTCCTCAAGTGGATGGTCTAATATGCCAGGAGTATCAATAACCTAAAAGTGGTAAACGCAGATGTTCAAGAAAAGCAAAAGGAGCCTTCCACGAGTATTCACAACGAACCTGCCAGCGCAAAAACTTGTAATCTAAATGTCCAACGTACAAAGCCTTTGTTGTGAATGCATATGGCTGCACCTCCACATCTGCTCGTGTGACGCTGTTAATAAAAGACGACTTTCCAACATTTGGAAAACCACAGAGAATGAGAGTCCTGAATAATCTCTTAAATTAAACCAGCAGTACTTTACAAAAAACTCGCCCAACCTTGTGACCGGGTCAATGCTGGGTAGACGAGAAAGGTGTTGTCGAACCTGTTCAAGGTACTCAAAGCTGGATTTTTGTCGTTTTAACAACTTTACCATTCTGCCTAATGCTGCCCTTTTCAGCATTTTACACCGATAAAGCGAATCGCCATATTTCATCAAGCGAACATACTCACGAGCAATTCTGAATTGAATTGAGAAAAGAAGAGTCAGTACTTGCCACACTCGAAGTTAAAAGCAAAAATACTTACCCATCTACTAAGTGCCTAGCCGTATTCATTTGACCAAGTGCAATTTTGTAATGATCTTTATCATACAGAATATTCATAAGATCAGAGTAGAACGGATGCACTTCCTAAAATGAATAGGAGTAAAAAATAGACTAGAGCGCCATTTTAAGAAAAGAAAACCTCTACAACTAAAGCATATTTAGAACATTTTTAACACTTGCTTGGTGAGTACTGCCTACTCGCGTGCAGTGCCCGCCAATTTTTCGGTACCTGTGGTGGTAAAAGGATAAAGGATAACGCTCTCAGCGTTGATCAATCCCTGACGGAGGCGTCATGCATTCAACTTCATTAAGCATCTTTTGGAGGTGACTGAGTGCATATCTGGCCTTTAAAATGACTCGCGGTGGCCTACCAATGTATAGAGAGTGCTGCCATCCTTCCAGACAAGTCTGGTACCAATTTGTCGACCTCGGAGGGAAGAAAGCTTGGTAGGCCAGAGGCACGGGAATCAACCCCATGTCTACTGCAGGGCGCTTCCTACCGCTGCGCCACACGCGTCTTGCCCGTGGTAGTAATACTTTTGCTTCTAATTATCTCCTTAGGCCTTATGGAAACTTAGACCGTTGCATAGTTCAGTAAAATGTAAATAAGATTCTTCTCGATGTTAGGTTAGTATTCCTCATGAATGCACTGATAAAAACGGTGGGAACAATAGGTACAGTATAGGCAAAGGACATGATGTAATAAGGGTTATTGCAAGAATTTAGAAAAAAAGGCAAAAGGAAGTTGCTTGATTTAACAATGCCTTTCGGAATGCAACAGCATTACTGAACTATTCACCTAACGCAAACCTTATTGTAGTCCAAGCTCAGTAATCAAAACAGGATTAGCTACGCACAGCCAATCAATCAACACATAAGGATTGAATTAGAAGCTAATGCGTCCAAATATCAGCTTCCAGAAAGGGAGGTAACAAATCGCGGTATAAACAGGGATACGTAACCATAACAGGAGAAAAGAACGAAAAACCACCTCCAATTTCGGGAACTCATTTATAATTTGCGTTAATTTATCATGAAGAGTTTGCTGAAGAAACTTGATTTTTCGAGCATAGAAAGCACGTATTCGCCCAATTGCAAACTGTCTATGGATGACCGTTGGAGTCTTACGCTGTGTTTTACTTAGGACGACATCCTTAAGCTCCTGAAATATATGACGGTAAAATTGGGAAAACACCAACACTAATTAATGACAATGACAGAACCGTAAAAACCGCAAGCGGTACCAATTGTGAAATGCGAATGTAGGTGAAACTGCTGAATGTTCAGAACAAAGAAGACTAGAACCTCAACAAGATTCCCCGACAGAAAGTTCAAATCTAATATATCCCTGGACTATCCACCCTAGGCATAAAATCCGATACTGCCAAAGATGTCATTCTAAACAATTATTGCATACGTACTGAGGCTGTCGGCACGACCGTTATTCGTTTGAAATTGTACTGCATCGTCTCCACCAAAGAACTCCGGCGTCTAAAATATTCAACGATGAGACGGATGAATATGGAACGACACACGGAAATGGGAAAAACGAGTGGACGAGTCAATCATATTCTGCAATTGAGGCATTGGTACTACTGAAAATGTACTGCACAGCAAGAATATGCTCCAGAATTCTTCCAACAATCTACGAGCTACAAAGATCTACAGTTTTTCTTCAATAGGCACGAGGTTGGTATTATAGAATTTATTAGCACACAATAGCTGACGCTTCGGCTGCTTCGCCTTCATCAGAGTCTCACACCTGGGTAGTTCGACCTTTGGAAATTTAGGACAGTTGTGATTACGTGGGACGAAGAAGAATCCTGTGCACCTCCTGGGTGGCCGATGGCGGTGGGCTGGCGAGCATGGGGTCAAGTAATATCGAGTGGAGCGCGTTTCTGCCCTGCACATCACCACTTCTCACACTTGCGACTGAAGGAAACGAGTACGTCACGCGTGGCTGAGTACTCTGGACAATATGAGCTGATTTCGATACGTTTTCCCCTCAACTGCTTATTCTACAGCGCAACTTTCTCTGTAGGCTTCTTTTTTACTAAGTCTATAGGCTTAGTTATAATCACAATCTTAACTCTTTTATTTACTGCCTTTTTCTTCTTAATGGCAGGTTATGTTGCGAAATATAACTCGTATGAAATGCTGAGATATTTGCAAAACCCCGGACCACAGGTAGAAGAAGCAGAAGCTGAGATAAAAGAAACAGAAGGAAGAAACAGAAGTAGCTGAGATACACGCAAAGCGAAGGACCCGGATGGTGTAGTGGTGAAGTGCGCTGCTCCGCGGTAAGGACAACAGCGCGTGTTCGTTCTCCATTGCATACACCTGTGGTCCGGAGTTTTGCAAATATCTCAGCATTTCATATAAGTCTATAGGTTTCCAGCGGGAAATATGTTTGGCATTTTAGGAAGATACCTAATTCCTGTGCAACGCCATACACGAAAAGTGGCGATTTCCTGTTAATGATTCTGGCACATCGTACACAGATCGATCGTTGCAGTGAATGTGCTGAATGGAATGGCAATGTTTGAGTCGTTGGAGATTGTGAATAAAACTGAGAACGCCGTTTGTGGAGGATCGACCTGCTGTCGCTGACATTTAGTAACGTGGTCTTCCGTTTGTGGAACGATATGTCTCCTCTGGTTTCCACTGCGGTCGGCTGGCATTCTTGCACTAGTCGTGATGGGAATGAGCGAAATCCCCGAAAAGAAAAGCCTTGTCGATTCAAGGATTCGAGTACCACATGTTTGAAACTTCCTGGAAGTTTTCATTATGTGCTATGGATATCATGAAAACGGATCGTCCAAGTATCCAAGTAAGTAAATAAACTATGGATATTCTGTTTTCGTCCACAAACATTGAAGTCTGAAGCAGCTGGAGAATTGTTCTCTCTTCGGAGGGTTCATGTACAGCCTCAGGCTGTAAAATTACAAGAATGAGCGACTCGTTGTGCATGGTACTCAAAGCAGTTGCATCACGCTTGAGCTAGTTTTCTTCCGAAATTCTAAAAAATTGAGCATTTCAGGATTCCTAAAGTCCTGGTAGAAGGGAGAATTGATAGTGAAAAATAAGACTTACCAGACCATTAGCATTTGGTAACATAGGTGTTTTGTCATAGTTAATCTACAAAATGTAGATCATCTCCTCCACAGCTTGGAGAACTGTACGAAGCTCCCGATTCGCTGAGAAGAGTTCCTCATTTGTCGATTGACCGCTCATCTGACTCGCAATTGATTGTCTCTTCAATTCTAGCCGTGATAATAAGTCATACTTATGGAGTGGATAGGTATAAAAATACAGAAACAGACATAGACACGTGATGCGATATCTTCCAAATTCTGACATAAATGTGTTTGTATGACAGACCATAGTAGCACGTGTAGCGCAGTGGTCGGAGGCGTCGCAGTACACATGGGACCAATCCCCGCGCCCCAGGCCCACCAACCCCACCATCTCTCCAGGATCGGCATATTGGTATGACTTGTCTGGGGGAGGATAACAGCACAGGCTCGATACATCGGCAGGCCACTGTAAAGGCAAGATACGCGAACAGTTACATCCAACGACGCTTAGTGAAGTCGAACGTATGACGCGTCCTTCAGGGATTGATCAACGCCGACAGCTTCATCCTTTTATTCCTATCCATATCCACCAGGCAATAAAGCAAACAGTCCTCCATAATTCTGCCATGTTCACAACTCCTCTACTTCTACAATTACTGGAAAATTACCATCGACTGTCCAACGAGAAGCAACTCTGTGGCAGGCAAATACTGGACAGGATCTATGGCACCGGTAATGGGAAATTAGGCGTCGTCGCGGGTTTGTTGAGAAGTATGGTCCGCACCATTGGCAACAGCACAGACCGCTTTTTGTACCACGACAGTGGCTTATGTATGGATTTAACCTAGTGTGGTAACAGTAAGTCGCCATTCCGTTTGATATGTTATCTTTTGGACATGCGGTTTTTTGACGGACAACCATAGTTTCAGGAGTTGGATATGTTTGTGTCACTGACGAATCTTGTTGCTGAAGCCGGATACGATGTTCCGTCTGATATGAAGGTCTAGCTGTACCTTGTTCATGCTTCTCTTCTCCTTGTGTGGTCTAGTTGCGAAATCGTCCACTTCAGCTTAGCGATCTTCTGGCGCTTTGTTCCAGTGAACTTTTCGGTGCTGAAATACCACCGAGTAGAATGGCTGTTCTTAAAGATGGCAAACCTTTGACAGATTCTTCGCTAACTCTTCAGGTACGCCATTATTTTGTTTTCTAAAACTTTTCTTTCAATATTTCTCGTTCAAAACTAGTTTAGTTGAATGTTATATTCTATTCTATCGTTGGATCTTCTAAAAGGCCATGTTTTTTGGTTCTCGCAACCCATTGCTGGTAATGCCATGAACTGGAAGTGTTAAGGGGAATCGGACAGTTTGAATTGCAAAGCACACATTTTTGTCATTTTCGTGCCGTTATGAGGTTCTGTTTCGAATACCAACTAGGCTAACGTTGTACTTACTTGCATACTTGGATGGCCCATCGTTTTTGGTTGTGCGGGCCACAGCCTAATCACTATTTCTTCGGAGTTTTGCTGGTTTAATTGTGGTTCCCTGGAGTTCCGAAGTCAGTCAGGCCAAAGTCAGCCCCAGGTCGTCATCACCATGGGCACTCGCCGCCTTCGTCGACCAGTGGGAGATTTGCCACCAAACGATTAGTTTGATACCAGGACGGTGGTGGGCCCTGGTATTGGATTACTCTTATTTGGGCTTCCTGACAGAAATGCCGGACTCCCCAGTTTGGGAGACCTGAATCTGTTGGGGAGAGGGGGATGGATCTTACCGCTGAACATCGCAGCCCGACACCTAGGAACACCTATCCACGGTGAGACGGTAAACCGTTTGGAGGAGTGTTCTACTATGTAGCTAAAAAAAGTTTGGACGTATTTCACAAATATTTTGTATCCTTGCCACCATTGAAAGGTTTCTGGCTTACGTATAGAGTAGCCAAATAGAACAGTCGGATGATACTGCCGAAATGGAAATTAAGTTTGAGTGGAACACATTAGTGGATTCAAGAATGCCAAGTGTGGATCTAATGGTGCTGACATCGAAGTGTTATCGTATATAGCGTAGTTGAAGTTGTCTAGTCGAAAAATTATAAGAAAAGAATAGAATCAGGCCATATCTCCAAACTTTGGTTTTGTTTACCTTGTTAGTTGTGTTTAACATGGTGTCTAGGAATAATCCAAAAGTAAGGTCTTGGTAAACTCATGCAGTGTTCCCGCCAGTTATCCATCTGTTATGATTTTTAAGTGAAATCTTTTCTAACAGTATTTGTTAGTTTGTCTTGTACAGCACACCCTCCTGCAACATTGGCTAATGAAAGTAGTCTATGAGATACTATCGGATTGTTTGACTTTTCAACACCAAGATGAGATATACAACAGAGAAGACCACCTGACCAAAGCAAATGACAAATTTTCCTTCCATTCCGTAACAGAACCCAAAATTGGTAGAGAACAGTTACTGCAGATTTTGAGCGTAGTCAGAGTTACTACAACAAGATCACTAAAGGAGGCAAGGTTTCAAATGTACGGCAGCCAACTTCTTTTAAGCTGGAAGCCACTAACTTTTCACAACTCATGACATATTCTCAAGTTTAAATGACACTAAACACATGGTGAACCTCTTGCACGAGTATCATGTGTATGAAAGGTTGCCGAGGATATTTTTTGAAGTAGCCCTCCATAGGAAGGGGGTTCAACGAGCCGACCCTCTCTCACCTTAGCTGCTCACCACCGCATTGAAGTGGGTCTCACGAAGGAATCTGTTATGGACGGCTGTAATCTATTGTGATAGAAACTCGTTGGAGGTGCCCTGCAATACACACGAGGTCGATTCTCACGCCCATGGCCCACCAAGCCTTCTATCCCTCCAGGGTGGGCAAATTGTTACCAGACTTGTCTGGCAGGATAGCAATACTGGCTCGATACATCAGTACGCCACCGCGTCATTGTAAAGGCCTGGTATGTATTCAATCATCTTCAAACGATGCTTAATGTAGTCGAATGCAAATCGCATCTCTAAGGGATTGATCAATGGTGAGAGCTTTATCCTTTATTCTTTATCGCCGCCTACTGGAGTAATGTTGAAAGAATGCTGTTCAGTTACATAAGATTGTGCACTTTGATTCTCCCATTATAATGCTACTCCTGCTCACCTTACTATAACCGCTTTACTTGGAGGTATTCACTGCATTAACTTCTCACCTAACATTTAAATGCGTGCTTTAGGCTCATGGAATTCAAACTGGTGACGTTCTTCTAGTCAGAGCATTAAATACTGGTCCAAAACTATCAGAGGTATTCTTCATTCTCTTTATTCATCAATGTAGCGTAATTATTTACGGCGTTTTAGACTTCCGGTGTATCTCAGCCTCACCTTACTGCTCATTCTTCGGTTCGTCCTTTTTTTGCGGGAAAGTTGATGCTACACCAATGGATTTATTTTTAGGCTGCTGTTCCAAATGATTCAAGGTTGACTGAACTGATAAAGTCAATTAAGGTCTACCAATATGCCGTTTTTGCTCATTTCTTTGTTATGTTTTCCGCTTTCTTCTTATGATTCAGTAATTTAGGTTCCTCGAAATCCGAAGGCGAATTCCCTCAGAGAGAACGCACGAAAATTCTTTCAATCTGTTAGTTTTCCCTCACGGTTTCATGTTAGAGTTTTCCGTGTTCCTACTATCCTTTGATTTATTCCGTGAAAGTACCATGATTTGTTTTAGCAGTTATAACAAAGTTTAGATGAAAATCCCTGCTCAAAGAGCTCACATGTATTTCATAGCAAAACCTCTCGTGGACCAGTACACCAAGGATCCGAAGAATTTTGGTAGTTTTTTTTGTCCCTTTTTTACCACGTACATTTTAACCGATTCTGGTTTTTTAGGTTTGTATTTAATCTTTTTCATGGTTTACAGAGGCGTTCTTCTCCGTGTACAAACAGATGATCCAAGAAGAAATGGATAAAGCGCGTATGATGGCTGATCCTGAAAGTGTGGAAGGTCAACGCTTAATTCAGGAACAGATACAGCTTGAAAATATTAACTACTCGTATGCCCAGGTATCGTTAACAGTTTACCGTTCCTACGTAGTTTTTTTCGTGCTCCAGAACATGCTAAGCGCAAAGTTATCCTGTTCGTTGAAATATGTGTTAGAAGTCGTGTTCATTAGTGCACTCCATTGATTTATTTCCTGTTACCACTAGTTATGATTTGTTTTCATTTAGGCGCTCGAATATACTCCTGAGGCTTATATACCAGTCTATATGCTCTACATCAAAATGGAAATCAATGGCCATCCTGTTAAAGCTTTCGTTGACTCTGGTGATTCGATACTTCATTTCTTTCCTACGAAGATGTGGTCTTTCCACCATTTGGTTCTAGAAATCAATTTCTGTGGTCAGGGGTCCATCAAAAACTGAGAGGAAGTGTCAAGTTTGTGCTGAACAGAATTAAGTTGGTCAATGTTAAACACTGGGTATGAAAAGGTTATTGATGCGATGCAATATAGTCATCGTCCCCGGTTTGTCTTCAAACTGGGTCAACCAAGTCTCCCATTTTTCCGAGGTCGGTAAATTAGTGTTAAATTCCCCTTGAAGAAGCTTCTTGCAATTCATGAAGACTGGCGACCTCTTGTGAATATTTTGGAGCTCTGTATTAAAACTGTGGAAAGTTGATTCGAACAGCATTCAATAATAGCCGTCGAGAATCCGAACCCACACTCGAGACCGCTATGGATGATGGATGGGAGGCAACGAACTGAATACACGGAAGGCCGACATTCACATAGTGTTTGAAATTGGGTCATGGGGATAAGGGGATAAATAAATAATAGACACAGTTATTAGAAATATGAAAGAGAAAGAGGGCGTCACATTTTTTTAGAAATGTGTTCTGTAAGTTGCTGTTTCGCTTTGATAACGACTTCAGCTGCTATATTCTTAACTACTGGGCATGTATAAACTCATTTATAGGTGCCCAGGTCTCCATTATGTCAGAAGCTTGTGCGCGGAGATGTCAACTCTCTCATCTAATCGATAAGCGATTCACAGGAACGGCGAAAGGAGTTGGAGGAATACAGAAATTCGTTGGAAAAATTCATTCATGTATGTTTTCATGGAATTCATGACTAGCAGCCGCTACCACAAAGTTGTAAATTGTACGTGCTGATGTTAAGTACATTGACTGCATAACTTTTACATCTATCGAAAGAATGTTTTCCTAAAGTTCATCATTGGAACGTCTTTCCTCTTGGCATCAGTGCATTTTACCACTAAGCACAAACTGCGAATTAACAGCATGTGATAAGATAATTTGTCGCGTGTTCCATTGTTGGACTTTTCTCTTTGAGTGGCTCTCTTCCACTATGTGAACTTCAGCGTACTTACATTTCATTCGATCCTCTTGGGATGTGCTTTTATGCTAGTGGTCGGCTTACTATGCCTTTATGCTCACTGGGACAGTGTGTTTCAATGAAAGTATGGGTATGACTCATGAGTGCGATCGCAGTCGACGAAATGCATTGTTGTACATTACGAGTTATTCTGCTCCAGGATCCCTCTCAAATTTCATTCCAAATTCGTTGTGTTTTCTTCACGTATCTCCAGACTTTATTGTTCTTGCCATAAGAGCTGGTTTTGTTTTCTTTAGTCGAGGATCCCACTACAGTGTTTGCTGCATCAGAATGCTGTTAAGTACTTCGCGTCCATAGTTTTTCGATAAGACAGGTCTTCCCACGAAGTAGTAAACTTTCGTCCAATCATTGTTCTTGCGAACGATTCTTAGGGCAAACGAACATAGTCGATAAAGTGTTGATGAGAGTGAAGTTCTGAGTGTTGAACTGTAGTGTGCAACGGACACCTATTTCCCCTGCAAGGTCACTCAAGCGAAAAAGTTCGACCTTCCTACTCCCCATCTAGGTTGAAGCAAAGCTTTGCACAGTAGCAGAGGGAGAGCTGCTCATAGCATCCTTTCCTAAAAAACAGTAAGTATGAAGTATCTCACACAAGAGGCGTCGTGCTCTTTGTGTACTTCGGACAAACTACACCCTGTTCAGGTCTGGTGCACAACAGGTGCGAATTTAAATTTAATGCTTTATGCTCGAAGTGTTCTTTGATTATGAGGGGCTACAGATAGTACAGGTGATATAATATTTAGGTCAAGTGAAAGTGGAGGACCATTATTTTCCTTGCAATTTCGATGTTATGGCTGACCGGGAAATGGATCTTCTTCTAGGCCTTAATATTCTCAAACGGCACCAATGCAACATCAATCTCAAAGCGAATGTGTAAGGCTTATTTCTACAAAATATGTCTAGCAAATATTGAATGTAAATGCAATTTCGTTGTTCCGTATTACTTTTGACAATTTTAGATTAGAGATGGGTGATGGGACTAAAACACCCTTTTTACCCGAATCAGAGATCGATACACATCTGAGTGGACTTGTTGATTCAGGTAGTAACTTAAAGTTTTTGACGAATGATATCGATAAGTTCTTGTGTAAACTCTTTTAGATGGAAGCGACTTTATGGTTGATGATGATTTGCTCTCACAAGCAATGAATCTTGGTTTCTCTGAAAAAGATGCTAGAAATGCGTTGAAAATTACAAGGTTTGTGAGAAAATTTGAAATTAGTCTTTATGGTCATATGAAGTGAGGTTTTGAAAAGGTTATTTAGGAACGATCTGGAATCAGCACTACAATATCTGTTCTCCAAAGCTGATGAAAGCACACAAAGAAAAGATTGAAGAGCGTAGACGTTCACACTGACGAAATTATGTATTAATGTGTTCTAGTCCAATACACTCTGCTCATATTCTTACTTTTATGGGTGAATTTAGTGGGTGGTGTTTGCCACTCAATGCGAAGTAGTTGGGGAGTCTAAACATCCGTGATTTTTCTCTTCAGTCAGTGTGTAGTACGACCACATCTCACTGCTTTCCTATTTCTGGGATTTGAGCCGTACGTCAGTTATTGCCGCAAAATATTCTGTACTGCTCGTAGCACCATTGACGCTGTGTCTGTTCCCTTCCTGTGTGATTGCTAATGAGTAGAAACGCTTTCACAAATACTATTTTTAGCCTGATGAGAAATCTAAGAGGAATCAAATAATTGGTCGACTATTAATCATAACAAAGTTTCCTGATACGGGTAGTTTCACTTACTAGATTAGATTAGATTTCACAACTTCGGTCGAGGGTTCACTCGTGAGCCAAACCTGAGTGCCATGTATTTTAAGTGTTAATGGTACTAAAGATTGTAAACTTCAACGAAAATCAGTGGTGAGAGTAGATTCTTGTGGGAATCTATGAGTGATTGGTGTAAGATATGTTGTGCTACTTTATGTGAAATGGATATGAGAGTTTCTTACTCATACATAATATGGGTGTACTTTACTTCTCTTGCTTCTGATATGACAGTACTATATCTATGACATTGTCCTGCCTCCTTGCTAGTTATTTAATCCCTCAACGAAGAACCAAGCGCCAGCGGTGCAACCTGACCTTGGAATTCTTCAAAGTAGTTCGATATTAGTGAACCACCACGGGCATTGTGTTTGTGTGCGAGTGCGTTTAGCTTGCCATACATGTGGAATACGCCAGTCGTGGTGCCATTAATTGTTACTTAACCTTGACTTGCGGTATTGGATATTTGGATATTTGCCTATATAGAAAGTGTGGTCCCAGGGACAAGTTACGTTTGACTAGTGTTTTGGTGATGGAACGGTACCGTTTTCTTGAGAGTCAGGTGAGCCTCACCCTCTGCCTTTCGTTACAAGAACTCGCCAGCTTTTCATTGCATGGGGGGGACCACTCTACGTTTACTTCCTACTTGAATCCTAATGGGAGTCGTGAACTCAGTCCACTTGACCTGTCTACGGATACCAGCTGTATATCGCGATTGGATATAGTAGCATTACCACGTCACAGTGATTTGCTGAACCACTGAGGGATTAAGTAGACGTGATATGGACCCAGTAGAGACTTTATATGGTATTTATCCTTATGAATTTGAATAAGGATGCAAGAACAACGCCAGAGCACGTACACGGTGATTTGGTTAGAAGTGACTGTAGTCGGGTATTTTAAATAGTGCAGTCCAACAACGTCAACACTTCATTTGGCAGGTATTATACTAGGTAGGACTTAGCTGGCGAAAAGATCAAGGTGTTTAGGAGTCTGCTCGCCAGTCATCGCTCACAAATTACATTCGAGGTGATGGAAGCTCCCAGTGAGGGTCCGTCATATTCTTGCATATGTAGCTTTATAGTTTTGCTGTTAAATGATATCGCTATATAGAATGTGCTGTGTACTTTATTTCTTCCGTTCTCATTTACGCAGAAAAGTCCTCAGATACTGGTTTGATTTGAAGCTTCCTATTAATATTGGCACTTAGTAAACGCCTTTTTCTTGCTAAACATCAGATGTTCTGTAACGGTGTAGAATTAAAACACTGGCGGAATAGAACTGGAGTAGGAAGTTCGTGACGTAACACAAAGGATCCATCGTATAGCGTGCTTGAACTATAAGGAGCAAAGTTCACGAATGCATTGTATCCTATGTATTTCCTTATCAATGGTTCATTTCGCCACGCAGACCTTTCTCACTGTCCTTTTCGTATTCCGACGATTGCTTGTTCTGTGACTATTGAAAGCTGTTCTCCCCACCTAACGGTGGATTTGAGTGACCAGTAAACTGACCGCTAATTGATGGCTCTAGTAGTTCCAGTCGCAGTGATGAGTTGCAGCTATCGTGCGGAGCCAATGGAACGCAGCGACCCAAATATGCGTTCTTTAGCTCTCGGCATTGTGTTAAATTGCATAGGTACCCAGGAAAAAAGTGAAGTATTTGTTGAATCTCTTCGTTCACTCCCGGAACCTCCTAGTCCAGTGGTGTATACATTAGTTGATGCGTTTGCCTATTCAGGGATGGGTAATGCACTTAAGATATGGAAGTTGCTCCATATGTGTTCTGAATATTGTGAAACTGAGGATGAGAAAAAGAAGAAAGAAGATAAAAAACTATGATACGTACCATGAATATCTTTACGGCGATACAGCAATGACTCCTCTGTGATCCCATCATGTTCTCAACTTTCCAAGTCTTCTGATTATCAAGAAATTGTCGCCTGTTATCTAGAAAGAACCAAGTTCGTGACAACAACGGAATCGGGCGTCGTGCAAAGGCACCCCGTCGGCAAATTTGAACGTGGGTGTAATGTGCCAACTGGTAACGGACGGTATGAGTACTATAGTGTGCATTTTCACTGTAGTGTTTTCTAGAATTCTTTTAATCGCACCATGTGTACGGGGTGAGACCAGAAAAACCACTCTCTGTACTTAATGGTTTACAAAAAACGTATTTTTGAAAAAGTTCGTTTGACTAGAAATTGACTCTTGCTTAATTTTTATCACTTTGGTGATTCTTCATGAACTACATAAAAATTTCACAACCAAGATATCACAATCCTGCAATGATATTAACATCGACGTCAAAAGAGGAGTTAGGCAAGGCGATACCATCTCGCCAAAATTATTTACCGCCACCCTCCAGAACGTCATGCGAACATTGGAATGGGATAATATGGGAGTGAAAATCGACGGTCGGCAGTTACACCATCTTCGCTTTGCTGATGACATCGTCCTTATAACATCAAGCATTAGCCAAGCGGAACGTATGCTTGACGACTTTGATAAAGCCTGTGGAAAGATCGGTCTTCGACTAAATCTCAAAAAGCGATGTTCATGAGGAACGGATTGGTTTCGTATGCCCCTTCACGCTCAATGTTATGTATGTCTCCGAATGCTCCAGTCACCTCTATCTATGTTGGGAAATCAATGTGATAAACGACTTAGCCCCAGAGTTAAGCAGAAGGAAACGAGCGGCTTGAGGAGCTTTTAAGTGAATCGAGGATGCATTGTAAAGAACACCCGCACCCGACTCCGCGCTCAGCTTTTCGACTCCACAATTCTTCCTGTCTTAGGTATGCGACAGAAACCTGCCTGATCGCTACGTAAGAGGGGTGAAAACTCTCAGCGTTATTGAACACGCAGTCGAAAGGACGGTGTTAGGAGTATCCCGTATCACACAAGTGAGAGAAGAGATCCGGAGCTCCGAACTGCGTCAACGATCAAAAATCAATGATGCCGTTCTAAACCCCAAATTATCGAAGATAAGGTGGACCGGATATGTAATGCGTATTAACGCCTACCGATGAACAAAAGCTGTTACTGAGTGGATTCCTTGGGATGTCAAACGAACTGCAGGAAGACCACCGACCCGATGATCAGAATTCTTCACGAAAAGCGTAGAAGAAAGGTATAATGTTCAACGAGTCCTTAAAGCGAGTAGAACCCACTGCGCTACTCTTGCGCGCGACAAAGATTTACTGGTGCCCACTCGAGTTACTGGACGATCAACGGGACGACAGGTGATACAGGTGAGGGTGATTGTGCGGTTTGTGCGGATATTGAAGAAACCGAGATAGATCTAGTGTAAAGTGCAAAATGCTTCCAAATTTCGAAAGCAATGTATTTGTATGGCAGACCATAGTAACAAGTGCTAGTTCGCATATCACTCATACATATAGAACGATGAACCAAAATCTTCTCTAAGTTCTACCATGTTCAAACCCCAACACTCTCTAGTTATTATTAATTAGTTATTAATTATTTTTCATCGTGAAAAGCAAGCCAGAAAGTCCGCAACCAACAAAAAATTGCTCGTATTCCATTCGGAGGGCCACGCTAAACGACTCGTGTCCACTACGTAGCAATGGTATCAGACCACTGGTTGTTCACAACTCCTCTCAGTTATTCTTCCAGTCTTTTTTGAGTACTTCTCCACTAGGTTTCATTTGTGATACTCATGTTGATGTCGATTTAGTAGTAATTGTTGAACGGTTTTAGATATATTCGTCGTTTTCTTTCTCAGCAATCGCGAGGTTGTTAAACAGCATACGTTTAGCTCCTTAGATCTTGTAATTGTCGTTCAGGTTTTCATCTTTCTGTTTGTGTTATTGAAGCGTTTGACCTAGTAAGTTGCGTATTTGTGTACCTTTCCAGGCTCTGAAGAAGGCGATTCTGCCGAAACGTCAGCTACGATTGTGTTGTCTGTGAGTTATTGTATGGAAGTAAACGTATGCTGTTTAACAACCTCGCGATTGCTGAGAAAGAAAACGACGAATTCATAATCCAATGCCGAGGTTAATAGAAAGTTGATCCTGGGTACTATTACAAGTTTTAGATGTATCAGAATGAACTGGTTGAACCATCTCGAGAAGAACTCGAGAAATACTTTGCCAGATTGTTACGAGCTTCTGACAGCCTTGAGGGCAAATGTTTGAATGGATCATGTTGCGATCGGTATGATACAGACGGAAGTGGTAATTAGCAAATATTTGTTTTTTAATCCATCGTAACTTTTGGTATGTGAAAGTGTGAACCATCGACAAGTCTTAAACTACATTTTGCAGCGAAGATCAGGAGCGTCATGCCACCTGAAAATATTTTGAAGAGTGTGGAATATGAGGAGCCACCAAAGGGTATTGAAGCAGAGAGACTGACGGATGTCATGCGCCGCCTTCACTCGCTAACCGCAGCAGAGATGCGCACTCTTCTCAAGCAAGTGCACCAATCTGGACAGTAGGTTCATCACCTGTTTTCCTCTTGTACTTCCTAGATACTGTGCCTAGAAAGGTTGGATTCTTAAAAATTTTTTGTATAGTGTGCAGTCCTCCCAAAGGTTTACCGCCTCATCGTGGTTGCGAGGTGTTTCTTGGAATTGCTAAACCAGCAAAACTCCAAAGAAATGGAGATTATGCTGTGGCCAGCACAACTAGTGAGGACGGACCATCCAAGTATCCAAGTATAATGTACAGCTGGTTGCGTATTCATCTTACATATATTACAATGGTAGAAGCTTCTAAAATAATGATGAAGTTCAGCACCTTTTAGAGGTACCAAGAAACAACTTCGAGCACGGTTACGTCGCTATTATCGAAAAGAGTTTTCGTTGTATCGAATGTTCCATGAAGGTGAAAGCATGCCCCGATTTGGAAATAAAACGGCTCGTCATTTCGACTTTCTAGTGGTGTGTTGGGACGATTTCATTTCCATTAGATATTTGATAACTCCGAGTTCTTCTTTTTTACGAGAAACTTTGGTCTGTATCTGTAATTCCAGGCTATCGATTTCGAATGCACTTGTGTGGAAGTGATTTACGACTATCCCCATGAAATCATCGAGTTTCCCTCTGTACTCATTGATGTTCACCAAATGAAGATAGTAAGTGATTTCATACAGTTAACCGTTTCATCTGTTAATATCCGGTATTCCACACGAATTGGGTTTTCTGCTACTCATGCTTTCTAGCGAAGTATTAATAAAATAATCTGGTGTAACATGTTAGACAGTATTAATATCTTATTCTTTGATACTTGGAAGGCCCATCTTTACTAGTGCAAGCCCAAGAATATCTCCCGTTGATGATTTCTCGCGCAGTCGTCGTCCATAGTGATGATCTGCTTCAAACATGATAACGTTCGAGATGTACAGCCCGTGATCCAAAAATTCGTTCCCATCTGCGAATTCAAATGATTGACGTGAACTACAAACACTTCAGCCCGTCGTAAAGGTTTTCCTAGGAGAGGACATTTGCATATTTTTGAATCTACTCCACAGTTCTTTTCGTCCATCTGCCATTTACTGTTCTTATTATATAACTATCCAGGTTTTGATGTCAGTTTGTATCTCCTGGGTTTCGAGGATGGAACGTATTTCGATAATCCGAGCTGCGCATTCTGCTTAAACTTTATGGCCTTGAATCGAAGCGATGAGAGGAGAATTTTCTCCATATCCATTGAACTCTTAAGATCACAAGCACGAGGTGGTCTGTTTAATGAGAGAGTCACTTTGTTTTGTTTACTTCCCACCACAGGTTTCCTTTCAACTGAGTTTTGTTCTTCGATTTATGCATACTTCTATTATTTGTCCTCCTTCGTGGTGAAACTACTTGAAGAGCATTTCTGTTTCATTAGTATTCCTCCGAAATGTGACGTTGTCTTCAACAAAACGAACGTTTGATAGGAGCTTCTCACCAGTGCGTATGCCCTTTTCGCCCCCAGCGAAATGCCTTTGTTATTCAGTGCAACGCGACGGTAAGTACCTTTGACGAGGTGGTGTCGACTTGTCCGATTTCCTTCCCTGTGCGAGTAGTAAGGACTTGAGACATAGCTGTATCTTCTTCGTCCAGACCTGATAACATAAATTTTTCATGCAAGACAAGAGCACTCCTTGATCGACGAACGCTGATAGGATTGTATTCGTTTCTACGCTATCAAACGCTTTTTCATATTCGACGAAAGTTAGGATAAAGGGCAGTAGTGAGATAATTTGCTTATGAAGATAGAGTGGGGTGACATTCGAGTTGGGGACATATATATATATATATATATATATATATACATATATGCATATATATGTATATGTATGTGTACATGTATATACATATATGTACAGTATATGCACATATAGTACATATATATATATATATATATATATATATATACATATATGCATATATATGTATATGTATGTGTACATGTATATACATATATGTACAGTATATGCACATATAGTACATATATATATATATATATATATATATATATATATATATATATATATATACGTTTACTAGGTATTTTTCGCCAGACGTTGCTGCGAAGTTCCATTTGATAATGGGTGCTCAACTTCGGAACACAACTCTACCACTCTGTGAGTGGCTCACTATAGAATGTGAGTGTGCAACATATACGGTGACATTTCGCTTGTGGAACACATTTTTTTCAACTGCAATTTTCTTTCCGAGTTTTTTCCAGTTACCTTTTTTTCAAACGTTCTCTCTGGAGTCATTTATGACCTCATTAAATCTCAAGCGGACAACGAGAGTTCAGCAGTCTTTTGCTCTCTTGAGTTTTTGAAATGTGATGGTCATTGATGTTTGGTTCAAATGAAACCTCTGCGGAATATGAGGTTTCTGCTTTATTCACCATTGAGCTACAAAGTATTTGGCACGGTACGACGCAATATTCGGTTATCGAGGCTCTCTCGGTTTTTGGGTAGCCTCTACTCTGAAACTTACACACCGCCGTGCCACAGTGTTCATGGGTCTTCGTCAGTTTTCAATTTTCCTTACTTCTGTCTGAACAACGAGAAGTGATGGGAGTAATTTGCACTTTAAAGTACTTCCCCGAATAGGTATATATCGTTCTGGCTTCGTTGACTCTTCTGTGTGTTAGGTTGTGGTTGTGGTTATTTTTCTAGTTCGCTGATCACATTCGGGAAATCGCTTGTTACTTTTTCTTTGTAGAACTACTTACGTAAAACTCTTGAATATGCTTTTCCCAAGTAATAGCAGATTTCGTACAATTTTTAGGTGGACACATTTCGAAGTTTTGTAAGACCTGAGAAGAACCCAATCTTAGATCCTTTCTGCATTGAGCTGACAGGTGAGTTAATTTTTCCAATCTGTTGCATTCTTTAAATTACTGGCAACGAAGGTTTGAAAATATTACTTTCTCCTTTAGTATCTGCAGCTCTACATAATGAGCTGTTAGAAAATTTGCCGACGGAAACGCAAAGCGAAGGCCTCATTGGTGCAATGTGTAATACGCGAGTCCCCGGAAAGGGTGATTGTGGTTCGAACTGGCCCGGGGTCCAAGTTTTGCAAACATCTCAGCATCGTTGTGGTTATATCTCACATAGTCCTCTGCCGTGAAAAATCATAGTGGGCAAGAAATAAAATGTTAACAATCTTTAGTTATTACACGATTTTTTTTATCTACGAATATTTTGCTGTGAATGGTTATGGATGACATGCTACTCAAATTTTACTTTTATGCCCCTTGTTAGCGGAATATTGAAATCACTAGTAAATAAAAACTAGTTGAAGAAGTTGCCATGCTGATTGAATTTTCTCAATAACATGAACAATTCCTTCTTCGCTGTTCACTCGCTTACGTGAATGGACTATTCTTTTGAAGTATGACTAGGAAAGACTGGGTACTGAGTGTAAGAAGTAGTTTCGATTAGTTTTTTGGGAATATGTCGCATTCCTCACACTGCTGTGTATTGTTAGACCGAAAGTTATGACCAAGTAGAACTTCCACGATGAAATGTAGTAGTCCGTGCATGTAAAGTATAGTAAGCATTCCAACTTCCATGTATATTACTAGGTAATATTATGGGTAACGTCAGCATTTTCGTTCCAGCAATTATAGAACGGGTCATCTTCAGGAATTTCTCAAAGTACCGTGGATTCTGCTCCAGTCTTCAAAGATGTTTATAGATTGTTTCGTGAATGGATGGCAACCCACAATCTTGGCGATAGTGGATGCCGTTTTGCATTTGTAACAGATGGGTGGGTGGTACTATACACTGCAGAACGTTGAACTCATTGGCGATAATATGATTCATATATGACTGGTATGTAGGCGAAATTATTTGTTATATTTTTAAATGGTTTCTCAGCTCGTAAAGAACTTCATTGCAATAAGCATGTCTTACAACAAGATTGAGCCACATATAGCGCAGTGGTCGGAGGTGCTCTGCAAAATGAGTAAATGGGATCTATGTCAGCGCCCCAGGCCCACGACGCCCTCCATTCCACCGGGGTCGGCAAATTGGTACAACTTGTCTGGAAAGATAACACTGGCTCGATACATCGGTGGAGCACCGCGTCATTGTAAAGGCCAGATAAGCATTCAATCATCTCCAGCGATGCTTAATGAGGTCAAATGTATGGCGCATCCTTCAGGGATGGATCGACAGCAAGAGCTTTATCCTTTTTATTTACAAGATTATGATGTGGCTAGCTGTCACGTTTGTATTAAAAATTCCCAACTTACGCTGCATTAACATCCTTTTAATGTTTCATTTTCTCTTTACATTTTATATTTCTCTACTAAATGGGAGTACTATTCGTATTTTTATTTACATGGCACGTCATCCTTCCTTGCATCGGTCATCCACGAAGGATTTTAGAATTGCGTGTGGGTTAGGCTGTTACTTAAGTTTTGTGTTCTTCATGAATAGCTTTGAATACTGGTTAAGTGAATCCCTCGCGGAATCATGGGAACGCTGAACTAGCGCATTCCAAAGTCTTCACCAGAGGCAATCGCCGGTCTTTCAGCATGAGCTGACTTCTTAGTTAAGACGAGTCTGGTCGGACTGTTGAGGACTGTCAAAGCAACGATTTGATTTAGTTAAGCTGGCAAAATATTGTCCCCACATCAATAGAATGGTGTATCAAAACAATCGCCACGTCAAAACCGTGGTAGTTACTACGCGAACGTTCTAACAGGCAAACACATCCTTGACATAAAGGTTAAGCAAATGTTCTAATTGTTTGGTTTTGAAATTCTTGTATGGCATGTGTCCACCTGAAAAAACATGACTCGCTCGATAACTCACTAAACTGATATTCTGCTATGATAATGTTTCAGACCACACGACTTGTGGAAATTCTTTCAGTTTCAGTGCATTCTGGTGAGTTCCACGTTCCTGTAACATACTATGTTTAAACATTCTGAATCTCTTCGAACTGAAACGGACTCGGGTTTACTTTCAGTCTAACTTTGAAGTAATCCCTCACGACTGTCGTTTCTTCATAAACATTAAGCGCATCTTTGAACAAAGAGTGATGAAGCTGGTAAAAGGAAACGGAGTAAGAGTTCTGCATTTGTAACCTTTTACTCACTGTTGTGGCACATTTGTTTTTTAGCAGTCTGGCATTCAAAATATGCTTTCTCATTACGGGTTGAGTTTCAAAGGTCGTAAACATTGTGGCCTTGACGACGCCATCAATATTGCAAGATTATGCATAAAAATGATGGAAGATAAGATAGAGTTAAGGGTAGGAATTGGTTTTAAGTCCTTTATTGTTACTCTTGGGTCATTTTCTTTCATGGGCCACTTCCAGTTCATCAAAAACGTCATGTGTTTATAGATCAACCAGAAAATGACAAGGCGACAAGATAGAAATGAGGTAATGTAGGACTAAGTCATTTCCCCTGTAAACCCATTACAACGTGCTTCGTTCAGGACCGCCGTCTAGACGAACTGGCAAGATCTGACCGAGGCGAAACTTCCGACTATCATATTTGGCACAGGAAATTGCCGCTTAAATTGCGGCATGTCACGCGCGATGAATTCTTAAGTGAAGAGTATTTGGATTGTGACTCATGTGACGATCTCGACGAGTAACTTATCTTTGCCTTATATTTTTGGAATAAATATTATGTAAACAAACTTATGTCTTCTTACTAGGAAAAAACGAAGTTATTGTTCATGTAGTAAATAAAAAGGATAAAGCTCTCGACGTTGATCAATCCCTTAGGGACGCGCCATGAATTCGACTTCACCAGGTATCGCTGGAGACGATTGAATGCATATCTGGCTTTTACAATGACTCGCGGTGGCCGACTGATGTTTTGAAGTCTGGTACCAATCTGCCGACCTTGGACGAATGTAAGGTTTGGTGAGCCACAGGCGTGGGGATCGATCCCAAGTGTGTGTCGCTGGGCGCCTCCAACCATTGAGCCACACGCGCCTTCGTTCATGCAGTGATTAACAGAAACTCAGTCCAAAGAGTCACATCTCAGCTTCTTTCTGACCACTTCAATCCTATTCTAAACAGTTTTAGTACTGATCGTGTGACGTTCTGCTATATCTGTAGGCAACCAGTTTCTCACTTTATTCACCGGCTACATGAAAGACTCCGAAGCTGTAAGGTTTCCTTTCTTTAATTCTGTATTGTTCTATTCCTACTCAACCAAAAATAATAATTTATTCAAATTATGTGATAACCCGTTTTACCATGAGATCAGAGCAAGCTTTGAATGCTTTAAGACCAACTAGAAGAGTCTGCACGTCTGAATACACAAGACAAGACAGAGGATCCAAATCGGTGTGAATACTATGCCATAGGATGAACGTACTGCTACCTGTCCATGCTCGAAATCACCTTCAACCTTGTAACACAGCAATACTTCAAACAAAGCGATCAGAGCGAGGCGCATCGCATTGAATCCAAATCTAAACACAGTTCTCTCCAAGTGCAAAAATCGGTGATTTTATACGAACACTGGGGAAAAGGCTGTGAGGTTGTTCACTCAACTCTACCATCTTCTCCTGGAAGTCAGTTGATCTTTTTTTTTCAACCACTCAATACCACCGAACTGTACCGCACCTCAGGATCGGCCCTTTGAAATCCTTGTACTCGAACACGGATCTCACGAAAACTATGAAAACGAAGTAGCAGTTGAAGGCGCTGGCGATGAACAGTGGAGAGAACACGACCCAATAGGAGACGACGTAGATTCGATACAGTTTAAGTGGCTAGAATGTCACATATTGGATATGGATATTGGGCAAAAATAGATTTCTTTACACTCGAAATTCCAAAATTCCACTTGCCAGAATCAGGAGGAAGACAAGGAGCGAAGCCACATGCAACCACAACTCGAACACCGTCAGTCCTGTCCAGTAGATCAGCTCGGACAACGACGGAAGCATCGCGGACACGCCAGAGACGCCAGGGCGGAGCCGTACGGCGGTGGCAGAGACGCAGGGTGAGAACGATTTCGTGGGAGCCTTGGAGCGCGCCATCATGGGACTTCTAGAACTCTCACTGCGTTCTGAACTGGCTCACCCGATGGACAGCTGGGCGATTGTGATGCCATCATTAGCACAGTGTGTCTTGATTCTAGCTGGAAAACACATGTATGCACGAGAACACACCCATACGAAGTAGCAATAAATCCTGGTCACTTTTTACACATATATAACAAATTCGGCCCAACTTGTCCAGGCCTTCGTTGGATCCATCTCGAGACCGCCATTGCTATCATCCCTCTGGAGCCGGGAGATGGGTAGCAAAGTTGTTTGGGACAGTCTCACTTCCTCTAATCCACATAGGATAGCCAGAGCACGACTGTCTCAAGATT
Organism: Angiostrongylus costaricensis; assembly: GCA_900624975.1. NCBI lineage: Eukaryota > Metazoa > Nematoda > Chromadorea > Rhabditida > Metastrongylidae > Angiostrongylus > Angiostrongylus costaricensis. The sequence continues at coordinate 103,911 of UYYA01003968.1, read as the reverse complement.
CTAGGGAGAATGGACTCGACCGGCACTCAACGACATTCGTGACGAGGACGGAAAAATCCAGCAGCAACTGAATCCACAAGAGTGAAGTTCGAGGAGCTCGGTGTATGGTGGATGCGCGAAAACGAATCGAGTGCAAGGTGTTCAGTTTCGTATAGTGTGATGCGTGTGATATTACGTCAACTAATAATAAGAAACAATGCAACAGATTGATTTCGTGTATCTGGTATGGACCGGACTTGAAATCCTACATGGATATTCGAGAAGCAGTGTTGCATGTACTGCTCTGTCCAAATGAACTAGAATAATGAAGAGGAATTCCGCTCTCTGTGATTTCACAAGCACGAAGTGCGATGGATACTTACTTGGATGCTTTGTTAGCCCGTCCTCATTGGTTATGCGAACCGCAACATAATTTCCATTTTTTCGGAGTTTTGCTGGTTTAACCAACGTGATTTCCTGGAGTCCCGAGGTCATTCTGCCCCAGATCGTCATCACCGCAGGCAGTCGCCACTCTTGTGGATCACAGGGAGATTTGCAACCATGTTTGACCATTTTGATACCAGATCTATGGTGGAACCTAATATTTGTTTACTCTTAACTGGGCTTCCTGGTAGAAACGTCGGACTCCTCAGCTTGTGAGGCTCTACTGGAGGGATGAATTCCCTCGCCGTACATCGCAGCCCGACACCCAGGAACATCTACCAACCACGATCAGGAGGTAAACCGTTGAGAGGAGTTCATGGATAACTGACAAAAAGGGAAACCATATGTTATTATTCATTCGCTTTTCTCATCTTTGACATTTAGTTCTGCTCGCTCGTGTGCACAGGAAAGAACCACGCTTTTTGCATAGAACATTTCATATCTATTGTTTTTGACGAAGAGCTTCTCTCGTCGTGGCTCGTCGGGTTACCTCGTTGTTCACGTCAATGTCCAAGCCACTACCGGAGTACACGCCGTGAAGCCTGAGACTATGTGGATTGAGGTCCCTTAATTGAGGATCGTAGACGTTTATCTACGTTACCATTAAACGTACACTGACTCGGTCGAGCACCAGAAAATCTTGAATTTCTCCATGTAGGGTATAATACTAGTCTAGAGGGCTTTGCTTCTTCGAGGAACTCAAGATGTGTGGTTTTTTTTCTGGAATCTTAGCAAAGACTGTAGGTCAATGGTCTTTCTGCAGTATATTTGGAAAAAAGCAAGAAACGACTTGCAACGAAAAAAAACCGAAGTGTGAGGATGTGTTTATTTTTAAAAATTTCTCTTCCTGTTTCCTCCACTTTGGTGAGATGTCGGAGGAGTTCAGACGTTGTATTCCACAACAGATGAGGGGGCTGTACGTCGTCGAACGAAACAGGCCACTTTCCACTTGTGAAAATGTGGAATTACACGATGACCAAAGAATTGAGATCACCACTACGTTGGTGTTTGATAGAGGCAAAACCAGCCAGATCGATCGCGAACAATTGCGAGTCAATTGTGCTGCAGTTCTCGTAGATGTTCTCTCTCCGCAGAGGTTACCTAGTGGCAACGGTCAGTGGGCTTGGCCATGCTTCTACAGAACAAGAGTTGATTGTTAGCTCATCTTGTTCTACCATGACATCTTGAATATGTGTAGAATCATCTAAGTCTGCGAAATTTATTGCCTTTTAGCACATGTTCTCTTCTGGATATTGGATGGGAACGGGAACATCTGTGAATGCTAGGTTGTGCTGCTCCACAAGTGGTGTTGTTCCAAATACACCGATCGCTCTAACCGCTCTACGACTTTCACTCTAAGCTTTTTTATTCAGTAGCTTCATAGACAGCTTTATGACTTTTATGAGGCTTAACGATTAGAGGACATATTCACAATTGTTGGAATGCCTTACATAACCTTTTCTAGATACCTATTGAATGTTAATTACATGACAATAATTTATTTTAAATTTTCACCCTGTCTCAACTTTTCACGAAAAGATAAGGTTGAGGTGAGCATGCTGTTTAAAGATGTTTGATGAAGTACGACAACACTACAAGGCTTTGCGCGACTTTTAGCCTTCTAAAAGTGTCATGGAAATCGCAATGGTTCTGAAATGTCGTTCCATAACATCTAGTGGGGGACAAAAGTATGTGAAAAAACGTACTAGCTTAGAAATGAGAACGATTTTAGAATAGAGGCTTAGCTAACAAAGCGGAATCCCAGTGTAGTGATGTTTTGTCCAAAGTACAATGTTTTGTTTGACCGGAGAATCTTTCGCGGTCCTATGGTCGCACGTTAGTTTCAGCTTTGTATAGTGGATGGGGACCTCAACGAAGGCTGAAAAACAGGAGACTATCCACTGCTATCGGATAACCGTTTGAGAACCTTTTTTGAAGATGGCTCGAAAACCTGCGGAATCCGAATCGACAGTTCCACGCTACTGAAATTGATTTAGACAGATGACGATGTACTCCGTAGCGATGATCAAAAGCTCAAGCAGCAGTTCATGTCAGACGCGAAATTCCCATTAAAAGGGCGTAGCCTTCCGCAAGGATATGTAGGACCATGTATTTTGGCGTCTTGATTCCTAACTAATTCACTACAGAACAGAAATTAAATCCGAAAAAGTGCAAGAATAACCGCTCTGCAACCAGCAAAAGGACCAGTTCTGGCTGTGGCTAGACAACGGATTGAGTTATGTGCATTTGAGATCAGCGAGAAAAAGTACTAGGTTAATGTTTAGATAACAATAGCTGCCGTCTTTTTCACTGTCATGTGTTTTGCTATGTTGGCTCAGAAAACGTCTTCTCGTACTAAAAAAGTTCGCTCATGTCCTGACGAGGTACAGTGTACTTTGATAACTACTTTAGTTATTCGATTGTGAGTTGTTTGTGCGCTAAAAAGTATTTCATGAAAAGGCATTTATTTGACATTCTCTCCCTCCCTCTCTCTCTCTCTCTCTCTCTCTCTCTCTCTTTCTCTCTTTCTCTCTCTCTCTTGAACACCTTTTCAACGAATTTTGGTTCTCTGCAAAGATGTGGTGCTACTCAGTAGCATCGCAAATTTTCGTTTTGAGGAAAGATTTGGTTTCCTCTATAGAAGCATTAACAGTGTCTGTACTTTACTAAGACACTGACCAACGAACAAAAAAATCCTTAGCAGCTAGAGTAGTCTGTCTGAGGAATAGTTGTGCTAAAAATAAGCAGAATAAGCATAAGCAGAAATATTTTTTGAGCAAATAACCGGAGTAACTGGAAATTTTAATGGTGTTCTCATTCCAGATATGAGAATTGAAACCGGATCGGCTGTAGACGCTTCGTAACTCCTTGACTTAGACGTGGCATGCACGAGTTGCCTTGTTCCTCATGTCGTGATTTTGCGTTTTTTCAAATATGCAGCGCTAAATCGCTTTATTCTCTGCGAGCGTTTACCGTCTCATCCTGGACTGGGTGTGCTCTACGTGTGTTTCACTACCCTGTGTAACACTGAACTTCTTGTGGCTTTTTTTTTCGAAGAATGAGCGCGCAGTACTGAAAGGTGCATGTCATCCCACTAATTCGTTTGATCTCACAGTGACACTAAGGAAAAGCTTTCTCCAAGCATTTATTATGATATGTTTAGAACGTTTTTCTTTTGAAGGCATAATGTTCTATCCAAAATTTGTCGCTAATCAGTGGATGTTCCTTGTTCGAGGGATGTCGATCTGCTTAGTGGTGAGAAGAATAGACGAGCACCTTTCCTCGTGGCGAAAAGGCTGTTATGGCGAATCAGAATTGTCCTTGACTTGTATCATAGGCTAATTCAGACGACGAGTTTCCTGTTTATGCCAGCCACACTAGCTCGTGCCTTTCGTCGTCACGTAACCGTATAAGTACTAACGATCGTAGAGCATTTACACTTATGCCTATTCTATCCTGAACGTAGATTGAAGTTAGATTCTTTAATTGAGTAAATATGAATATGAAGTAAGTAGAAGCAATTCCTGCCCCACTTCCAATAAATTAGCTCACATCTATTCTCGAAAACCCTGGAACAAGCATCCAGTTAGCTCCCGACTTCTTACTAAAGGCGGCAAAAATAAATATCGTCAAATGAAAACTATCGTCATAAGAGAGTGTGAGCTTTCTAAGTTTGTTGACTGAGGCGCGCCAAAATAGAAGCACGGTAGAAGGAATTAAAACTTCATCGTTTTGTGCTCGAATCGCTCCGTTTTTAATTTAGTACATTCCTTTCCAAATTTCTTATGGTTCATAGCAGCTCTATGGATTAGAAATTTCATGGTTTTTAGCACCTATGTTCTTTATTTTCTTCTTAGATACAAAGCTTGCTGTTTTCACATGACATGCTGATTCTAGCAGTTCCAATAGTTTCATTTTCTTATAATCATCGTGAATGAATACAACTGGACTCGTATGTTGGTGGTTATCCCTTGTGAATCGGAGGGATGTTTTTCGTCTTCACGTCTACGATTCGACGACAGAGATTCATGAGATTAGTTGACCGACCGTTCAGGCAATCGAGAGCAGTGTATTAGTTTGAACCTATACGATCCTTTCATTATATTCAATTAGGACCCATATCAGGTCTACACAATGACTTGTCTGTCGATATATCAACCAAGTGTGATTTGTTCTTTTCAAAGGTTCCTTTTTCTTCTCACTGAGGGAGGAGTCTACGGTTTTCGCATGGAGTCGAAATGATCGATATCGAAATCCATGAGGCTTCTCTCCCACACTGTCTCTTGCTGTTTTCCTCATCGAGAGGCCTGTGTTTGTGAGGATTTTGTGGGTGGAATACCCATAATCCATGCTTATTTTTTGCAAATACTGGGCTGCATTAGTGAGATGATTAGCGTTTTTCCGTCTCGAACTTCTTAACGTCAATATTTCCTTCGGCACAAGTAGAGAGATGGCCTAAGCGATACACATCAATGTCACAGATTGCGAGGCAATGAAACTCACCTCTATTTGCCAAGCAATTCCGGGTTTCAAAAGGTGCTCTTTCTGTCTAGTTTTTCGGCCTTCTTCGATCACCGTAGCTGTTGCAATGGAACATTTCGTGCGGCACCAGCCGTCACTTTTATGTCTCTTTAACTCGAACGTCTTGATAGACATTGTCAGAGAACATTACGGATTTACATGCTCCATTTGTCATGCTTTGGCTGTTTATTTGTTTAATCTGAAGAGAGATCATCGCTTACGACTCTGATCACGTTTTGCATCCAACTTTGTCCCCAGTTTTTTCTTCTGATACGGTAAAGATGCATTTTCCCCAAACATACTGTTAAAACGCAGACAAATTCTTTACTGTTATACTTAGTGAGCGAAGCCTCTAACAACTCGCCGACCCTCATGAAGTGAAAAATTTGGTTGACCTACAGTATTTTTGGGAAAATTCTCCTGTGTTTATGCGCATTTCGTCTTACTGCGTTTCCCTTGACAAACAGGCACCGCTCGCCACGCTTCCATCCAGATCACTTCCACACCACGCGCCGTCATTCCACGTTCTCTACTTTCCGACTATCACATATTCCTTTCGGAATAACATTTCCAAGGCTCATAGAGCACTACTCCTGTAACTCAATGGACTACTGTTTTTCAATTCTTTTATTTCAACTGTAGTTATGTATTGTGTATAATACGCATGGGTTTCGACTATTGCAAATATCGGAGATTTTTTAACGGTAAATTTCCGTAGCATGAAATTATATCGTGCTTACCTTCTTCTAATTTCACGATAGGTTTCGAAGAGTTCCACTCTGACACTCCTCTCATCTTTGTATTGACCTGAGAACTGAGTTGGTGTACTAGAAAACACCTTTATACGAAAAAGAGCTTCGGGAGCAGATGACAAGTACTTGAAAGAATACTCTATCTCTCTGAGAACTCAGAATTTATAAAATTTTCTCAGCAAGTTTTGAGTTGAACGTTTTTTAAGCATTCGCAAAGCACTTGACCGCGAAACTGTTTAGGGTGATTTTCCCGTTATCTTTTCATATGCAAATATTTGTGTCGCTCGACCTAACCAGCATGCGCTTGGTTGGCATTCGGCTGTCACAGCAGCCAACTTTTATCGGGCTCTGGAGCTCGGGTCTTCTGGATCATTCTCGAGGCTTATCCTTATCTCGGATTCGCAACCGCGTTTATCAACTCAGACTGTTGCAATTCAACTCAGCGCTTGCATTGGGAAGAATGTATTCAGATATTATCTATATTTCCTTTCCTATGTGATGGTTGATGAGGATTTTCCATGTAGGGTTTTACAAAGTAAAATGTATCTGGTTTCGATCTTCTAAGACAGGACATATTCTTTTTAGGTTCTTATTTTTGTAAGTTTCCTCTTTAACCGAAAGGTTAAAATTGATGTCTAAAGAATGAAAGCTGATTGATAGGACGGCTAGCGTTGATTTGTCACTTGAGATCGTACTTGTCACTGTTTTCTGTACTATTTAGTGTTTCTCGTTGATCTTGATCCTAAACGTCAAGGACATTTCCCACCAGTCTAGTTTCAAAATGCCACACAACAATGCGATTTGTTAGTTCTTTCGCCGATCTACTTCGTTGATAATGAGGCCACCAAGACCGGTCATAACGAGACCTCCATGCGACTTCGGCTTCTGTTCACTACTAGTTCTCTGTCGGTGCTGAACGGCATCGAATTCGTCTTTGTAATTTAGGCATTGAATTCCCTTCGTCTGGTCCTTTTCTCTAACAGCTTTTAATCTCGTCAATTCTAGCGATAGAATCTTGCCATTAATGAACTAAAACGTTTAAAACACGGATCCTTAATAACACTGGGAACCGGCAATCTTCTATGCATACCCTTACATTCCCATAAATTCATGTTTTATTCATATTCTAAGGCGCGTGTAGCGCAGTGATCGAGGGCGCCCTGCAACACGCGTGGAATTGATTTGCGCGTCTAAAGCTCACCAAGCCTTTCATGCCTCTGGGGTAAATTGGTTCTAGACCTCTCTGAAAGGAAAGGAACATTGGTAGGTCATCGGGAGTCATTGTAAAGGCCAGATATGCACTCACGCACCTCCAAACGATGCTTAATGAAGTCGAATGCACGGCGAATCCCTCAGTGATTGATGAGGGCCGAGAGCTTTATCTTTTTATCCATTATTTATTCATCTTCTAAGTGTTTTGTACAGAATTACGCATTGTAAACCATTGGTCTAGGTGAAGTATAGGTATTGATTTCCAGCACACCTATCACTTGACGTATTCTCTTGAAGAATCCTGCTTTTGAAACAGATTGACAGGAAAGTGTTTAGAAAAAGGGACTTGTTTTTTATGTGATTACACTTGGCAGATGCGCTTACAAGGAAGTTGATTCAACATTCTAGTCGTCTATCGTACATTTCCTGTTCTTTAGATATGTTGAATAGGAATACGTGTGTTAATGGAAGCACACCTTTCCATTTCTGCAGCAAGTTCAGTTTTGTATTCGGCGTTGATTTTGTACATTTCATCTGCTTGGCGCTCAGCATTTCATCTGCACTACGGAAACAGATGACGATGTGCCTTATTTTCATGCGAAACCACCATTTGATCCTGTGGTCATCATGAAAATTATTAAATTCCTAAGTTTTTCAATTTGAATGGCGTACCTTACTTGAGTATCTCAATCGCCAGCTTCGTGAAGAGTCGTGTAGGCTGCGGCACATTACTTATTTGGCTGATAATTTACTGCTATGGCAATAACCTTTCCTCCTTGTATTGTTGAATGTTGAACTCTTCCTCAAATTTATGGGATGAACGCCTGTCCCTTGTATCCTACGAGCTCCTCCGTATTTTCAATGGGTTTTTCATAGGATCTCCTTTTTTCTTGGGATTGTTGAGTTACGTATGTGACTGTAACTATGAGAATTGGACCTGGAGAGCGAACTGCTGCATCTTAGTGTTCATATCGGGTGTAGTGCTAACAAACTTTTTTCGTTCTGTCTTGCTTTACTTCTCGGCTAATCTAGTCGAGCACTGTCACCTTACTTTCTACCTTATTGTCATACCACTTTCTTACTGGTTTTTCACATTTTCACAGTCCTGTTGGGTCGTGAACACCCTGCGTGATGTTCATCTACCGAGATGGCCAATGTGTAGAATAAAGTGTGAAGAATTTTTCATTACAACCACTGAGCTTGCAAATTTTGGTCTTCCATTACAACATCAGTGACTTCTTCTAGAAGATAAATAGAAACACCCTTCAAGCAATTTGTCCTGAAAATCAGGTCATCATGTCTACACTACGGTGTGACTGAGTGAAATAAACGAATTCCATGGCCCCGGGATTGCAAAATGAATCGACTCCACCAGCATTCAGCGGAATCCGGAAGAGATACTCAATCAATAGTCGAGGGATTGTACATGCAAAAATCGGAAGACCTTCGTGGACGGTTTTTCCTGCATGCCGCTTCCGATTAAAGAATAGTTTGATTGGGCAGTTGTTCATTCAGTGAAAAAGAAAACATTATTGCTTGCTTATCTGCCTAATAGTTCATAAGTATAAGTGGAACATGGTTGCACATTTCTTAGAAGTTCATCATTATCGTGGTCTACATTTCATCTTCAATGCACATGGCGCTGTAACCCTTTCAACTGGATGTATTTCTTCGCGATAACCCACAAGGGGCGGATAAGACAGTGATAGTGATGCCAATCATCACGTACAGGGCTCTGGTGCGATCACGCTCCGGGCTCACCAAGTCTGTTATCTCTGCAAGGTCGAGAAATAGGTACTGGCCTTGTTAGGGAAAAAATATAGTCCAAGTCGGAACGCTCTAGTCCGGTTACATCAGGACTCCAGGGAGAATCGACTCGACCAGCATTCTACGACATCCAAGATGAAGTGAAATACCTCAAACAGCAGCTGAAGCCACGCGTAAAAATTGGAAGACCGTAGTGGACGATGAATGCGAGGAAACGAGTCGAATGTGAGAAGTGCTGAGATCCGCAGAGTAGATGTGAAAAACGGGTCGTGTAAAAAAAACTACGTGATACGGGACCAAAAAACGTTTAATCGTAGATTTCTCGACATATGGGATATGCGAACACATGGTAAACAAAGCGTAACTCAAATGGAACGAATGCTGGCTTATCGCAACTATGTGTAGTGAAAAGTTGCTTCGCAGTTATACCTCTCCAAGATGATATTGATCATGGGAAATGATTATTTTTATGCACCTCACTTCCTACCTCTCATACGAGAAATTCACTTGCTTCAATTATGTAAATCTTCTTCATATCCAGTACTAAGACATTTGTACCAGCATTGGTTAGGAGGAGGCGAAAAATAGGATGACTTGTCGAAATTCTTCGTAAGAAGTGTTGAGAAGTGAGACGTCATTCTTCGCTCATCTATTCAATTATGTGGTTCTGTAATCCATAAAGAAGAACAAAAATGCAGTCTACACCTCAACAATGAATATAGCACTGATTAGACGTAATTTATTCAAACAGAGATTTTAGCTCTGACCAAACTCCACACTGCGTCAGATAAGTGACATCGGGCTAGATGTCGTATGTGCTGCTGTACGCTGAACCTCATTTCGCTACTGCCGTAGACAGTGATCGCTCGTACAGCTCTACAACCGGCAACATGAGTGTCGTGGTAAACAGCGCCTCTTCTGCTGTAAAGCATTCCTTGTTGTGACTACCTGTTTCGTGGTCAGGTGAACGTCTACAAATAGAAGCAGTCCTCGTTTCTTCGTCCCTTTGTAACATTCGACAGCAATCGTACTTCTCTAATGGCTCGTGATCCTCTTCCAGTTAATTTTGCGCGCACGCTTTCTAATTCTATTGGAGTGTTTCTTTCACATTCCGAGGAACAAACCTCAGCCGCCGTGCTTCACTTTGTAGGAGCGCTTTTCTATGGTCTTTTCTATAACTGAAAAAAGGATGCGGTTCACCTTTATGAACGTTAAATGGCTTTGAAGGAATCGGCCTACATGGAAAATTTTAGGACATTTTCTGGGAATTTTTTCTTCGTAATTATTCTGGCCCTACTATTCATGATTCCTCTTAAAATCTTTTTTTCGCTAGATTAGTTTGATTTCCCGCATAGAGATTTTTACTGTGCACCTCACTTCGATTTGTTTACGAACAATAACTCAAGCACTCTTGCGTCACATAATCGGCTCACTTCCGCTTTCGAGGGTAGTTTTACCTCTAAATCATTTCTTGAAAGCGAAAACTCCACCCACCCCCTATTATTTGAAGTATGCCCCAAATTCAACCCTTTTCCTTTTATGTTGTAGTTCCGTTCCTTTCAATCTTGTAGACCTAGCTCAATGTGCTTTAACGATATCAAATTTTGTGCAAGACTGAGCTGTCCGCGGATTCTCCGTAGATACTATCCAGCCCATTATTTTTGAATGGCTCTCTCACTGGGACCTGCCTTACGATGAAACTTTTCGATTCTTGTTCTATTGTACTAATCACCTTTAAACTTATTTTAATTAGGTTAGATAAATTTCAGCCGTGTATTTAATTTCCATCCGACATTTTAGTTGTATCCAGGTCGGATTTGCACTAGGTTGACGGAGGTATTTATTAGTTAGTGCGAAAACTTCTGTATGTCTAAATAAATGTAAGTTGAACAGCCAACATCGTGCACGGATGCGATGCCTTTAGCTCTTTCTCGGCCGTTCTGTTCAGGAAGAGTGGCCGTAGTCATTTGTAATCACGGCTGTTGACCTAGGCCGAGCGTGTGGGAAAATGCATGTCATACTGCATAGAAATCCGGTTCTCTCATCGTGCACATCTTTCCTTAATTAAATCCCATATTAATTCAGTTTCGTACCTGCACATCCAGCTCGCGGATAAATCAGTGGTTAGGATAGCCGTTCAATACTTGCGCTATACTCAGTCGTTCAATCCTGCACTTGATCAATCAAGCCCTATCTCTTTGGATCGAAATATTTTAGCAGATGGAGAATGCTCTCTCCTGTCCAAAAAAAGCTCTGGACTGATTCTGATGGAAATCTGAAAATGCTCTAGTAGATCTATCTCAAGGTTATAGGGAGGATCAACTCGATCAGTATTGAACTCTTGAGAAAGAGAAAATGCTCATATAGCAGCCCATACCCATATACGATTACAATTCTGAGTAGCCGATGCAATACAAAGGACCAAGTGAAAGATGTGGTGAGATCCGTAGAGTGTATGAGGACGTGTCACGAAAAGAAATAAATAAATCTTCAACAGCCACTCCATCTTTGGTATATTACCAAATCGTCTTGTTCCTCAAGGAAAATCTGTGTGATTTAATTAACGCACTCGTGGCGATGCTGCTTTTGGAATAACTAAGGTAAATGAAAATTGGACTTTGCGACATATAGAACAGGCTTTCCACTATCGCTCTAGAGACGAGTCTATTGAATTGTTTAGGATTTTTATTTATCTAATGTGCCTTAGTTTAGAGGTGGGAGACTAAACTATCTTTGGTCACACAAAATGGGCACAAATTCATAAGGCAAATATTGTGGGTAATCTGGAAATGCATCGGTGATGATTGTACCTTTACAATCCCATTCGGTGTTTATTTACGTAAGTGCAGATGTTCAGCGATAAAACAAACAGGCCTTTTCATAAACTCGTCTAAAATGATGCGCTCTTGCAAGCTCTCGCTTCTATTGTCGGTTAAACTTGAACATAGTTTGTCAAGTGACTAGTTTGTTCATGTGCCTGGAGATACGCATTGTCTCGAGATCCTTGCCTAGACACTTTGCATTGACATGTCTTCGCGTCGTCCTTAGAATACGATATTAATTCGTTTCTGTCCAATAACTCTCATCGTTGCAAGAAAGTATCGGTAGCTAAAGTTAGTTCTTACGTTCGACAAATGAACTGGTGTATTCACTTTTTATTTACTGCCTATTCTTTTTTAACGGCGTGTTATGATGTGAAATAACTACGTTAATGCTAAGTTATTTGCAAAATTGCGGACCGTAGGTGTCTGCGATGAGGACTGAACTCGCCACTACCCTTTCCGGGGTTAAGCCGTTCACCACCACACCATCCGGGTTCTTCGTTTCGTTTTTCTCTGGTGTATTTTCTCGGTAAATTAGCTCGATATTCCTTTGCTCTTCCAGGAATCCAATGACGTAGTCAAGTATTCTTTTTCCTCCATCTTCAGTCCTACCATATCATCACCGTTGCAATAGCTTTTCGCTTCGCAGCTTATACCCGTGACTCGTTTGTTTCGTGAGAATTCATTTTTCACGAAGACATCTTTGATCGCTGGACTTGGGACTATCCGTAAGATACGGTTCATGTAGAGATCGATAACGTGTTTGCCAGTAGGAGATGGATATTGTTCAACTTTAGCGTTGTTCCAGCTTTTTGCACGTGAAGAGATTAGATCATGCGAAAGAAGCAAAAAAAGCGAGTCATATGCAACAAGGTCAACGGTGTCGTATCTAATTAAATATCCAAGAAAAGATCCGAATACATGACATGCTGCTGGAAGGTTTTCGAAAAAGAAACGGAATTTATTGTTCTTTATACTGACTTTTTATTTACTGCCTATTATAATTTTTCATGGCAGGGTATTACGTGTGAAACAACCAAAACGACGCTGAGATATTTGCAAAATTCCGGACCGCAGGTGTCTGCGGTGGGGAACGAACGCGCGCTATTGTCCTTTCCGGGGAGTAGCGCACTCCACCACCACACCATGCGAGCCTTTCATTTCGCCTGTCTCTCAGCTCTTAGCTGCCAGAAGGGGTAGTAGCACGTTCGTTTCCCACCTTAAACTACTCTTAATCTGAAAAATCTAAGCACTGAACGTTCTATCAAGCGAAACTAAAATGTCCTGAAAACAGGGTACTTGCGACAAGGGGCTGGTGCAAAACACATTGAAGAATCGTATAAAATGCTGAGATATTTGCAAAACTCCGGACCGCAGGTGTATGTGGTGGGGAACGAACTCGCGCTATTGTCCTTTCCGGGGAGTAGCGCACTCCACCACCACACCATCCGAGTCCTTCGTTTGGCCTGTCTCTCAGCTAGTTCTATTGATCATTTACTGGCTAGCTAACTGAGAGCGGAGAACTGGCTGAGAGACAGGCAAAACGAAGGACTCGGATGGTGTGGTGGTGGAGTGCGCTACTCCCCGGAAAGGACAATAGCGCGCGTTTGTTCCCCACCGCATACACCAGCGGTCCGGAGTTTTGCAAATATCCCAGCATTATATACGAGTTATATTCCACAACATACCCTGCCATTAAAAAGAAAAAGGCAGTAAATAAAAGGGTTAGGTCATTGAAGAATGTTAGTAAACGGCATCTACAGAAAAGTCGCATAGAAAAATCTTCATTGACATGAAAAGACGAAGCTTCCGAGGAAAACGTGTTAAAGAGGAAGGTTTAAGTAGATGCCGTTCTAATTTCCTCGACTACAAAATTTTGATATCGGCGCTCCTAGGAGAATGATGACTGCAATTTTCCGCAGTGACGCAGAATCGTTGACGAAAAAATTCTCTACAAATCTGTGCCGACTGAAATACAACACCATTCCCCGAGCTAACCATAACCATTGTAACCACCGGCAAGAATCTTTCTCGGAGAAGATCGAACTGCAGTTAGAAGCCTTAGACCTGTCACAGCTGTTAGATCGGACACTATTTCTTTTCATTCTCTGTGGCTTCTTCCTACACTGTGCATTTATGATATATATATATATATATATATATATATATATATAT
>UYYA01003968.1:0-89793 GCA_900624975.1 Angiostrongylus costaricensis | reverse complement strand
TATATATATATATATATATATATATATATATATATATATATATATCATGAAATGTTTAAGTGGAACATAACCAGTGGAGAAGTTCACGCTCTGTGCGTTTGCACAAAAAGGACAGCAAGAACGATCTTCACAAAAACCTTCCTATCAGGTTTACTGAGAGTGCTGTGCAAGCGTTCCACCACGACTATCCTCAATCGCATCTCGAATTACTTGGATAAAACCGAATATAAAGCGCATGTTGGATTGCGCGTCGGAATTAGCCGAATGGCTGTATCCAAAACAGGGTCATAGAGGTCTGCAGCGAATACCAGTTATCCTTTGTTTTAACTTTCGCTGACTACGACAAAGCATTTTAAAATGTAGCAACTAACGGTGTCTTTTTCGTTTTAGTTACGCCGAATACAGGAATCAGTATACTTAAAGGATACGGTTTTTCCAGCAACCGCACAATAAATCTCAAGACCGATATTCCTTTAACCTCGACACTGATAAGGATAAAGCTCTCGGCGTTGATCAATCTCTGAGGGATGCGCCGTCCATTCGACATCGTTAAGCATCGTTTGGAGGCAATTGAATGCATACCTAGCCAATGACTCGCGGTGGCCTGCCGATGTGTCGAGCCAGTGCTGCTGTCTTCCAACACAAATCTGGTACCAATTTACCGACCTCGGAGGGTTGGAAGGCTTGGTGGGCTATGGGCGCAGGGCTTGATTCCACGTGTGTGTTGCACGTCGCCCCTGACCACTGCGCCACACCATTGATCAATAATTCACCGTTTTTCTTGAAGAGCAAAAACGAGGTTGTTATTACAGCATTTATTATTACGTAATAGCTGACGTTTTACATCCCTTGCTCATGTAAGACTCTGTGCTGCTGTTTTCAACTGAATATCTGGAGGACTTTCAAGTAATAAAACGGCTCTGAAGAAAGCACTACCATCGAAACGTTAACATTGCGCATTAATAAATGCTGCAATAACAACCTCGTGTTTGCTCACGAAGAAAACCAGTGAACTTCACAGCATTACGGTTGGAAAAGGAGTACGACGATATTATCGCCAAAGCTGTTTAGCATCGCAGTACGGTAATATATGCACCTACTTGATTAAGACGAATGAAGGATGCCTGCTGATACATGTTCCCCTTCAACCTTCATCTTCTTGATAAAGCTATCATCTTTCTGAACATTCTGACAGTAAGAGCAAAAGGTGAGCAACATCCTGACACAGAAAAGACGGGTTTTTCTGTTAATCGGAGAGGAGCCAAATTCATAGAGGAATCGTGATTTGAAATAGGTCGTATTATTTTAAATGAATTTTCAAATGATAACGGTACCAAGAGTTGGTTTATCTAGTGCTTTGAATTGGTATGGATTCCTCCTCAATAAGAGGTCTCAGTACTTGCATCCTTGTTGTGCATGTTTTTCGGAAAAACTGCGTGCAGCTTATAAGCATTTTAGTTATTCCTTCTGAAGATGGACTGCGGAACTACACATTAAAGCAAATTTCCAAACTTTTGAAAAGACGGCGGTACGTCTTTGATGCGTAGCAAAATATTTTTTAAGTAATAAATATAAGAAAGGGGTGTCAAATAATGAGGATAAGAGGTGAACGATGAACTAGAAGAATCTAGACTGAATTTTGGAAAATGAGAACGATCTCGATGGGAACCTCTGGAAGATGTGCCAATGTGTCACACCTATACTCCATCTGTTTTCACACCTGCGATAAACACTGTAGATCCTCAATCCGCAGCCAAGCCCACCACACACAAAAACCCGATGACCTTTGTAGATAAGATTTATAACACAACTCAATGAGTGGAAGGTGTATTAAGGTTTGTAAAAAGGGTAAAAGGGATTATTCTAGCATCTGGTGCATATTTAGCTTTAATATTTGATGTAAGAGGAAATATTCATGGTAATTTTTTTTACATCCACTAGGATTGTTTTTGATTGTTCGTCTTTATTGAATGAATCTCCTAAGAAGATATGATAGGTCGACGGTCATGAGAAAATATATTTCTCTTCTCTTTCATGCTGCTGTTCCCTCACACTTTTGAAACCTTTGTGGCCCGTACGTTAGCAGTGCTCGTGAAATTTGTTGGCAGACTGTAGCGGCCTATTTGGTCCTAAATCGGGGTCCAGCTCCGTTTCGCTTGTAGAGATCGAATTTTTTATGTTTCTCATAATGCTGCTCGTTCTGTTAACTACAGGACTGAAGACTTTTGGTAGTGCTATAAGAAGATAGTCATCCTTTCCCGGCTAGTTATCGGTGGACACTCAGTTTTCGCGCCGAGGCTCGTCGAAAATCATCTCGTCATATTTCGTTTGAGTCTGTAACGAAGGATGACAAACTGATACAACTGCTATATTAAAGTATATTACACTTTAAACACATAATGCTCGACGCACGTTGATTTCAATGCTATTGGTGGGAAAATAGTGGCAGCTTTCAACTATAAATCAACATATTTCAGCTCGTAATAAACTTTACTAATTGAAAACGAAAACAGGGAGATTCTACAGATCTCTGATTACAAAAGGCGAATCCTCACTTTGTAAACTTCTGATTTTCTGAGTCTCACACTTGTTTTCTTTTTAAAACTCGTATTTCGAACACCTCTCCCAATGGTTTACCGCCACATCGTGACAAGGAGGTGTTCCTGGGTGTCGTGCTGCGATGTACAGCGGCGGGGATTCATCCTCCTGGCAGCATCTCCCAAGCTGAGAAGGAGTCCGGCGTTTCCATCAGGAAGTCCAGTTACGAGTAAACCAATATCGGGGTCCGCCACCGTTTGGTATCAAGCTAGTCGCATGGTGGCTCCTGATCCACAATGGCGGCAACTGCCTGGGGTGGCTACGACCTGGGACAGACTTTGGCCAACCTGACTTAGGAATTCCAGAAAATCACAGTGGCTAAACCAGCAAAACTGCGAAAAATGGAGAATATGCTGAGGCCCGCACAATCAGTGAAGACGGGCCGTCCAGGTACCTAAGTAATCGGTATAACTGGTAAATACTACGTCGAACGTCGACGAAGACCGTTTTCAACAAAGGACGTGGAATCCGGCTCCAAGATTTCCCATCAGAAATCATGGATATGGGAGTTTTCAGGTGTTCAAGTGTCAAGGATTCGTGACTTTTCGTCTCATCCTCTTATATCGTAGTTTAGATTTTGTAAAGATGACCTCTCCAAAACTTCGTTATGCAAGCCGTTCGTGTTGTTCAGTGTTTTGACGCATACACAGTCGGACACGTTGTGTACTACTGATGCAACCGGTTGGTATTTATCCCATTGTGACTGAAATCTCTAGTTAATAAAGATTCCGAGCTGAAAAAACCGTGTTTTCCGTTTCCTCGATTCTCTATAAGCACGACTATCCCTGCTGGAAGCTGAAAGCCGTTTAGAGGTATTTCCGTGATACTCCGAGGTGGTTGAAGTTCATCCGTTTGTTTAACAAAACGGGAAAAACTGCTTGTTAATGCTAACAATTTTCATTGCATAAGTCGGTGATCACTTATCGTATAATTTTATCGTTTTCTTTCTCCCCATCTAATCATCAGTTGTGGTTTTTTTTTATCGTCGACATTCTTTTTCAAGAACGTCACTAACAGCGAACGCTGAGTGTTGCCTTCTCGTTAAGCATGCGAAGACCGCCGCTGCAAGGAGAAAAGGTGAAGAAAAAAGAAGATTGGTGTGGATATTGGAACCGAATCATCTTAACTCTGATGAAGGCTAAACTGTTGATGAAATATTGGCTATACTGAAGTCCCGCAAGCTTATCAATGAAGAAAGACATTGATTATCCATGCCGAGATTCAATGAAAGTCTCCATCGACATCATGGGCGCCATGTGTTCTCTAGAAATGGCTCACAGATTCATAAAGTGATGAGTGGTTCCGACTCTAAAATGATGTTCATATGATTTTCTCTGTTTGTTTGTTGTCATTCTAAGAAGGCTTTCTTGCATTCGTTTAGTTGATGTTCAACTGCCATCTGTTCAATTAATTCCAAGGTCGGCACTAAATGCTGCGTTGGTCGCCGATACCATTACCACTCGCCGTGCAAGATCGATTCATCTTACACTTAAACGGTACTAATTCTCTCTAGTGTCTCTAATCCCTTTCGCATATCCCTTGTAGAAGTATCTTAAAATGGATTTCTCCTTCATGTTTAACGAGGTTCAAAGTTGTCCTATTATCCAGCATAGCTTTTTTATGCTTCTTTGTTCGCCAAGCCTTCACGTGACCACTTCGGTTATCATCTTGTAAAAATTTTCTTATCCATTTATCACTGTTCTTTGAATTTTCGGTTATGCATGTTTCCGCGAGAGATTTCACTATATGGCTATGAGCCTTTAGGTGCCCGCTATGATGGTTCCATCTAATTCCTTTCGTTTTTAAACTGTTTTAGGTGAAGATAACTTCGTATCTTTTACTAGTTCTTGTATGCATACAGAGGGAAAAAATTACAGTCACCTTTAAATTTTTTTTTCCAAAATCTATCTTGTATATATATATCCCCAATTTCATTTCTAGTAATTAACTTTATGACTTTATGAGATGTCTTACTCTATAAGAACCACCTAATTGTTCACCGGCTTATAATGCCGTGGAGGTGTTCCTAGGTGTTGCACCGGTTAGCAATGAGCTCTCTGTCCGTATGTTCAGCCAAGCTGAGCAGGGCGTTTCCACTCATAAGAACACCTATAAATAAACCTAGACCACAGAACACTTCCATCCTGCAAGTAGCGCAGTTGCTAGAGAGAAGATTTCCTCCTTTCTCTTTCTCTCTCCTTATTTCTGGTCTACAAGGGTTGACTAGTACTTGTAATGACGATCTGGGAAAATTTTGGTTTTGTTGAAAACTTTGGTGGTGGAAGAACTAGAAATTTTTTCTCTACAACAACGCGATTTACGCGCAACCGGGCAGGAGTGATTTTCGCTGAAGGTGGACGACGCGAGAAAAGAAACAATTTTGTGACTACTACCACCTTGCTTTCAGAGAAATTGGATTTAGAACCCCAGTCAAGAAGATTAATTACCATATAGCCTATCACCAACAATAATCAACATGCATATCCAAGAGACGAAGGAACGCGATGTGGGAATGTTTGCCGGCCATCGTACATATGGCCAAAGATACGGCTGGTTGTGATTCATTCTAATGCAGTAAGACCACACCTACGATTCTTCCTAACCTCATCATTTTAGTACATCTGTAGTTCATTATTTTTTTCCTACCTGACCCGTTATCACATCTGCTGTGCGGATCCCAGCACTTCTGGCGTTCGATTTGTTTTCCTCACACTCGTCGTCCACAATGGTCTTCGAGCGCATTTCACGTGTTATTTCAGTTGCTCCTCGAGGACTTACTCTTAATTATGGTTATCTTAGAATGCTAGTTGAATTGATTCTCCTAGCAATGGTGTTGGTAGCCGGACTAAGGCGTTCCCACTTGGGATGGAGGAGAATGTTGGGGTCGTGGGTCGAACTCGCACCTTTGCTTCCCGATCGACGGCACCACTAACCACAACGCTATCCCAGCCATCCGTTTTTCATTATTACTCACAAGTACTCCGCGCCTCTTACTATTTTTATCAAACTGCGTCTTTCATATAGTCCAAGTAAAACCACACACTATTGCGATTTTTCGTTGAAGCAAAGTAAAGAGAAATACGTTTCGATGAAAATTCCTCTCACATGGTGGTATAATCCTACAAATAAAATGTTGGCTATTTCGTATGACAGTTCAGTGTCGTTTTACATGTTCGATAGAGTGCCCATACCACTACCTCATTCATATCAGTTCTCAGCAGCTGATCGACACTAATCGTTGCTGCTTTTCTCTGCATGCGGCCGGTGTTGACGAGAAGATTGCCGTTATCATGTGATCGAAATCATCACCGTCTTGAAGCGTCATCCATCACCACAGTTCTTTACCCGACCATTTCACATTCCGAAACTCTTCTTTTTTTCATATTACCATATTTTCGTTTGCGATGTTTACTAACCCTTTTTTTATTTAGAAAATGCTAAGGTCTTTTTCATGTAATTTTGACATTTGGCCTGAGCGTCCCTCTGAACTTGTAAGAAGTCCCAGAAAACATTTCCTTCTTTCTGATTTGGTGTCGAAAGAATTTATCGATTACACAGAGAAAAAAGAGGCTAAAGCGTACAATCAGTGACAGTTTAAGGTTCTGGTAAGATATAAACTAAACAAGTGCTACAGTCACCGATTTACCACCAAAATCCTCCAAAACCTTCCATTTTTTGACCTTACTTCCTTAAAGCTTGATTTGAATTTGAGGATCGTATTTATACTCGTTATGTTTTGTATATATAGATAATATCGTTTGCTCATTTTCTCTATAATAAGATCTAGAACTCGACTGATGATCGCCGAGATTTGGTGCCGGTGATAGGCGTGCCAACAGCAACCGTTTGTTCACCTACATTGAACCTATGGTTTAGAGAGGATTTTGAGAAAACAATGTGTAGGATGAATGAGCCATTCGGGTCTAAAACCGTGCTCGGACCACATCCATACCTCAACCTGCTTATAGCATTCTGCCCAAGTTTTCCTACGAGGTGAAATGCGATCGCACTTCCTCTCCATTACTCTTCTCTCTGCCCAGTCTCCTATCTCATATTTGCCGCATGCCTTGGTTTCTTCATGAAATCCCATATAATTGATGCATTTTGCAATCTGTTTCGTAACACTGATCTTCAGCCAGCACCACTTTGATAACCATTATAATCATGTGACATCGGAATGTGGTGGTTTAGGAAAAATCACTAAAGGTTGCAGTTGTAGCAGACAACAAGGGTAAAAACGCGTGAAGCCAGTATTACAGCTGGTGAATATCGTCACACTTTGGTACCGGTTTGTGTAAAATGGACTGCTTATCCTTTTTTGTTCCTCTTTACCTCCGATCCAACACTTTCATTGTGATGGCGAATAAGCCTTGAATGCCATCGTTCATCGAATTTTCACATCATGCAACCGTTCCTGCATAAAGCGGTATTTCGTCGATTTCGTCTACGTTGTTTTCTTCTTCCTCCCCTGCCTCTACTTCTTCAACTTTCACGTTTCAAACGTCTTTCTCAAAGAGACGCTCCCAATCACCAGCCATAGCGTGACCCTTTGTTTCCGTTAATAGTTTTGTAATGGACTATAACATGTTTGTTTTAAACTCATAACTTCTATAAGTGTTATCTCGATTGCCGAGCTTATTTCCTTCTTTGAACGACTGTGAGAAATGTCTTGTATCTCGTTTCGCAATTAAATTTCTCTAGATCTTAGAACCTTTTAATTGTCTGTTTCACGCAGGCGTTCCGTAAGCTCCTACGACCGTATAAGACATATTTGGGTCACACGTGATTAGAACTAATTTGGCTTTTGAATTTTAAACGCTTCCTAGTACATAGTGATCTTCCTTAGTTACTTTTGTTGACTGTGCTGTATTGGTAGAAATCACTCGAGTTTTCACGTTTCGCAACAAGATTTGGACTCACTTATGGTGAGAGGCTAAATTGTCGATTGAGCAATCTTTTCCTTTTTGCGTCAGCATTTCTTTGGGACTGTTCCTGAGTTGTTCAACTCACGGGGGCTAAACAGTCTGAATGTCTCACTGATGTTGAAAGTAGGGTGTAATCGACTGAAACTTTAGAAGTATCCTCTCACTGACGTTTTAACAAATTTTAATTTTAATAGTTTTAAGAACAAAGTCACTTCTGAAATTTTGTAGAGTTCTTAAGTAATTTGTTTATCAAACTGAGATAAAAGTGTTGACGCGACTTGCCAGGTGCTGGTTTTTTGAGAACTGAAGGCAATTTCCCGATCACCAGATTTGAAGAGTGGAGACCATTTATGTTTACCAATCTTACCCATTTATGGAACAGGCTTCGTCCCTATAGCATTAATCGAGTACATAATTTTTGTAAATTATAACTCTAGTTGCGAAATATAACTTTTATAATGCTAAGTTCGTTTGGTGTTCCTCACCGCATACACCTGCGGTCCGGAGTTTTGCAAACATCTCAGCATTATAGAAGTTATATTTCGCAACACACCCTGCCGTTAAGAATAGGCAGTAAATAAAAAAGATTATAACTCTAATGTTAAATTTGTTCAGCACTGAAGTTCTCACGAAAGCGAGGACGAAGTCCTCAAAATTCTCAGGCCAGGCTTTGCGGCCACGAGCTGCGACGACACCCTGGGGAACATCAACCGTCATATTCTTTTGGACATATGCTTTCAGTTGTTCAATCGCTTTTTTACGGCAAATACGAGTCTTGACGAAAAAAGCTAGAATGAAACGTTTCGTGTGCTTCAGAAAATTGGGATCTAATCTTGTAGAACATGGGAACTTGTGTCTTTTAATTGAAAGTGGTTGTTATCTGTTGGATTTTCTTTAATTAGTAATCCTTCTCCTGTGTTGAGAGATGTCAATTGAAAGTTGAAAGCGGGTATTATTTCTCCAACAAATGCACTGGAATCAGTACGTGTCAGGAGTTATGTAGCAATAATGTACTACATCTTGTACACTCGGTACGATTACGATCATCTCAATATTACTGCTTCATCCTGAAGTGCAAGTATGTCATCATTTCTAACAGAATCAAATGAATTAGGACAAGTTGATCTTCAACATGTTCCTATACAAATTTGAATCATTCATCCATAAATGTCGGGCGGAAGTTAACTTTGCCTGTATCTCTACCAGAAGCCCGATACTTATAATCAACGGTACATCGAGTGAAGAAATTTTGGCTATAGTAATTTAGACCATGTCCAAAGAAAAGTGCCTTCCTTGTGGCACTATTCCACTCCTTTCTGAACGATTTGTTCTGTTTCCTCAAATAGGCCGTTAGTTTTGAACTAGAACAGCAGTTGTTGTCATTTTCTTGGTGAACAGTCGTGAGGTTGTTATTGTAGTATTTATTCACAATAGCTAAGCTTTCGGCGGATTTCGCCTTCTTCATGGTCTGGAAGGATCAGTCTTACTGCAATCTATTTAGCTAAATGCCTCGATAATGTAACAGAAAAGGTACGAAACCTAGATTTCAACCGCGTTGAAAACAAAATAGCTTTTCTGCACAGTCACCCCTCTCTACGAGTCTTCTGCTGAATATTCCATGTGCCAACCTCACATAGGTCGCGTGGATGTGTAATGAGCTTGTTTCATATTAAAGTATATCTTAAATATTGTGTGCCATCACGCGTGATAGCAAAGCATTCTTCCTGCGGTTCATTTTCGGATTCTTGGGATTTATCTGGAATGCCTCGAGGGGTTTGCGCGCTGAAATTTTCGATTCTGGTGTGAGATTGGTAACTTCTACTTCAGAATCTTCCCCGTTCTGTCTCAGTGTCCTATGCGCGCCTAGTGGAGTATTTAGTTTAACCTTAAGTCTATCGACTAGTTGTTCTTTTATACAGATGCACAATGGTGTACCCAGTGAATTCGTCTCACACGCTCTGAACGCGGTGAGGTAAACTGTGCCCGAACTCAAGCAATAACCATCTGTAACATTAGGACATGTCATGTAACTCGTTATACATAGGCGCTTACGAACTAGTTAGTGTCTTAGAGTGTCCGGTGGTATTTCAATCACTGTTACCGAATTCTCTAGACCGACTCTTCTTAATCAACCTTTTGTAGCTGCAGTTATTTAATTGGAAATGAAAGACAGGATGAACTGGATCTTACTATCGCTAGAATTATTGCTGGTGGGAGAGGAGAGCTTGGTTGTTCCTCTACAGCAGCTATCGCGTGGTGATACTGTTTCCCTTGCGATTAGTTTTCCGCGCCAGTTTCGGAGTTTCTTCCTTCTGCTTTTTTCCTGTGCACACGCTAGTATATATTCAAAACATGTTTCTTTCAAGCGCCCTTTTTTGCGCGCAAAGAGTAAGAGGAGAGGTAATAAACAACTATGTTTCTGGTGCTTGGCTTTTTTCGGCACCACTTCATGATATGTTCGTTTTTGAATAGTTTAATTTGAACGTTCAGAAATGGAAGCCAGCTTTCTTTCGGTTTCTCTAGAGTACATGTAGGCTGACTGTCCATTCAACAACTCAAGGCGTTTGTCCATCTCCTGTTGTGTGGAGCGGATGGCAAACCAAACATCTATATATCTACAGTGTAGTAACGGCCGAAGGTCGATTACTGGTGCTTCCACCTTAGATATAGAGGCTATGGAAAGGCTTGGAGACACTCGCTTTCCCATTGTCACCCCTCTCATTTCTACGAAATGCTTACCGGGCCATCTAGGAATTACGCAGTTTAGGCACTCCCTTAGGAGAGCCGTGAGCTGTTGAAAAGAGAAGTTATGCATGTTTATTGCTCCTTCGTGTTCTACAGGAGTTCGAGTATGGCTTACATAGTGGAGTCATCGAGAAGGCGGCATAAATCAGAGGACTTCATCATGCAGGCGTTGTTAGGACGAACGTTACGTAGACGTTCCAGGAATATCTAGGTGTTGATAAGATGGGCCGGAAAGTGTTTCAAGAACTGGGTAAATATTGGAGTTAAAAACGATGTTATACTACCCGTTGGTCCGTCTGCACAACAAATGGTGGTTATGACTTTGAATAAAGATGGCTCGGTACACCCAAGATCACCGGTAAATAGTAACTGATGTCTTTTAATCAGTAATTACAAAACGGGACATGTTAGCAATTCAGGTTTAAATTGAAAAATAACTGATAGTTTGGACGACATCCTTTTTACATTTTAATCCATTCCATGTTGAATTTTCGATATTCTTTCTGCTTCTGTTCAGCAAACACGAGGTGTTACTTTTTTTCTTTATTTACCTACAAGCTGACGTTTTCGTGGATTTCGCCTTCCTCAGAGCCTGGGAGGGTCAAGTTGACTACAACCTACACCGCCAAACACCTCCATAACCAAACACAGAAAATACTGAACCGAGATTTCATTCACGTTGAACACAGAGTCTTTGCACACTCACATCGTATTACAGGGCACCTCCGACCACTGCGCCACACGCGCTCCTTGGACAACATAACAGTAATAATATTCTCTTTCCAATGACGTCTCTTCGAACTCTTCTTGGACCACTCATTACGATTATTTACGATTCATTACGATTTCTATATTCACTTTTGAATTGGCTTTTGGATGGCAATGAATGGATACGCATCATTAAGATATTTTTCCACCATCTCAACATCTCACTGGATTTACTACAAACTCTCTCCCTTATCACTGGCTGGTAGACCAGATCTCTTTGACCTGATCAACTTTCAATCCTCTAATATCCTACGTTTTGTATTCCTGTGAGGTTGGAGTGAAACTTCTTTGCGCGGTAGTGGTTAACGATTTCGAAAGTTTCGTCCGTAAATATCAGAAATTTGCTATCAGCTTCATTCTTGGGGTCTAAGCAAACTGAGGTAGTGATAATCCCCTACTTCTTGTTGGTCATTCCTGTTTAGGCTAAAGTCTAGCTTTGCAACGGAATCTGTCTTGAAGTTACTTGGAATTCAACTGGAAACGTTATTAGTTCAATAAAGTAATTTTTGTCGGAATGCGCAGGTGTATTATTAAACAGTTAAGCGAAAGAATGCACAACACTTTCTTCTAATTTGTCAAGAGCCTTACTTCATGCGATTTTTCCATCCGACTTCGTGCAGTTTCACGGAATTTCGTAAAACACGAAAACTTTACCGACCATGACTTGGCCGTACAGGAGCTCTGCTCACCATTTGTGCCGGATTACCGATAGTGTTGCCTGAGCTTTCAGACCGAATCTCCATCATTCGACCTGATCCTGAGGCATGCTCTTTTGTCCCATCGCACGGTGTCCTCATCTTCGTGTCGCTCATCGATGTTTTTCAGTCCGTCCCTTCATAGGCGATCGTCAAGTGTTTCATTGTCCTTTCAAGCACATGCGGTGATGACCTTTTTGCCAGCGTTCATCCTTTCATTTCTCAACCAGTGGGTGATTGATTGACGACGAAAACGTGAGTGTATTTTTCGACATTCATCACAGCAATGCAAGAAAGAGAACTACTGCCCGTTCCGCTGACATGCACGGTGATTTTTTCGAGGTGATTAACAGCGAGCAGATCAAACAATGCCTAATCTCTTTCATCACCGTTCTAGAACCTATTGTCACCTCTCTTCATTGGAGTGCATGGCCGTTCTAAGAATTACCTGTGTCGCTTTGGGATGAGTTTAGCGCGCTGTTGATTCTTGAACTCAGTCCGATGGATGGCCGAAATGGAAGCCAAGTTGAAGTCCGTAAATAATTATTGTGGTATTTCGAAGCTGGTAGTAACTTTCCGTTTTTGTTAGTTTTATCTTAGACGTGGCATATTTCGTTCTTTTCAAGATTACTCTTCTTCCCAATACGCTTCGTTGTGATAATGTACTCTTAATTTTGCAGGTTGGGTAATAAGTAGAAGTAGAACTGGTTAGAAGTTGCTTCAACACTCAACGTATCTACCCGAACGCTGATGTTCGCATTCCGATCGTGTTTCACGATTCGTTATTTACTGGATTTTACATGCAATAACATTCTATTACTAAGACGGGAATGAAGAGTGTGGAATGCGAAAAGCATTCCAGAGTTGATGGATATTCTGCAAACAGAAGACAGACTACGACACGCAATTAGTGGGGTGAGAGAAGAGATATTTGGATGGCTCGTCTTTACGAATCTATCAAGTCCAAAATGATTTCAGTTCATTTTGTTGCCCCAGAGTTTTGCTCACAGAGTTGATCTATTCATTTCAAAACTACGCCTATTACGCATTTGGTTAACATAAGCTACAAACAAACTGTATGTTCATCTTATTAGGTTTTCTTGAGAATCCACTTCATCGTTATTCTGTCATCGACTTCTCATCAGTCATCAGATCTATTTCGCATTTGTTGTGTTGGTCGTGAAGGCGAAGTTGATAATGCCAGTCCACATCTCGTCATCGTAATAAATAAGGATCCGTTAGTTCATCAGTGGTTTCACTGAATGATACGGAGTCATGCCACACTGTTTTTCGTGTCATGTTGAGTAAAAAGGATCAAAAGGATAAAGCTCTCGGCGATGAGCAATCCCTGAGGGATGCGCCATGCATTCGACTTCATTAAGCATCGTTTGGAGGAGACTGAATGCATATCTGGTCTTTGCAATGACTCGCGGTGGCCTACCGATGTATCGAGCCAGTGCTGCTATCCTCCAAGACTAGCCTGGTACCAATTTGTCCACCCCGGAGGGAGAGGAGGCTTGGTGGGTCATGGGTGCGAGGATTGCTTCCACGTATGTGTTGCAGGGCGCCTCCGACCGCTGCGCCACATGCGCCCATCATGTTGAGTAGATTTGTTTAAATGCTACAAGAGCCGTACAAAATATCTGCGACCTCATCATCTTCCAGAAGAAGTATCAAAGGAAAAAAACAGTGATGGAAAAATTTCACGAAGTATTTAAAGGTGTAGGCGAAATGTACACAGTTGTTGTCTGTCATTGTGGTTCTCATCGGTCGTCTTCTTGCCTTCTCAGATGTGATTAAAGGTGGACGACTTTGTGTTCTAATTCTCAGGACCGACTTTCTGGTAACTTTGGCACGGCTCAATAAATTTGTGTTTCTTTCTTAGGCCTATACGACGTTGTTAATGGAAAGCTTTATTAAACAGTGGTTGACGTTTCGGCGGTTTCACGTTCTTCAGAGCCTGAAAAGCCTAAGTTGATACACAACGATACGCTTTCATGACCCCAGCAGAAAAACTTTATGCTCTGTCCCGACATAACCTTTGTGCGAATTGCATGTTTTCATGTAAGCATAGGTACACATTGTGCTCACCACGCGTGTGCTTTTGTTACTGTATGTAGTTGGAAACAGGCCATGATTTGCTACTTGTTTCATAGCCTTTTTGTTCTTGATCCTAACGGATTTGACGCGTGCGCGCAACCGTCCATCGGACATGCTTCGCAATACTGTAGTGAAGAAACTGGAAAGGTCAATAGCACAGTTTAAAGAAACGCTCCGTCTTTAATGTTGTATTTATATTAACCAATGTAAAACATTATATGTGTAAGGATCTCATCATGAAGGGTAAGTGCTGCAGTGAACATTCAGTTGTCGCAGAAAATTTGCAACGAGTAGTTATAGACCATTCCCTTCCGAAATGCTATCATATCTTGGTCCAGTGCTTAACTTATTCTGTAGATAAAATTATGGACATAGGAAGGTTAAATTATGAGGTTCCAAAGAATCGCGGAATCGGCAAAAGTCCAATATTTGTATGTTTCACGTGTACTGGGTGGTCAGTAACTAGTCATTTGCCACACTAGTTTATTCGTAGATTACTATTAGGTTCTTCAGAAATAAGTGAGCGTTTTAGAATATCTATTGTTATAATGTGTTTTTGTCAATAAAACATTCTTTGTGCCTTGAAATATTATATATCATTAGAAAGCTGATTTCATGCTCTTTCTAACCGTGTTTTCGTATTTTGTCAAGAATTAAATCTTGTTCCAATTTTGAGCTTTGTAATTTTAGATGTCTAAAGCGAATTTTCATCAAATTTTCTTCTCAGATTTTCTTTTATGAGCTCAAACTTGGTCGTAGTGGAACAGTGACGGCTCAAAGCATTAGTGAGTTTGAGATGAACGTAGTGTTGATGAATCAACAGTGCGAACATGGTTCCGGAAATTCCGATCTGGTGATTTCAACCTCGAACATAAGGAAGGCCGTTGACGCCCCAATGAAGTTGACAACGATAAATTGAAGGCACTAGTGGAAGCAAACACGCCAACAGCTGTTCGAGAGCTGGCAGAGCAACTCGGCGTAAGCGCAGAAAAATTTCTACTCACTAGAATCGCATAGGAAAGGCAAAGAAACTCGACAAGTGGGTGACGCACGAATTAAACGACATTTAAAAAATCGTCGTTTTGAAGTGTTGACTGTTCTTATTCTGCGGAGCAAGAACGACGCTTTTCTTCACCGAATTGTGACCTGCGACGAGAAATAGATCTACGACTAGCGGCGACGTTCTGCTCATTGGTTGCATTGTGATCAGGCTCAACAGCACTTCGCGAAGCCTAAATTGCACCAAAAGCACGTTATGGTGGCTGTTTGGTAGCCTGCAGCCAGGCTGATTCATCACAACTTTTTGAATCCAGGCAAAACGATTGCGAAAGAGAAGTACTGCCAACAAATCAACGACATGTACCGTCAACTCCAACAGAACAACCGGAATAAGTCAACAGAATAGGACCAATCATCCACGACAACACCCGGCCTCACCTGCCATATTCACGAGAACCAGCGCTGCGGCAGGAGTTGAACGAGTTGGGCTGCCAGACTTTGCCTCACCTGCCATATTCACTAGACCTCTCGCCTACCGACTATCATTTCTTCAAGCACCATGACAAGTTCCTGTGCGAGAAATGCTTCGCCAACCACGATGACACAAAAATGCCTTTAACGAATTCGTCGCTTCCAGAACTTCAGAACGTAAGCAAGTGATTTCCCGTTGACAAAAATGTGTAGATTTAAGAGATTCTTATTTTTATTAATGCAGTTTTCTTTCAAGCAAGTTACGACATTTCAAAGAATATGTTACAAACGCTCATTTATTTCTGAACAACGTGTTTTCCCTTACCTTGTTTCTCTTATACCATAGACGGCTTCGACGGTCTGCATCAAAAAGTTGCTCACTACGATTCATTTTGTACTAAAGTTCACCAAGTCTCTCAAAAATTATTGAAATGGACAAAGGACGAATGTTCTCATGAAATCCCAATGCAAAATTGGCGTTCTACTCGCAGATTTTTTTAGTGGAGGGTTTCGTATTTGGGTGCTAGTAGTAAAGCAGTGTTCTCTTTCTATGGTCTAGGTGCCGACTTCGATCAAAGCAGGTTA
This sequence comes from Angiostrongylus costaricensis, assembly GCA_900624975.1. Taxonomy (NCBI): domain Eukaryota; kingdom Metazoa; phylum Nematoda; class Chromadorea; order Rhabditida; family Metastrongylidae; genus Angiostrongylus; species Angiostrongylus costaricensis. Next base: position 73,907 of record UYYA01003968.1, on the reverse strand, counting down.
AGCCCTAGTTGCACCTCACCACACCGCGTTAGGTTATAATGAAACAGCGCTTAATTGCCTTCATGAAAACACTTCAAATCTCAGTGATGCAGTAAAAGTCGTTTGCTTGCAGGCTATCTGCAGGCGAATGTATCGTTGAAAATATTTAGATCCAATCGAGGACACTCCTTTCACGTTTGGTTGCACGCGAATGCGTTCAGCTTCTTTATTTCGTCAGGTACTCGTCCGTGTTTGTGTAATCATGTCAACACAGTGTTAATTCGCTTAAGGACTGAAAGGGGGTTGAAACACTCTACGATAGGAAACGGTTTAGGAAATGAGTGGAAATGAGTGGCAGTATCAAAGGAAACTGCTGTTGGAAATCGTAAAGGTGAAGTATGAATTTTATATGATCTGGTCACTATACACGAATTTATCCACTTGTAACTTAGTGGTATTTCGAAAATGTGAAGGTTCATTAGTAAACTTCGCGTTGCATAGCTCGGATCTTGCTCTATCGCTATCATTGCATATGTTATTTTTATACAGTATACCTTCAAATTTGAATATTTCTAAGGCTAGGATTCTCAGAAATCAAACAAATGACCTGTCGACATGTAGGCTGTTAAAATTTCAAACGCAAGAGGAGCAGCTGCTAACATAAACGGTACATTTTAAAACGCCATCGTGCCATTCATTGCAGGCGATAAACCTAGCTCGTTAATTTGCTCTCACGCCTGAAGCTTTGAGCTTTGAAGCAATAAGGTGGAGGGAAAACGTTCTATGGGCTCCAGAAAATCGGAATATAGTCGCAACGATGTGATAAAACTTTTATCCTGTAGGCAAGGAGATGTAAATTTTGGGTTTTTAGTTGCGATTCACTATGAACTCTGAGTTTTGTTCATTTAAAGTTGAGAACGGCTATTATTTTCGTATCCCATGATTACCATGGACGCGTGCGACGCAATGGTCGGAGACGCCCTGCAACACGCACGTGGAATCGGTCCCGAACCCATGGCCCACCAAGCCTTTCATCCCTCCGCGGCCGGTAAATTGGTAGCAGACTTATCTGGGAGGATAGCAGCACTGACTCGATACATTGGTAGGCCGCCGCAAGTCATTGTAAAGGCCAGATATGCATTCGGTCACCACCAAACGGTGCTTAATGAAATCGAATGCATGGCACATCCTTCAGGGATTGATCAACGCCATCCTTTATCCCTTTTCCTTCTTATGACTACAATATAGGTCATGTTGAAGCGCGAGTGTCGGGGAAAAGGTCCGTGGTTACTACGTGGAACATCACACACTGCAGTATCTCGCAGAAATCTCAGCATTCTCCGCAGTTAATTTTCATTAGTCCATTAATCTACGTTCAAAGCTTTTCATAGCATTAAATCCAACTTCTTCCAGCAACTTTGAGAACGCAAAAGTGGTGACGCAAATGAATCGCAATGTTCATTAGTCAAGAAGGCGGCTGACTAATCGTACCAATGATTGAGTTATCACGTTGAATTTGACATCGCGTGTCTCACACTTTGCAGTTTCTCACGAAATCTATTACTTTTCATCTGAAATAAAGCGGTAGTGCACAAGTGCAAAGCGATGGTTGCGATTTTTAAATCATCGTAAAGATTAATGAAGTATTCTATCTTTTTGTGCAAATAATCCATGACAGTTCTACACACTATTCACAGCGTTAATTCACAGTCACTATGATCGAATAATCTCCTGTATGTCCTGTAACCTGCTTGATCATCGAGTCACTCCAGCTAACGCAAGCAAAACATTCGTCCGGGGCACGTCGCAGAGCCGCTCATTGAGCTCGGCTTGTTGGACGGACACGAAGAGCCGCACGGTGCGAACACTCTTAATCCTACTGTTAGTGGCAGGATTCTAGCCACATATATCTCAACTTCGTCTCATGTCATATGTTTGTTCCTTGCTGGGTAGCCATACGGAATTATCAAACTTCTCACCCTAAGTGACCTTGGTGGGGTTCAATCATATTGCAGCTCTACACTCATGGACACTCTCAGATGGGATGATGTGGCTAACTCTCTCTTTCTCTCCCACTCTCTCTCTCTCTCTCTCTGTCTGTCTTAGATACGATCATTTTCTGTAATTTGACGATTTATAGGCTACAAACTTCCTAGAGGATGCAACGTTTAAACTGGGTTGTGAGACGTGAGAATGTTAAGTTTCGAGTAAAAGGCTTAATTTTCTACGTTTTTACGATGAGTCTAAACGTAAGATAATGGCTTCGGTGTACTAGTCGATTACCGCTTCAGTGACCAAGGCGCTCCTAACAGTTTATTTTTAATACTCGGTTTTTTCTCTTTGATGAAACAGACGTATTTTCTGCGTGTTGTTAAGTCAAGAAGTCTAGTCATGAAAAAGATTTGTTGCCAAACGACTGTAGATTAATGGCTAAAACGAGATATTAGTCGTTACATGAGCTCTTCAGGGTAGAGGTAGTACAACGGTGGTGGTGTCAATCATCGCGACAACGGTCCTGGTTCGACTCCATATCAGGAGTCGCGAAATTCCAGTTTTGTCTAAGAAAAGTTAACTTTCTGCAATCCAAGTGGGAGTGCTCCAGCCCGGCTTTTCGGGTACTCGAATAATAATCGACTCGATTAGCATTCAACAACATATATAAGGAAGACAACAATCCTCAAGCGACACTCGAAACCCCACCCGAAGAGGTTGTACCTCGTGGATATTCCACGCGAGGTGGCGAATCGAAGGCAAGAATTTTGAGATCTGCACAGTAGATGAGAAAGGCGAGTCGTTCAAATTGAAATTTTTTTTCAAGAAATAAGTTCCACTATAATGTTGAGATATTTGCGAAACTCCGAACCGCAGGTGTATGCGGTGCGGAACGAACGCGCTATTGTCCTTTCCGAGGAGTAACGCGTTCACCACCACACCACGCGTGTCCTTCGTTTCGCCTGTTTCTCAGCTAGCTCTATCGATCTTTTGCCATTAACAATCACCCGTTAACGGGATTGATTATAACTATAGCCTCAGCTTAACTAGGTTCAAGACCGATTTGGGCCCACCAGATCAATCCCGTTGACGGGTGATTGCTGATGGCAAAAGATCGATAGAACTAGCCGAGAAACAGGCGAAACGGACGCACATGGCGTGGTGGTGAACGCGTTACTCACCGGAAAGGACAATAGCGCGTTCGTTCCCCACCGCAGACACCTGCGGTCCGGAGTTTTGCAAATATCTCAGCATTGTAGAAGTTATATTTCGCAAAATACTCTGCCTTTAAAAACAATAGGCAGTAAATAAAAACGTTAAGAAATAAGTTCCTTTCATTATCGTTCCCTGTTTCTCAATGAGTCGAATACCTATTAAGGTAAATAGGAGACTCTTATACGGATATCTCATTTCACAGTACCGGAACACAATACTTTTTTCTGTCGAAGTGTGCTACTTATACTTGCAAATTTTTTGTTCATGACAAAATATATGTTACGATGTATAACTTTTTATCTACTGCCTATCACTTTTTCGTGGGTGGGCATTATGTGAAATACAACCCTAGTAATACAGGTTGAGAGAAAGGCAAAGCGAAAGCCTCAGTGATGCAATGGGTAACACGTGAGCCATCGGAGAAGCTAATCGCGGGTTGGAATTCGCCGTGGGGTTTGGGTTTTGCAAATGTGTTATTTTTACACAGTTAAACTACTCGACTCTTGGACGATGCATGACATTATTAATTTCATGCGATGACATGAACTGGATACTTCAGCACCGAAAAATCACACCCGGTTCCAAACGGTCTTGTAGGGTCACGTTAACATAAGAACTCTTTCGCCCAACGATCCATCTAATCACGATCGATCATGGCACAGTCGGCACCGAAACACCATCGCTGGTGGAAAAACTGCGCACTGTACGCATCTGAGGGTTAATTTTCTCCAACACTGCTCCCAGTGAACAGGTGGATGCGATGACCAGGCTGCTATGCCCATCATGGGAACCGATGTCCTCCATCTGTCATTGGTCATAGCTGTTGTGCGTGATCCTCATCCATAAAACCCAATGTTTTCTGAGTCTTGGGCCACGCACATTAAATTCATTGCATGCGCATTCCATTGTACATTAGATCTACAAGGGAAATTTCATCTTTACAAATTTTTTTCCAAAGTGAAAGCGACAGCGAAAGTGTCATGACATGAAGGCGAACTGAAGCCAAACGGGGTGTTTTATCAAGTCAGACAAAAAACGACTAACCAGAGATTTTTTGGCGCGCTTAACTTCACGCTTTGGGAGTGCCTCAGTTTCGTCTATCTTCACCGATTATTGGGAAATCCACTCTAAACTGTATCCAATGCTCTAGAAGTTTATTAGATGGATACATTTGTAGAAATTACTTTCTAGACGTCTAATTGATGCTATGCAGGTGTTATACTTTCCTCTATATTACTTGATATTTCATACTTGAATGGCCCGTCCTCACTGATTGTGCGGGCCCCAGCATAATCTCCATTTTTCGGAGATTTGCTGGTTAAATCATTGTGATTCCCTGGAATCCCGTGGTCAGCTTGGCCAAACTCTGCCTCTTACTCTATGTTAATGATAACAATCCTCGGAAGTTATTTTACTGTGCTGAAAAAGTTGATTAGCATGTGTCATTTTCTCCTAATAAGTCTCATGTAGTCATATTTCGCTGCGTAGAGCAATCCTGTCATGTTCACAACTCCGCAGATCATCTGGTGATTGAAAAATTATCGTCTATTTTCGAAGAACTACCATGTTTGTAACAGCTGAGAATTACCCGTGGTGGCGAAAGAGTTATGACTGCGATACTACCGCAAGACAGCTGAGTGTACGGTAGGTCCATCCTTATAACGCGGTTCGTCAACTGGGTGCTTTCAGCACTTGCTTTTATTCTCTAAACGGGCAACTCTTCGCTAACAGTAGATCGAGGAGTCCTTGAACTCCATCTTAGCTGACCTATTCGGACTACCGAGGTTTCTTGTCTGGACACTTTTCCATATGTTTATTTAGCTGAGCTGATTTTTCCATCTAAAATATTTGTTGTACTAACTAGGTAAACAAACGATATTACATAGTAGTTGATCTTCGCAGAAAACGCAGAAGGAAATCTAAGACCTTGATTCCATACTTCATTCTTCTGAAGAAGATTCTTCTCCATCATACTGTAAAATTTCCATTCAGCCCTCCGTCGAAGTATTTCAGTCATTTGGGGACTTTTTCTAACTGATTCCAACCATTTAACAAGGTTTTCAACTGTTTGCTTGTATATCCTTTAATTATCAATGAGTAGAGTTGGTATGAGTAGATTTTTCATTCATATTCGTAAGGCAGAAAAATGCTTCATATCAGAGCTCACGCGTTGAACACGAAAAAGATTTCATTTCATTTCAATGTTTGACTGCTTCAATGATGTAAGTTGGCGGTTAGAATCTAGGAATCTGTCGTAGGAAAGGGGTATCTTCGCTGGTGACTTAACCTTTCGTCGAAATAGACTTGACATTTATTTCTGGAGGCATCCTCAAATCGTCTCTCATGTATTTATACCAGACTTTTGGCTTATTTAAGATGAAGAATACAGTCCGTTTCATGAACGTACTTGTGTCTCAAGGCAAGTGCGTTGTCGTTTTAAATCAGCGCTTATTACTCATTACACTTACCCCGAGGCCAAATAACCACGAGAGTAACCATAACCGTACTAACCGTATCGAAAAACATGGGAGAGGTCCGTATCACATGGTCTGGTAATATGGGCACAAGTATTATGGAAAGAAGTGGCCAATCAAGGGTATAGGTGAGTTTTTGTATATGAAATTCGCTGAGAAGTGACAACGAAGGAAACATGGCTGCCTTTTGATTTTTGGTGATGAATGTTACAGTCCACCAAAATGTCAAAATGAAAGAATTTCTTATAGTTTTCGTAATAAATGGTAATTGAGATTCTTCCGAGTTCGTCCCTCATCGCTCATTAATCCCTGCCAATGACGAGGTATAATGAGTACTGTTGTATTCTGCTGTGGTTTACCAAACCCCAGTATGTGATTTCCACTTTCCCTTAGTATCAAATTTTTTTAATGGAATTTCACTGCCATATCTGCAAACTCAACTAGGTTTCGCGAAGACGAAGATATCGAGAAGACGAACAACTGTGGACTATCGACTCGGATCATGAAGACGAAGACGCTGAGTTTTTCTCAGTACGAGAAACCAATGGAGAATTATGCCAAGAGAAAATTGTGACGCAGGTGTGAAATGGACTGCGCAACGTAGTGAACTTACGTAAGACAGAAAATTAATTTTAACTAAAAAGTAATTGGGGTGGGTAGCGCAGTAGAAGTGACATCGTTCATTACGTGAGGCGGCCCAACTTGTCTACTACCGAACACACACCACCTGTCAAACTGCGAATATGAAGTACCCATTTATAATTCGGTACTTTCTATTTAAATTTTAAATTGCTTTTTAATAATTTATTAATAAATTTTACAATGCCGACCATGTGTCTGTTTATTGAAGAAAAACGGCGAATTCCCAATGTATGCCGAGGTTAATAGAAAGTCGGTTTTGCGGACACTTACTAATATTCCATGTTTTCACATGGATGCACGACTCTTTTCACATCTGATTCCTGCCATTGAAACCGTCATTCAAGCACTTAGTCGAGTTGGTATATCGATTCAGCTGCCGCTTTATGACCTATCTGCTTCTGCTTCTAGCTGTATGTGCTGATGTGGTCTTTCCTGAATTCTCACAATGCCCTTAGTACGTCGTCTCTGTAATATGGAATAGTGAAGGAGAATTGTGAGCTTTGTTCCATTTCGAGCAATGTCTAACGCCGAAGAGCGGTCGACCAACGAATCCGTTGTTTTCACTCCCATTTGCACTTTGAGCGCGTTTTTCTACTGTCGGCTCCACCCATCTGCAAGATTGGCACAGCCACTCCTTAACAATCACAACGTGTCTCTCTCTCGATTCCAGTCGCCGTCGGTCTACTTCCGCCTTGTCGGTATTACGTAGAGCCATCATTGATAACGAAAATATCTAGCAGGTAGAAACGAGCATCAGGTGTCCATTTTGTTCAGTAAATCGTTCGTTTGGCCAATCACTTATCGGCAAAGGCTGCAGTGATGTATGAATCCATTTTACGGGAAGTCACGTGCTTGTGTTTGAGTTCTTTTAAGAGCACTTTTGTTCCTAAATTTCAGTACTATTTGACATATTTTTAAAGATTCGTAATGTATTAACTTTACATCTAAAAAATCAGCTAAACAGTTGCTTTTTCCACTTTATACGATTCGTCTAACTTTTCATTTGAGAAGTGCAGGATTTTGTCAATCTCCGTTCCCAGATCTCTTCAGCTAGCATTTCCTATCGCTATCAGGTACACATATTGAGGTTAATATGCTTCTGTACGAAAACTTTGGATTGCCGACGACATTACAAGGTCGTCCCACTGTTTCGCACTTCTTCTCTTGTGTTTGTATCTATCCGGAGAAGAACTTCCACTCGAAGCACGTTCTTTGATCCCTTTGCACGCTGAGTTGTGTGAATTGATGTTCTGCCCACATTTATTCTCATACAGTATTGTTTGGTTAACCGTTTTAAAAATATGTATTGTGTGAATTTATCACTCAATTCATCTGCCATATGTGCCTCGAAAGCGAGGTTGGTTGCTGAAAGACAAGAACACCTTCAAAGCACACGCATTCACTTGCATTGTCTTCGTTCATGAAATCCCGAATGGTTTGTAGTTTGTTCGTGGTAGCGCATAGTTTAGTCTCCACTTTCTCATATGAAAACTTCCTTATGATGTCCGTCGAACCAGTTTTTTCTCTCGTTGTCACAACAGGCGCCCCCGTGTTTCCGTTGTCCCCAATTTGTTTTATATCATGTATTCTATTCCAACGTTCAGTCTGGAGTGTTTTCCTTCCAAAAAGTGATTTCGAGAGACTATTGCTAATCCACTCGGCGTTTTTAGTCCTTAGGAGATCTCGCGATCTGGAACAGCATGTGTTCTGTCTCGAATCGCCTAACCTCAAACGTTTTTCGAGTGTTCAGTGTAGATATATCGCGACTCCACTGGGGTCACGACCCATCTCTTCCACTGGACGGATCTCGTGCCTTAGCGTGTACCACGAAGATCCGAATACTGAGCTTGCTAAAAGCGAAGGTAGCGTGGTGGAAAGCATTATCGCGAGAGATGGTGGTGCTAGTAATGTAGTGGTACTCGTTTCACGTAATTGTGGAAGTGACTCCGGAGTTTTCACGCAAACTTACAAAGATCAGGGTCATTGCCGCACCGAAGACCACGCGGGTGGGACGGGTGGGGTGCGTGTGAGCATATAACTATAAGGTAAACAGGAACTAGCAGCTACTTGTCTCGGTGTGTGCCGTAGCTCTTAGACAAGTTTCTTCTTGCCATAAGAAATCAAGTATTTTTTCTTTCGTTGGCTACGATCATAAATTTATAGATTCCGATCCAAATGTAGAGAAAATTTCTCAATGAGGTTTTCATGTTAGCTTAACCTTCACATTTCCTCCTCCTCATATCCCTCTGTACTGAACGACACCGAATTTCCAGTGAGGTGTTTGCTGGCTTCTCATTCACGCATTATTCTATGCTCTCTTAACTTTTATCATTTTTAATACTTGCTGTTAGGCCCAAACTTGTAGGTGGCAATAGCTTATATTCTATTGGTACCAATGAAATACTTAATGCGATTAGTTTACTTTGGTCAAATTCGGAAGTTATGTTCACTTCTTAGCACAAAATCCATTCCCTTTTCTATGTATTTACTAAGTTTCTTTCTTTGCTTATTCTTTTACGCATTGAATTCGCATTACTCATCATAAAGGAGTTTTAGTTAAGCAATCTTGTTGCTTTCTAACTGAGAATGAGGTGGCCCGAAGCAAGCAGTCCAACAGCCGCTGAACTTCTCGAGGCTACTAAAAAACTTTACGTGAAGACGGACGTTCTGAGACAGCGTCGAATAGGTACGAGTCATCCTAGATCTGATCATGTTTGTGTCAGGAACGTTTCTGCAGGGGTTTTGTCATTTTTTAATGTTTTACACATAATACAAAAGTTGTAGTTATTAGTAAGATCGTAATCAAAGTACCCTGCTTTCTGCCAAAATAGTCTACGAGAAATCATAACTGGACTGGAGATTTGATAGTAACCAAATGTCCAATGCACCGAGGATAAATAAAAATAAAGGATAAAGCTGTCGGTGTTGATCAACCCCTAAGCGATGCGCCTTGCATTCGGCTTCATTAAGCACCGTTTGGAGGTGATTGAATGCATATCTGGCCTTTGCAATAACTCGCGGTGGCCTGTCGATGCATCGAGGTAGTGTTTCTATCCTCCCAGACAAGTCTGGTACCAATCTGCCGACCCCAGAAGGATGGAAGGTTTGGTAGGCCATGGGTGCGGGGATCGATTCCACGTGTGTGTTGCAGCACGCCTCCAACCACTGCGCCACAAGCGCCCATACCAAGCGTAGAGTTACTAATAAAGCGTTTTTACCCTTAGCGCAAAGTCAGTAACAATCAAGACAGATAATTCTCGATATTCTTGTTGAGCAAAGTGTTTCATCAGTTCAGAGGCTAATAAAAAGTCGGTCGTCGGAATTATTAAGGCAGAGGTCAAAGTATAGAAGGCAAAAATGTCCGCTTTTTTGCTGGTTTCATGTGATGTTTTTTTACAGAACCAGGAGAGCCGCGTCTTTTCCCGTTTTCTGATTTCGAAGATCAAGCATGTCGTGAGGTAAGTTAACGACTTTGTGACGAATAATCTACATCTAAAACTATGTTTTCAGCTTCCATCTCCTTCCGTTGTTAATCTCCACATACCTTCGAATAGATCTGCCTTTACGCTCGTACGCAGGCCACCACCACAACCTCTTGGGGGTAGCGAAGTTCACAGACGGTCGGCAAGGTTTCTTAACTCATTCTTATTTCACAACTATGAGTAAAATCTAAGTTTTTTGTGTTTCTTAAACAGTCCAAATCTAAAGTTCTATTTGTTTAGAATCGTTGTCTAACCTGTAATACAACGCTTACTGAGTGATTTTAAGATCACCTGTATTGGTGACCGCTGTCCCACCACCGCCATATCCACGAAGTACTTCTTTGGTGGCAAAAGTCAAACTCTCACACGAATCAACTTCTAACTGGAAACCAACACCAAAACCAAGACGTAGCATAATGGTTACTTTTTTTGTTTTTGGAGGCATTTTGTACTTCCATCATGAAACACTTATAACATTCTACTCAGTTCCGTTTTTCTTGAATGTTAAGATTTAAACCGCTTTAGCGTTCAATGTTTGAACTTCCTTTGGAAGAGCATGTGAAGCCTCAGCCAAAACCTCGGCGTAAGGTGGTTCCTAGTGAGCGAATGAGTAATGACCAAGTTGAGCTTATCGACCATCATCCCATTTCTATTGAAGGCCTGCAAAATTCTTCTGTTTTACACGGAAGAAAGATGATTAGTAAGTTCTTCTATTACGTTTTCACTCACGTCAAATTTATACGGTTGTCTCTTCAACTCACCATTTGGACTCCTCACCCCCGCTTGTTATTCTTTGCAATCCGCAAACTGAAGCCGTCATGGGTCCATTTTATATCGTCTTAAAATTCAAAAACGAATTATGTCACGGTCTCTGACATCAATTATCAATTAAGCGAGTACCCGAAGCCTGCCTATCTACCCAGAGAGTAGAGAGAGAATCCTCGGCGTCATAAGCGGGAATCGAACAGCCAAAAACTCTGACATCAACAAATTGATAAACATCGACTAAAAACGATTATGTGAGTATACTAAACAGTGCTGTTAGGAGACGACCACCGTATTCTTTTCCTATTTTCCTGAAGAAACTCTTCACGGAATTCGACTTCCACCGTCAACTAAGAGGTTCACCTTTAGCCATTGTGCCGCGACCAGCGATGGAAGCAAGTTGACAGTGCAGTCAGATTTCCTATAGCACATGTACACGTTTCTAATTCACAGCAATACTTCATCAATGAAGCTGGATTCACCTTTACTATGCCATAGAAAAAGGAAAGTTTCTACGAACGACAGCGAACTCGCAGCATAAGTCAGGGCGGTGACCAGGAAATGCTCCGCAGTACTGTGAACAGTCATCAAATGTTCTTGTAGTTGTTGGCCTTTGCTCTGAGGTAAAGCTGACGGTAGAACCCTTGTCGATCTTTTTTAATTTACGATATCATTTGAATAAATTGCGTAACACACATGAGCGCTATCCAAAGGGGTTTTCTTGGCATACGAGCATTTTGAGGTCATCTCTTTTATCTTGACAATAGTGACGGCCCTTCTTTCTAGCTTTTCGTGAAAGTATACGTTGTATCGCGAGTGCACGGCTTCGCTGTTACGAATGTAAGGCCACATTTTACTGACCATTGGATTTGCCTCGAGTTTGCACTAAAAATCTCATTGACTTCATGAGGGTACAGCCCAATTTTTTTCTTTACCGCATTGGAGGACACACGCTGCAAGCCGCTTCTGGAGGCGTAGGTTACTCATTTGGGTCTTGTTCACAGCTATGTCTACGGTAAAGGAGCAAATGAGTAGCGGCTTCAGAAGCTAGGTATCTGTCCTCAAATGCGGTAAAGAACAAAATTTTACTGCATCATAATGTAGTCAATAAGATTTCTAACGCGAACTTAAGACAAATTGTCCGTCTGTTAATAATGAACGAATACTTTGCCACTTGGCAGATACACAAATCTTGGTAGGAATTTTTTTTTGCACTTCTCCAAGAGATGGTTCTGATATCTGCTGGGCAAGCGCTCACAAATGCGGTCTCTACTATTAACAAAGCTTCGAACAAGGTAATATTTCACAAAAATGAACAAATACAGAATGTTAGGGTGATGGCATACTCTGATTTACAACCTATGTCTCACTTTAATGAAGGTGAGATACTGGCAAAAGTCCGGACCGCAGGTGTCTGCGGTGGGGAACGAACGCGCTATTGTCCTTTCCGTGGAGTAACGCGTTCACCACCACACCACGCGGGTCCTTCGTTTCGCCTGTCTCTCAGCTAGTTCTATCGATCTTTTGTCGCCAGCAATCACCCGTTATCGGGGTTTTGCCAATATCTCAGCTTCATCGAAGTTATATTTCGCAATATACCTTGCCATTAAAAAGGAGTAGGCAGTAAATAAAGCGATTAAGATATGTCTCATTTTATCAGCATGATGAAGGCATATTCACCAAAAAGAAGTATGTGCGACTAAAAAGCCGAAAAACAGCGAAACGCATCCACTGATAAGATCTGATGGATGGCTGCGAAGTGGTACGCCGAGTGGTGAATTGAAGTGAATGACAATGTAAACTGGCTTACTTCCTTTATTATTCACTATTTAAGCGGCCTTTGAAATGTTTCTAACTTTGCAGCGAACTCCAACTCAAATCTATGTGCTTCATCCGTTGCTGCACTGAAAAAACGAGCACATACAACCAGACCTCCTACTCCAGTTATAAATAATAAGGTAATGTGAAGAATTTGTTTATTTCATCGTCAAGAAATAAAAGCTAGCTCGAAGAAGAAGTTTTGGCAAAATGACTCAATAACAAGTTACTCATCTATTGAAGTAAGGATATAACAGCCAGAACATTAAATACATCACTTCAGGTTATGTTCCTCTTTGTATAGGTAATGTAGTATGGGTAGTTAGACATTCCTGGCAACGCATGCATTCTCCTTGTTTCGATCCCGCGCCGTGCAAATCAAGTCATCTCTTCCTCAGCAGTTGCTAAATTGCTACCAACCTTGTTTGGAAGAATAAAAATACTAGGTTGATGCACTCTTTGGTAGGCACCGCAAGTGACTCAATAAGCTGAAAATCTGTTCGGTTGCTTCTGTGAGGTTCAGTGGTGTCAAATGCTTGACTCAGCGATTGATCAACTTCAAACGTTTTATACGTTTTCCGTATTTAGGATGGACTACTAGCGTTCCCAGTTATGGATGAATCAGAGCGAGATTTCTTAGATGCGGCTGTAAGGCTCACATATTCCACAGACGATGAAGAAAGGTGAGCGAGCATTGCTTCAGAATCATGCTTTGTTAATGTGGGTGAATCTGCAATTGTCTGATTTCAGCCCTCCATCTACACCTTCTGGTGATCGTCAGTCAGTTGAGAAATCTTGTTTTCTCCCGTCACCAACTATCGACAGCGGACGACCGAACAGTGATGACGAAGATCGGAGGTGAGATTAGTTCATCTTGATAAGAACTGATGTAATGCTAACAGTAAAAAGACACTGTATTTAGCAACATTTGCAGAACACACCCTTGTTCAATGAAGTCTGTCGATGACGGTTTCTTTGATTCGAGTTTACTAAGGAAGGATGAGGAATCGCCATCTGAAGTCCTGACTTCTATATCAAACCTGCAGAGAGAAATCTGTGATTATGTCAATGAAAAAGGTTTGTGCGCGAGTTTGCATTTCGATAGTCTCGCCTGCTTTCTGAAGAAAAATCCGTTTCACACGAGTGGGTCCTTTTTCCAGAAAACCGTAGCCATGATGTGAACGTTCTAGAACGAAACGCACGAATAATGAGATGGGTTCATGGATGTGAGGCTTCGTCACCACCCTCATAGACAGTATCCATGGTGGTTTTCGTATTCTCGTTCTTCTCCTAGACGCCTATAGGTTGCTTTGACAAGGACAAATGTATATATGGAACTGTAATTTTGTGTCGAAGCTCTTTGAATTTGTACGTGAAGTGTATATATTGAAAGTTCTGCAAATGAACTTGGCTATTACAAGGTTTGCTCGTGGAATTCACTTCAACTGAACATTGAAGATACAGCCCATGGTAATTTAGAAACACACAGTAAAGAAACATTGGAAAAAACTTTCAGTTTAACGCATTTCAACCACGTGAGCTATATTTGCCTCATACATTTGCAAATTAACCTCTCATTTATAAACGAACATATCCTGACTCTTAGTGAACTTTATGAAATGAGTTAAAAGCACTAAAAGGAGATTTCCGTCAACGGAGCGCAAGTCCTTTTATTCCACAACGATGAAAATTTGATTTTCTGATAAATTACAAATAATGTCTCTTTTTGTTTTCCTCTTCATTGACTCGAATCTCCGAAACTGAAACTGCAAAACTTGCGAGGCTTCTTCAGTAAGCTTACGTTGATCTCTGTGAAAACATTGTTGGTGTTTGCAACTACTGTTCTTCCCGAAAAATTTGGACTTGCTTCCAAATTTTCTGGAGCTCTGATTTTTGAACAAATTTAGAGATAAAGTGACGTTCTAGGTAGAACTAGATATAACAACAAAGTAATAGAGAAAATTTTCTCTGATATTTATCCTTTTCTTATATCATGAAGTATAGGCTATTAGTACAGCTTACCAAAACAGAGCGGTTCGTTCCAAGTCTTGGAATATAGTACTCCCTATACCTGGTACGCCAAGAAATTTGTAATTCCACGGCAAATCCCAGTACTTTGGCAGATTTGTGACTTCACTCTCTATGAATAGGGAACCCAAAAGAAGGATAGGATTTATAGCTAGTAATCTACCCGTAGGACCTTTGTTCTGACTTTGCCTTTGGAAATAGTAGAATAACAATGGAAATACTGTAAGGAACGCATTTTGCTACAGATTTATGGAGGAAACATTACGGTCTAAGAAAGGTGAATGTTTATTCCGTTGTTAGAAGTATTCTAACCATTTATGGCTTTCTCTTCTATAATTTAGGATAATAGAAAATGCCCACAATTAGCGCTTTGTTGGAATGCAAAACAAATCGCTCAAAAAATTGGAAGAACTTTTTGTGTCAAAAATTAGAAATTTCCATCTATTTGTCTATATGACCCGACACTACATATTGTGTGGATCTCAGTACCTCTTTCGTTCGGTTGAATGTCTTGCATCCGTCATCAATGAAGCTCACCGGATTTGGGTGTGGTTTCCGTTGCACCATGAAGATCTTGTCTTCTTCAAGAACGTCGTTCCGATAATTTTCATATTAATTCTTCAAACCCGTAGAGACGGGTTGCTTGTTTACCTGTATCTGGTCTGGACCAGGTACCATGCATATGTTATCGAGTATCTAAGCACTACACTACCTTCTCCATTCACTCAAAAACTTGATTACAACAAATGGTTTGTGTGGGGATTCTAAGGTGCGCGTAATGAGTGAGCAATAAAAGGATAAAGGATAAAGCTCTCTGCGGTGATCAATCCCTGAGAGATGCGCCATGCACTCGACTTCATTAAACATGGTTTGGAGATCACTGAATGCATATCTTTACTCGCGGTGGCCAACCGATGTGTCGAGCCATTGCTGCTATCCTCCCAGACAAGTCTGATGTCAATTTGCCAACCCCGGAGGAATGGAAGGCATGGTGGGCCATCGGTGCGGGGATCGATTCCACGTGTGTTCCAGGGCACCTCCGACCATTGCGCCACACGCGCCCTTTTGTGTGAGCAATACTTTCCGGAAATTTGATAGAAATCAGTATAGTTGAACCGATCTGTGAATTATAGATGAAACATGGAGAAACTCTATTCATGTCAAGTAGGCCGAGACGAATAGAAATTTCCAGCTTTTCTGGTTTTTGACTACTTTACGCTATTTGCAAAACTTTGCTACATAAAGCGCCTATAACAGCTCCCATTACATCAATTTGTTCGTTATGTCTTAGAACAGCTGAGATACGTTCACCACCTCCTGTGGTCATTAGTGTGCTCGTTGGGGCAAAAACGGCGATGTTCACGAGGAGTGTTTGATCGAGTAGAGTACGATCTAAAAGCGGAACACCATAACAGTCCACCACAATAGTGCAGCGTGAACGCTTAGCGATGTTCATGGGCAATTTAAAGAGATAAGTTGTCCTCAAACATAGCATTTCTACAGCTTGGTCACTACGAAATGTCCACTTTTGAGCACAATACCATGCTGTTTTTGGAATTGAAATCCAGCAATCAAAACAGGATTTCTTGAGACTAGTGCACTTCAATTACTGTAGCAATTAATAAGTACTAGTTAGTAGGTGGCGTAATATACTTTAATTCGACAGAGTACCAAAATATTTAATATTTCTAGGCAGCGTTTTAGTCGACTCCTTTGCACACATCTCGACTGGCGAGTGTTTCATCCCAAGAAGTTTCTTAAACACTTTAGAAAGGTTGTAATGCTGTTGTAGTTATGAATCCGATGAATAAGCAGGATTAGGCAGAATCTTGCTCTTGAAGTTGAAACACGTTGCCACGCAGCGGAATCGGCCTGTTAAATTTTTCTTTGCGTCCAACCTGAATTGCTTCCTATACGCACAATCCCAAATGTTTGCATAGCAGCGACAGAACGTATTGCCCTCCTACTTGGCATTCCTTTATGGAGTCTACGAGGAATAGCTGAAGTTCTCAAGACGCGAACAAAATCATCCGACAATTGATAAGGCCACCACGTTTTTAACTTCTTTAATTATCGAAAAACCGGCTTCAGACTCCAAGTGTTTAACAGTGATCACCGCCGTCTTAGAGTACAAACGTAAAGTGTCCTACGGTTGCGGCGTAAATATCCTACAACATTCAGTTTCCACCACAGGTTGTTAAAAGTATGCCGTAGGTCAGCAGCAGCTTAAAGTCATTCAAGATCCTAGAGGGATTTTCAACCCAAAACTTCAGTTTTTAAAGAAAAAAT
The DNA here is from genome assembly GCA_900624975.1 of Angiostrongylus costaricensis. NCBI lineage: Eukaryota > Metazoa > Nematoda > Chromadorea > Rhabditida > Metastrongylidae > Angiostrongylus > Angiostrongylus costaricensis. The sequence goes on along the minus strand of UYYA01003968.1, from coordinate 57,223 downwards.
AAACAGTTCCAAGGATCGACATTCTATTAACCTCGGCATTGAAATATGAATGCATTGTTTTTTTGTTCAGCAATCCGAAAATAAGGAAGTCCCGTTTATGTTGCCTTTTATTAGCAATAAAGTAAGCGCAGCTATTAAACGATGCTTAAGAAGGGCAGGTCTAGAGGAATCGGTAGCGATAGTTGAAATACCACCGAATACTCTTTGTCGTCAATTAGTTCGTAACCGCCTGTATGACCGTCTGTGTGAAACAACAAATTGAGTAATTTGCCCTTACGGCAGGGACGGTGATTGCATGAGTTCAGGTACGATATACCTGATCTCGTGTAATAATTGCGGAGATGAATATATTGGGGAAACGGGCAGACCTTTGTGTATCCGTATAAAAGAACACCTAGATGGCAAACGAAAACTAAGACGAAGTACCCCACTAGGCACGCATAATTCACAAAAGCATAGCAGAGACGATTTTGAAGTAAAAGTCAATATCCTTGCATAGGAGTCCAAAACACCAGCGCGAAAACTTCTTGAGGCTTTTGGATAAATGCCAAAAACCCTACAATGAATAGCAGGGATGAATGCGCGGAGGTCATACGCGACCTGACCCCATATGTTCGCATCAATTTCTGATGTGGAAGGTGCAGCCATCAACCACATGCGACTATAATCAGCTGTTCTAAACTTCCTCATTGTAAGTCACGTAAAAAGCGGTGAGTTTTTCGAGAATCTGTTGATCATGTAATTACCAAAGAGTTTTTTCGTCTTTTTGTAAGTGTTATTGAAAAGTTTGGCCTAGTAGATTTATTTAGATTTAGATTGTATATTAGTATACCTTCGAGGCTCTGAAGAAGGCGATACTGCCGAGACGTCAGCTACTGTTGTATTGTATTGTGTGTTTCTATGGAAGTAGATGTATGCTCTTTAACAACCTCGCGATTGCTGAACAAGAAAACGACGCAAGCAAAGATAAACTTTTTACTGGCTGTCGAAGCCGTCCTTAGACATCTCGATAAGGCTTTGTTTAAGAATCACATCTATTTTTCCACTCGTGCAGTAGAACCACCTGAATATTATTTTGGATAGTATTGGAAGCCGTCAATAGAAATAAAGTTAAAAGAAAAAATGGAAGAAGACTCTGTGGTTACGAGAAAGGAAATTCCGGGAATGAAAAGTAATTCCATGAAAAACTCCGTAATTAAAAAATTTCATTGGATAAAGGAAAACGTCCAAAACGATCGGATTGCGAAATTACACATTTCGTACCATACTACCATCTACTCTAAACATCATAGAATCTACAAGGCCAGGGCATAAGCCTAAGCGCTTTAGATTCTGACATTCTCACGTTTCCGAAAATATACTTTTGTCTAACTGGTCTTGAATGATTTTAACTTGCATGAACTATCAAGTGATGAACATTACGAAGCTGATAATGAAACAAGGTAGAGAAACGAACCACAAATCTACTACTGAAAAATCTATTGGAAATGACTATCACTAGCGCCACTAACTTTACCACTTCATCATTTAGAGAGTTAATGGCTTTTGAACCATGCTATTTAACAATCCGTTCCGGAACAGTAGTAAAACAGTGTTCATCGTTCTGATCCACGCTGCAGAATACGTGTGCTCAAGACCTCTGAACCCTTAAGCACAGCCATCATAGGATTTTAACTAATTATTTACTGCGCATTCTTTTTAACGGCAGAGTATATTACGAAGTATAACTTTCAATAATGCTCAGATATTTGCAAAACTCCGATTTCGGCTCCCCAGATCAATCCCACTGACGGATGATTGCTGACGGTAAAAGATCGATAGAACTAGCTGAGAGACAGGCGAAACGAAGGACCCGCGTGGTGTGGTGGTGAACGCGCTACTCCCCGGAAAGGAAGATAGCGCGTTCGTTCCCCAACGCATACACCAGTGGTCCGGAGTTTTGCAAACATCTCAGCATCTTAGGATTCTTGGGAAAATCGTTCTAATCCAGCGCTTAGCACCTCTTTGAAAAAAGTGTATTACAAATTCTAAAGCAGCATCCGAACCAACGTACGATTCCTTCGCGGTTGACCATATAATGACAGCAAATGGAATGGAAGAAGTGCTGAGATTTGAACAACTTCTGAAGAAGGCTGGTCCTTATAAGCAGGCAAGTTGGTTTTATAACTGAATACGATGGAAAAGTGTTTCTTCCACCTGCTGTGGAAAAGCAGAGTGAATTAAAATATCGAATCCTACCTATTATTTAGTTATGAGTCGCGATTTTTTGTGTAACTGGAAGTAGATTCTCCACGTTAAATACCACACTCGGCACCCAGTGAAACACTTTCGCTAGGATAAATTTAAGCCCTCTGATTTTCTGGATTTCCACCGCGAATTGCTATCCAATTTAACAGATAGGTTTTCTCCACTTGTATCCTGAAAACTTTCGAAATGACCTCAACAGAGATAAAGGCGCAAGGATGTTCAAGTATTATCATCGGTAGAAGTGATGGCTATTGGTGAGAGACAGTCTTCATTGTGACGTCTTTCCACACTGAGCATGAAACGATTGTTTTGTGAACTATATACAGCAAGAAGCAAGGTTCTTTACATGTTCCTTTATGTGCTGTCGATGCACTGATGATATCGTCATTGAAGAATCTAAACCCAATCCGGAATTCTCAGTCGTAATGGCTCATTTTAACATCCTAGCTCGTGTGTTAGGCTGTGCTCATATTAATGAAGGCTATTAGAATCTACAACTGTTTGCCTTCACCATATACGTTGACTGATCCTGTCAAAATGAAATCCTGAGTTTCGCATCATTGACGTTTGCTGACGACACTCCCTTGTTGGGAATTTTAAAATCTTAAATTTCCTTGCCAATTTGTTGAAAGCTTTAACTCTAAATATGTTTAAATCTTTAAAGGACCAAGTCTATCAATTATATTTGCGACTACTGCAATAGAGCAAAGTCTCTCCTGTAAGTCAGTAGGGCCTTGGGCTTCTGAAATGCTTCGCTGGTCGAGAAATTATCGTCAGTTATCGACAAATTTAGCGGGTTGGGGCGCAGTGGTCGGAGGCGCCTTGCAACACGGACGGGATCGATTCTCGAGCCAGTGGCCCACCAAGCCTTCTCTCCCTCCGGGTTGGGCAAGTTAGTACCAGACTTCGGTACCAGACCAGATGTTTACGAATTCTTCGGGCACGTTCAAGATTTCTGGAAAGAATCAGGAATTTGGAAAATTTGTATTTTCCAAAAATACTAGCCACGTGGAGTGATTCTTACACTAATGGAATTGTTCACCACTTATTTTCTAAGAACTCATTTGTCTTAGCCAACATCAGAATGTGCACCAAGTTGTCAACTGAATAAGCATTTGTGGGTTTGCAAGTTAGCAATTGCAGCATTTGACTTATTGAGTTTCTGCTCACGTGTCCAAATGCAGCTGACCTGAAGATTGCGTGCCGACGTCGAGCTGTAAGTGAATTGTCTATGTAGAGGCGTCTCCTGACATTACTATGTAGATCTAACCATTGAATGTTCGACCAGCTATGAATAGAATGCGAGAAGCAGACACGGTATCATCGACTTAGTGCAGTAGATCTCAGGTGGTGTTGCTAGATGAGCCGATCATATTGGGGAATCTCAATAAGAGCGTTGGAAGACTATTTGCTTACTCGAACGAAGTACCATACTATGATAAGCTAGTTAATTGTATCTGCTTGCATCTGCAACGCTAAGTTTGAGATGGCTTACGTATCCACACCGCCTACCGCTCATTTGAGTAGTTAAACTTTCTTTATACTAAATTCATCAAAACAAAGAGCCATGAATAAATGCCGAGATGCATCACAAAGACTAGAGATTGAGAGTACCGGACGAACTCTTGAATCGTTCACGAGTATTTAATGTCCATTGTTTTCATGACCACAATCACTTCAAAAAAAATCACGTCTTCATGAACTTCACCACTGCGTGGACATCTACGATTTCAAAACTTTTTTAGCTTTCTTTGTTTGCCAGTGCTATATTTCCTTCATTGCGACCGAAACTAGGTTTTGTATGGCTCTGGTAAAGAACCTCTAGACAATAAACTATAAGAAGTTAAGCAATAATTGTATAAGACTTCGCTCTTGCATTGCTCACGGTGCATCTGCTAGCTTTTCAATGCGGGGATACCACTTCGTCAGGTAAATTCTGAAAAACTGAGCTAAAATGTTGATGAGGAGTGATTAAGTGGTCTTTGGATATACAGGTCTTATACAATACGAAATGTGGACTGAGCTATTCTTCTTCGCATCTTGGATTCAAGAAAGAACCACTGGCACGACGCCTCGAGAACCACTGTGATGGTCCAGCTGTCATTCCTCTGAAGGCAAAAAATTAACACTGAGAAATTTGAAGCAAAAGTCATGGACGACTTCGAATGTCTTATTGCTTGTAACAACTGATCTGCCTGGACGTTAGAAGGAGATCATCCCCTTTTTAATTACCTTTGTAACTAATAAGATCAATGTGGGCGCTCTGGGAAAGCTAGAAGAACTTTGGGACAACGGATCAATAACCTATTTGAAACCTTCGGTCTAGAGTAATGTGGTAGTTTTATTCGTACTTTTTAGCGGAGTTTCTCAGCGTTAATGCAAAAAAGGCGTTCAGAACTACTGGTTACCAAGTACGATCTTCGCCGTAATAATATACTGAGAGTGTCTCTTATTCTATCTAATACTGAGAGTGTCTCTTATTCTATCTACTTAAGAAGACTTCACAGCGGAGTGCGAAATTGTTCAATCTTCTTGTTGAGTTAATTATCATGTTAAAGTTGCCGATAATGACCATTTATAAAGTGATACATTCTCTGAGAAACTTTCCAAAGTCCATATGTAAACTTCGTGCCCGTATTAGTCTTTGGAGCACATACAAGAAGGATTGTCACAAACCTCAGTCCATATCTTTTTGACAGTAAACTCCGATGTAAAATCGATGTTAATATAACTACGCAAGGTAAAAATCTGAAGTCAAAGAAATACATGCAGACGTCGAAGAAAATGGTGAAGTCGTGGTTTCCACGTCTTTCGGCCTCTCAGTAATTAAAACACGGTTAACAATATCTACTTTGATGATTAAGCAAACATGAGATGGTTATAAGTTTTATTCGGCCAGCGATTTAGCGCGTTCGCCCTCTGCAGAGTCGCAACGATCCGGGTCGATTATCCACAACTATTCGTTATTGCGATTTGGACCCTCTTAGCCTCATCGAGTCGAACTCATTGGACTAGAACACTGACTGAATGAACAACCTTACTCGATAATGCCAACAACATTGTTGACAATGGTAATATCATCAATAATTTAGAGACGATAACATAAGTCGGTGATAAGAAACACACACAGTATATAAACCGCTAACGAAGTCGGTGAGTTATTCGGAATTAGTCCGATTTTTGCATTCATCGCCACTAGGTTCACGCCACAGCTGACCAACTAACCGTATCGTGTTGCTAACCGGTGGGGGACAACCTACTTGACATTGTAGGTTGTAAAGTCGCCACTTTGGCAAAAAAAAAGATTTCATCCACTTCAACAAAGAATATTGCATCCCTATGAGACAAGTTTTTCAGAATGAAAATGAAAGAAGATTCGCAGCGAAACACAGTGGGACGATTACCTCCACAAGTGAAAGATGGAGAGGCTGTCGAACCATCACTGCCACAAATAATCAGATCAGATCCTTCAGACGGGGAAGTAGGGAAAACATCAGAGGACGACAAGAAATCAACCGATTTTGAAGAAGTGAGTTCCGTTGAGATCGTGATCTCGATACACAGATGATTGTTGCTTGCTACCTACCGTTGTTTTTAGAAATGCAATACACCTTGTTTACCAAAAGATAAAACACAGGTTAGGTACTCATTCACAACCAATGTTTACGTTATAATATTTTCAGCAATTTTCTCAATGTTTAGGCTAGTAGTGATAGCGGGGATGGCACAAAGAATGCACTAAGTGCACCAGGTGCACCAAGTATACCAACTGCACCAGATGCACCAGGTATACCAATTGCACCAAGTGTACCAAGTGCTCCAAGTATGCCAAGTATACCAAGTGTACCAAGTATATCAAGTATACCATGTACGCCGAATACACCGAGTCCACAACGGCAAATTGTAAATGAGGAGGCCAAGAAAGAACTATCGCCGCCACCACTGCTGAACAGGATAAGCGAGGACCGCTACTTTGTAACAGAAGTAAGTGAATTGTCAGGAATTCGCTTTAAAAGAAATTACAAAATAACTCATTTCTACTATCGCGCCAATCCCACAACAACTCATAGGTAAATGAAAGAGGAATCGACATAGCTATAGTACATAATGGTTCGAGCACACTACTGATGTAGCTTACGAGAGTAATGCAAATGGGAACGTTTAAAACATTTCAGTATCTCTAACTGATCAGCCAATATGGGAACAAAGCTGAAATGTGTGTTTAGTCGATGTCCCTTTACGTTATTTCAATAAAAAGTAGGTCTTTCAAAGCAGATGTTTGTGTACTATTCATATTTTGAATCCCATCGTAAAAGGGCGCGTGTAGCGCAGTGGTCGGAGGCTAGCTGCAACACAAACGCGGGATCGATCCCAGCGCTCAGGGCCCACCAAGCCTACCATCCCTCCGGGGTCGGCGAATTGGCACCAGACTTGTCTGGGAGGATAGCAGCACTGACACAATACATCGTCGGCTACCGCGACTCATTGTAAAGGCGAGATATGCATTCGATCACCTCCAAACGATGCTTAATGAAGTCGAATGGAAAGCGCATCAGGGATTAATCAACGTCGAGAACTTTATCCTTCATCCTTCATCGTAGAAATACTTATTTGAACTTCAGTACTTTCAAAGTATCAAAAATCTTAAATCAATAAAAAAACAAAGCTACCTTAGCTACTAAGCAAATATTAGATCGCATCGAATAAATCGTATAAGGGAACTTCTCAACGTTGAGCTTAACCGTAATGTCGAATCGAACCAGAGTATTAGGCAATGTGCTAGTGTAGCAAACCAGCTTAAGAGGGAAAGAAATCCTTTGAGGGAGTAGGTGACGAACTACTATTTGCTGTTCCTATTCCTATCTACACGTTTGGACCTAAGTGACATCACCAGTAACAGTATAAGTTGGAACGTCGAAATGGCAAGGATCTTATGCGATGCGGTTGAAAGCATAAAACAGCTTACAGAATCTTATAAAAGAGCTGTCTTGGTAAAATTTCCAAAGGGCAAGAGAAAGTGTTGCCATTAACTAGAGAAACATAGTGCTGATTTTACCCTGGATGAGATAAGCGTTGTCCTGATCTGAGTTGCAACTTCTTTCTCGGCGCCGAAGATTTCGGTTGATAGTGTTGCGCGGAGATTCTGGATGCTCATGAATAAGGATAAAGAAAAAATTATAAGAGCACTAGAGGCCCCTATGTTACTGCATGAAAATTAGACAGCGTTTTTCCACCTGACCATAATTTAACCTCGGTATTAATGATCAAAACCTTGGATTGTTAATCTAACGCGAGGTCGATTAAAGTATTATCAACTCGTGTTAGGCTAACAATCCAAGATGATGTTAGACAATGTGATTATTCTTGATAGTAGTCAAATGGAGCACAGAATGTATTTTCAAGTAGTATCTTATCATTCTACATAGATATTGGCAATATTGTTATACAAGGATCATATGTGGACTACCGCAAAGACAATGGGAGCCATTTCTGACTCACAAGTTTTGTTCTTCGTTTTTTTCGCTCGTGTCTCTTCTATTGTAGAAGTTCTTCGAGTATTTTTCGCGCTAGGTTGCTAATTTCGCTCAATTTAATTTCCTATCACTCGGCCCCCAGTAGTGTACCAACCTAGCTAAGGATCTGTCCAAACACATTCGGTAGTATAGCTCAGAAATTAACCGTTGTTACTTTCTTGCAAAAAAAAAACAGAAAAATCGAGCAGTCATAAGAAAACTGCTATGCTTTTCGTGTTCAGCGGAATAATTGAAAGCAATGAGCCTGCTGACACACTACAAAAGGCAATAAACATTTTAGTAGTGCTAAGTCAAGTTCCTCGATAGTTGGATAGCGCAGTGGTAGTGGCGCCGACCGGACCCCTCAAACCTCCCATCCCTCCAGCACCGGGATATTCGTACCAAACGCCTCTGGGACTTGCTGCCCTCCTCCGATCAATGTGCGAACAACCTAACACGGCTAACCCAATATTCAAAGGGTTTCGACCTGACCAGTTTCAACGGTATTCATAAAGTCCGCAATTCTTCAATACCTGAATGCAGAATGTTTTAAACCATGTTGAATGCGAGGAAATGATTCGAATACAAGATTTCGTGTGATGTCAGCTAATGCAGAAAAACCTTGTCATATTTGACAGCGTAAAGTATTCAAGGATTGTTGTGGAGGGCTTTGAGGGACGAAAATTTAACCAGCATTCTGAACAACGAGCGTTGAATCATGAGGAAACTACTAAGTGGTATATTTGATAAGAGTCACTAAATGGGTACGTAGTTGCATTGCGATGAAAAGAGTATATATGGAAGAGCATCTGCAATATTCACATCACAAAAGAGGAAACAAAACGTATGGCCGTTAGTTTAGTTATTGACTGGTCTAAAATTATTACAAGGGGTGCAGCTTTAGTCGCATATGGTATTTTGGTTTGTTTGGAATCCACACTGTGAATATCTGAGTCGTTTAAGCGATACTGTTTCCTATCGTAGTTTCCATCGTTAACAAATGGAAGCATATCCACACTTCATTAGTGCCGTCAGGATGGAAGCGTATCGAGTGATCACCAGATTTCAGTCTTTCCCTGGCATTATTTTTTGCATACGAGGAATATGTTGCAGAGTGCTGAAAAGGAAACATTGGAGAAAGCCATGGCAACGTTTGTCGATGAGGCGGCGGAGAGAATAACGGCTGTGGGTTACTCGGATCGTCTCATAGTAATGATTCTTTGAGCAACTTGTTAGGACACGATTCACTGAGAGAAACGTTTATATCCGTAACACAGTTTAACGTTATGGGATTCTGGCTATTCCAGCGGCGCAGTGGATTGTTTGCGAGAACTGTAATGCACTGAAAGACTACTGTGATATTTTAGGATCTTCAACACGAGGCGTGGTATCATGGCGCTCTTCCTCTAGAAGACATAAGTGCTCTCCTTACGTCAACTGGAGAATTCCTAATACGAGAGCTGGAACCCGACGACTTACGAGGCCCGATGGTGTGTATGCGCTTATCAACCGTGGATGTTCTATGCTTCCACTTGACAACTAACTCAACATTTGATTAACTTTTAATGTAATCATTAACGAAAATCTTTCATAGGTTGACTGAAACGAACCGCAACTAAAGCGAATTCGCCTTGGTCCAAATATGCGGACACGCCTTTTCCTTTAACGGAGAACCAGCTTTAAAACAACGATTTACGTAACAAATAAAGAGTTCATGATGACTTGAATAAAGAGGGTGAGAAGAAAACTGACCCATCGTTTGAAATCTAACTAGTTGGTGGGAATGAATAAAAAGCCTGAGGAGCAGTGATGAATGGCTAATCAAGACAACTGTCAATAGTCGAAGGTACTCAAAAATTGACAAATTCTATTCATCTCTTTGAGCTTCCGCCCAATCTAATGAGCTAGTTGTTAGGAAGACCAACGACTGTTTCGTAAGCCGAGGCAACCGTAGCGATAGCAGTCGTTCCTAGTAATTTTTTCCCTGAATATTTATGAATAGATATAATAAATACATCACTATACTATACTTAACTGTGCGGAGTCATACAAGACTTCGACAATCGGTTATATCAAAGCTTCTTCATAACTTTCTTTCCGCCAATCAATGTCACAAAAAGTGGCGCTCATTATCTAGGAAGCTGCACGCTATGGATAGGTCAATCATTAACGAAAATCTTTTAGCCTTGTTTAACTGTCCGACTCGGAGCGTTGTTGAAAGACTTCCCAATTCACACCGTACAGATCGGTGAGCCTAGATATTTCACCATAGATGGAACTCATAGGGCGAGAACGGTAGTTGGCATTGTACAGTGAGTTTCTGAAACAAGTCCTCAAAAAAAAATGAAATCAAAGATATTTGAAATGAAAAACTTTATATCGATCGAGGCAAGAATTGTCTGGAAACTGGATTTCTAAAGCTTAAAGTGCAAGTCTAGGAAACATTATGAAGAAAAAATAGCCATACAAGATGATACACTACTGCTGAAACCTATACCAAAGCAACCTTGGGAACTCTCCAAGGACAAGATCGCGCTGATTAGGAAGCTTGGAGAGGGCGCGTTCGGAGAAGTGTGGCAAGGAACCCTGCGCCAGTCGGCGACGCGGACCGTGTTGGCTGCTATAAAAGTGGTAGGATGAGTGAAACTAGCCAGATCCCAGATTTTTTTCCTCGGAAAAACACGATGTTTCAGACGAAGCTAAAAGAAGACAACAAACGATATATGCAAGAGTTGTTCAAAGAAGCAAGACTAATGCGACAGTACCAACATATGTAGCAATAAAATGTCTTTAACTCTTTATAAAAATGATAGAAAACGGTATCGATTTAAATTTCTAGCAACGTCGTCGGTTTCTTTGGAATAATAATCGAGAACGACAACGTAATGATAGTGATGGAGATGGTGAATGGAGGAGGACTTGATCACTACCTAAAGAAGAATACTGTACGGAAATTCCTTGCTTCCATTTTTATTTTCTCCTTTCCTTTCCTTTTTCTTTTGAGCCACTTTTTTAAAATAAACAGAATCACTGTAGTTCCTAAAATGAGGAGTAATGAGGTATACATTCTCAATGTTTATAGTTTTTAGGTTGGTATACCCGACAAATGTTCCTACTCGTTCGATGTCGCTCTAGGCCTGTACTATCTTCACAGTAAACGTTGTATGCATAGGTTAGACCTTATCCTTATCAAAAAAATCATGATTGGGATTATCTGCTACTTTCATAGTCCGGTAAGATACTTGGATATTTGGACGTCTTCACTAGTTTTGCGGTTTGCAGCATAATCTCAACTTTTTGGAGACTTTCTGGTTTAACCGTTGTGGTTCCCTGGAATCCGGAGGTCAGCCTGGCCAAAATCTGCCCCAAGTCGTCACCATCACAAGCAGTCGCAGTCCTCGTGTATCCGAGGGAGATTCGGCACCATGCGACTAGTATGATGCCAGGATGGTGGTCGATCCTGGTATTGGTTTACACTTGGCTAGGCTTCCTGATGAATAAGTCGTACTTCTTCTCAGCTTAGCAGACCCTGCCTGGTGCATGGATCCAGTAGACGCTGTATCCATAGGTTAGGCCTTGTCCTTATCAAGAAATTGTGATTCGGTTTATCTGCTACTTCCACAGTTTGGTAAGAAATCATGCAAATGTGCACTGCGACGATTATGATCTAAAGGTATCACTTCCACATTCACAAAAACTCCTGATTTTCGATGATTACGTCATCCGACTACGGCAAATTTTCGTAGCGCGTAATGCGTACTGAACTCAATGCACACAGTCCAAAGTGTCCTCCTCCACCCGCTTGCGACAGAATCATTTTAACGCTATACTCATTAGTAACAGTCTTTATGGCACATTATTTGTACAGTAAACAAACAGCCACCGTAGATACGAACAACGAGCTCGTCAAAACAAATATTTTTCGTGAAAAAGTGTAATGTGTGTGCAGAAAATAGCTTCTATTCATATCTCTCATATCATGCCGGATATAACACTTACGGTGCGAAATTTTAAGTATAAAAAGTATTGCAGAAATGCACAGGCTGCAAATTGAATAATCACAAACGAGTGCCTTAAAACCGCTCCTGTTGTTCTAAATGTTCAACCACATAAGCATTTAAGTAATATCGTATATTTCTGAATGTGTTAGTGGAAGGCAGAATGTTGGTTATCACTATAGTTATCATCACTATCACTATAGTTATGTTAATAAAAGGGCTCGTGTGGCGCAGTGGTCGGAGGCGCCCTGCGACACACACATGGGATCGATCTCCGCGCCCGTGGTTCACCAAGCCTTCCATCCAGCCGGGATCGGCAAATTGGTACCAGACTTATCTGGGAGGATGGCAGCACTGGCTCGACACATCCGCGAGTCATTGTAAAGGCCAGATATGCATTCAATCACATCCAAACGATGCTTAATCAAGTCGAATGCATGGCACATCCCTCAGGGATTGATCAACGCCGAGAGCTCTATCTTTTTAGTTTTTCATCTTGTTGAAAACTCGAGGTTAAACCTCGCCTTCCTGTCTGTGCCAACATCTTTTCGGATTCTCATTCAAAAGCCGCCTAAAACTCTGAGTTTTCAGTGCTTCTTCATTATTGGTGATCATTGAAGAATGTCTTCTTTTTCACCTCACCGAAGCATGTCTATGTAGTGTCTATCTGCTGTACCGCATACATTTGAAAATCTATCCAAATATGACGAGAGAATATTCTGCATTCTCACTAAAATGCTCAACAGCTTTTCCAGATAGGTGTGGGGTAGAAAACGAATAGGTCATTTCGAAGGGAAGTTTCGTTCTTATGCGTGCAAGGGAGAATAGAGGTATGAAGAAATCGCAAGTGATTCTCATGCTCTGATGTGATATCTATAGATCCACCTAGATTTAGACAAGGTCAGACATTTTCCCAGAAGAGAATCGAAGACGAGAAGTAGCCAGTGCTTAATAATGGGAAGTAAATAAGGAGAATACTCAATCAGCCAAATTTATGACGAAATAGCTCATAAGATACCGATAAAACCATGTCGGAAACCACAGCTCTTCGAAAGCCATGAACGATTCGACAACGCAATAGAAAAACCTATGGTCGAATTGAACCAGAAAGACTAAAAATAGGGACAGAAACGGATATAGAATAAACGTATTTGAAATGGGTTTGTCTGTGGATCTACGTAGACAATTTTGCAGGGATTTGGCGTGCAGAAATTGCCTCATTGATACGGAGAAGAATATAGTGAAGATTTCGGATTTTGGACTATCGAAGCAAGCCGACGTGTACAAGATTCAGCCAAATGACAAAGTCCCTACGAAATGGTAAGAGAAACCAATCATGAATATAACGTTCACTAACATAGTCTGCCTTTGCCAAACTATTTCTGCAGCCGAAAAATTCAATGAAATGAATTTTTTGTATAGGCTATATCTTGTCAGAGGCATTTGTAGTAGGCATTTGTAGGTCAAGGGTTCTCTGGAATACGCCATGGACCGACCACTGGCTCAATCTCGCTCTCCAGGCTCATCAAGCCTTCCTTCCTTCCGAGGTCACGAAATTGGTGCAGACATGTTTTCGAGGGTAAAAACACTGGCCTGATACATTGAAAGGCCCCCAAAAGTCATTGAATAAAGCCATAAATGCAACCAGGTACCTCTCCAATGCTTGGCGTAGTCCAATGCGTGACGGCTTATCCCTCAGAAATTGATAAATTCCCAACACTGTACCATTTAAGTCCTATTGCAGTGAAATACAAGGAAAAGTTTTGAATGAAAAGTACCCAGTCTTACAATACAAAGCCTTAAAATGAGATAGTGGTGAGAGTTAAGCGTAGATTACGTATAGCGGTAATTTCGAGCTCTGCAGGCAAGCACCAGAAGTGATGACTAAACACATCTATACTCGTGAGTGTGATGTGTACTCCTATGGAATTGTAATTTGGGAAATATTCAACAATGCCAAAACACCGTTCGAGGAATACGACAATAAGACTGTCCGACAACGGGTTAGTGGCCAAAACTTTGTGCTCCGAATGGCGTACTCATACCAATACGCTTAGTTACTTCCCACTAATACTGACGGCTTTTCAAAAAAGAAATCTTTTCGCAAAAAGCTTCGTTTAACTATGTGAAAACGTTTTATAGTTATCAGATCCGAAGTTCCGCCCTCCACTCTCCGATGATATTCCGAAAGAGATTCGTGTAGTCGTAACAACATGCTGGTCAGCAGCTCCTGAAAATCGCCCGGCAATGAAGGAAGTGGCATGGATTCTGAGACGATTTCTTAAACACAAGTTAGCCATAATCCTATATTGTAATTTGCATAGCTTTCTGTATATGTGCTTCCATAAATAAGTGTTTGGTTGACAATAAATTAGAATGGCACATGTTTCAGTGGTCCAGATCGTATCGGTGAACAACCTAGGCCGCCAACTCCAGTACCTAATCCAGTTGCAATTGCACATGCTTCAACAAAAGCCGCCAAGCAAGCCTATACCACTCAACAACCCACCACCCCAACAACTCAAACACGAAAGGTACGACCAAAGTTTAGGAACGGCTTGACGGAATCATGTGTCAGTAGTTATCTGGCGTCGTACAAGTCAGCAAAACTGCATCCACATAAACTTCCCATTTCGGGATGTTTGTGGCGTGCTGCGAGGTGGTGTCACACTCTTCGGAGAGAGATAGTGGTCGAATGAGCAAACCAATAAAAGATCGAGGATAAAGCGCCCAGTGTCGATTAATCACTGAAGGATGCATCATGCATTCGACTTCATCAAGCATCGTTTGAGGTGACTGAATGGATATCTGGCCTGCTAATGACTTTCGGTGTTACACGCCCCTCTAAAGAGCAGATGAGTAAACAGTATTATTCCACCAACACTGAATGCGATAACAATCATTAACGTGGCCGATAAAATCAAGACGAATCCAACAACTAACACATAATAAGCGTTGATCTCAATGCACGCGTTAAAAGGAACTTTGGACGCCATACATTAATAATTGTCTATTTTCCTTCTGGTTGCTTCTCCTATAGTAAAATTCCTTCTGCAACCAAGATTGCTAGGCGAGCACAAGCACTTATACTCTCTTTAGCGATAAGTACGCTTTGTCGTGACAGGGTTGCTTTGTGGGGAGCCATGCTAATTCGTCTAATTTCCTTCTCGCAGGGAGGAGCTGGTGGAGCTACAGTCATGAAGACAACAGCAGCAGTGAGTGGTCGTCGTGATGGAAAAAAGGCAAGATATTCCCTGTTGTTATTCAGTTTTCAATTGATTTCTGCTGCCGCTTACTTGGTTTACAATCTTCCATACAATTTAAACCCTAACTACAGATGGGTCCAACTCCTCGGAAAGGAGAACAGGAAACTCAAGTCACAAGAAAAAAGCCATCAGATAAAAAGCCGTCAGATACGGCCATCGCAGCTCCCAGAAGACGTCGGCCGTGACTCTGAAACGAATTATGAGCTTTTGAAGTTGCTTTTACTTCGTTATAACCCATTCTATTCCCTTATGGAATTTTCACGTCTTTCATGTATTCGGTATATTTATTTTCGCCTAATCTTAAGCACATATGCATCCAAAACTTTTATAAAACTGCACAAAAAGTTAGACAACGTTCTTCGTCTGTGAGTACTTCTGAGGTTGTTCTTCTCAAGATCATTGTTGTTGAAAGTCTCTAATAAACATAATCTTATCATCTGCAACTGTTATGTTGGTATTTGGTTTGCTCTTTAACTCTTTCATTCTAATATGGAGAATTGTGAAAAGGTACTGTAGATATAAATAAAATTATGATCGAATAGAACATACAAGACGAAGGAAACTGAGGAGACACATGAGAAAAACAAGGTCGGCATAAACGTATTCTAGCGATGGATGACGGCCACTTGTACACTCTGCCAATCTCTCAAATAACGAAGTTTCCCATCGTGTCAAATTAGAACCCTCTACTTTCCCACAGTTTGGATGTGCCCGCATGAGGAGGACGGCGAGGCGAAAGCGCCTTGCACTAACATTGTTTATTACCCACACGCCAACTAGTTTTGGTTGGGGCTAAGAAAAGGAAATCAATTAACAGCTTATGTCGTAGCCTAATGCTACAGGGTTTCCTGGACAGAAACAATCCAGAACTGGATTCAAAGTGAAGAAATCTGTCCAATCCAATGAGCACGAAACTTACTCGGTGTGGCAAGTATGTACTGCACAGATGCCAATCCTGCATGTCAAAATATATGGAGGGATATGATTTGCTGCTGTGAAAACTGCGATAGTGCTGGGGGGTCACAAGTCTCTCACTGTATAATAGACTACGAGATGGTCGTTTTTAGAAATTTCTCCAGAATCGATGGCGCAGTAGTTAGAGGTGCCCTATGCTAGACACTGGATCGGTCTCTGGTACGATCCTGAGCCACGGACTTAGCATGTCTTCCACTCCTCTGAGGTCGGCGATTGGTATCAGACCTGTTTAGGAGGATAGCAGCACTGACTTGTTACACTGACGAGCCACTACGAGTCACTGCGTAGGTCAAATGGCGTTCAGTCAACTCGGCGATGAATTCGAGTGCATACGCATCCCTTAGTTGCTGATCAGCGCCAAATGCTTCATCCTTCGGCTAGTGGACCCTTAGCAGAATGTTGGCAGAATGTTCACGATGAGTTGCTAGTGCTGTCGACGTGGTACCTTGCTGGATCAACGCCGTCAAGCTTGAAACTATGAATCGTCATTCCGTGAATAATCCAGCGTAGTGCATAAACCTCGGCAAAAATGTCGTTGATTGACATGGAAGTTGCTGATTTCAGCCTAACAACTGTATAGTTGACACTATGTAAAACAGAAATCACCCCAGGAATTCGATGTTTCACACGTTGTCTGCCTTCCTTCAAATGGTCATCTTGAAACTCCATAATGCACGCGAAAGTTACATGGTGTTGGGACGGCTCGTTGATATAGGAATACCAAGTAGTTAGGACAATTCGGTCAAAATTAGCTGCTCGCCTTTGTGTACGCCACGCGGGACTTCTTGTGATTAGCAGTCACAATGCCGGACACCTCAAACTTGGGTAATTAAACCGTTTATCATAATTATACAACAATCATAACAATACAACTCTACAATTAATGCAACAATGATACGTGTTATGAATAGGCGCAGCCTGATCACTGGTGTTCAGGTTGCTTATGAGTCAAGAGATTGGCATATGACTTTTACTACATTAGATGGAGGTGAGGCACGAATGCGCTGACTTGGGCAGCATTGATGTGACATGGACTAGCTAACCGTGGAGCCGTTTATATACCTTTGCGCTGGGCGGAGTCAGATTACAGTAGGCGGAGTCGGGCTACAGTAGGCAGAAAGACGGGTGCTGGAAACATTTCTCAAGCCTTGCGATCTGATACGGCGATGTTCAAAGCCTAGGACCGTAAGTGCAGATATTTTATGAGATAGGCGCCAGCGAAATGTTAGACATACGGCTATCAGATCGTCATGGAGAAAAGGTCATGGGAGAAGCATTTGAAATGTTTGGAAGGGTTATCAGATCGTTATGGAGAAAAGGTCATGGGAGAGGTATTTGAAATGTTTGAAAAGGATATAATTGATTTACATAGAGAACATTCCAATATTCGTGAAGAATGTTCTCTATACATGGATTGATGTCGATAAGATACCCGATAAGAGCGCATATGGCCCAGTAGTCGAAGGCACCCTGCAATACACATGGGATTGATTCCCGCACCCAAGGCCCACCAAGCCTTTCATCCTTCCGGGGTCGACAAATAGGGGAACTTATCCGGGGGATAGCAGCACTGGCTCGATACATCGGTAGGCCACTTCAAGTCATTATAAAGGCCAGATCTGCATTCGTTCACCATCAACGATGCTTAATGAAGTCGAATGCATGGCGCATCCCTAAGGGATTGATCAGCGCCGAGACTTTTATGCTTTTTTAAGATATCCGCTAAATTAGGTCAAAGATCACATTACATTCATTTCTTACCACAATTTGGATATTATGACGCATTTTCTTTCGGGCTTTTCCCTAGCGGCTATACGGAATCGCTTGTTCCTCTCACCACAGATGTTACAGGGCGCCGAGTTGAGAAAGGTTATTTCGTACGCGTCATAATCTGCAAAGAACAACCACTATCTGAATGAGTCCCGTAGAGATCTCTCGTCCATAGAATGTGTTTCATCACTTTTATGAATCCTGAAAGTAATAGCGCGAAGTGGACCCGAGCCATGGATTCGAGGGTGGGTCGAGCCTGCAAGTAGCGCGCTCCGCCGGATCGCTCCCTCCGCTCCGGCGGCGCGGTGACGACCTAGAGTCGTTGCTGTCCAGGTCCCTGTCGCCGTCTCCGTCCCCGTCCCGTCCTCGTCTCCGTCGCCGTCCCCGTCCCGTCCTCGTCGCCGTCGCCGTCCCCGTCCCGTCCTCGTCGCCGTCGCCGTCCCTGTCCCGTCCTCGTCGCCGTCCCCGTCCCGTCCCCGTCGCCGTCGCCGCCGGCGTGTTGTTCGGCGATAGCCAGGATTTTAGCTTGGTCGCTTTCCCAACCAATTACTATTCAACTTTTAGCTTAATATTTGTGTCGGCCCTTCAGCTCTTCTTCTACAACTCATTCTTGTTCGTATAAAAGTCGTCATTCTTCGGACTCGGTGTTTTCTTCTATTAGGGAATCGGTAACTCTTTCCTTTGAATAGCATTGGTTTCTAGCATTCGTGTTTCCAGAACTATGAAACCCCGATATAGTATGTTCGTGACCGTCGTGGTGAAAGTAGTTTGTAATCTTACTGATATATATATATGTATATATATATGTATATATATATATATAGTGATTTGCTGACCATATCTAAATGCGGACACACTTTCCATCAGCTGGGAAAACCCGCGTGCGCTACATGGGTTGACAAGGTACCAGAACTCTGAATGTCATCGAATCTTTGTCGTGCAAACTTTCCAGAGTGGTAAAACGCCTAAAGCGCATTTTTGTGACCATTTTCACTGCTTGGCAATAGAATCCAACCGAGAATACCTTGTCATTCGGCTCGGTGGCTGTCAGTGCAGAATGCTGTTAGGCCATACACTCTGTATGTGTTCTTTTAAGTGTGCACTCGAGAAATGTCCACGTGGTCTGAGGATGCGAGGAGCGAAGACGCGGTTTCATACGCGTTTTGGTGTAAATGTCTTTGAACGGCTTTGTTCGTTTTAAAATCTACTCAAACTTCCAGGATGCAGAGCGAGCGCTCGCCGAATGGTCGGCAGAAACGCGCTTCTTTGATCAGGGCGGCCGAAAACATAAAGAAAGCTGTGCCGAAGAGAAGACAACACGATGGTGAGTGCCGTAGTGCAGCACATTACAGACTTCGTTTTATCCCTATGTTAACATCCGATGTACATTTGGACTTTTTTTTCATGTAGGAGCTGTTTGGAGTTTTAGATGAGTTTGAAGTGGAATCGATTATCTCTCATACTGTTAGGAATGAACAAATCCTATACACTGTAACTTGGGTTGGATATCCTGGAGAAACCACTGAAGTGACTGAAGATGACTTGAAGGTCGATTTTCCACTTAGTCTAGGAATATTTAGCTAAGTGGACTTATAGAGTAGGAATTGTTTCCTTATCGCTCTTAGTGGTTCATTATGCGTGATACCTTCATTTTAGAACTGTCAAGAGCTTCTTCAAGCATACAAAAGCAAGCTAATTAGTTGTGGAAGCTTGGAAACGAAGACATCAGGTGATGATTCGGCTTCACGACCCGAGGATGCTAAACGACGATCAACGGGCGGGGAGAATCGAAGCGAAAGGCTTTCTTCTTCATCACCTACAAAAGTATTTCCGTTTTTTATCTCTAGAACTTAACAGAAATAAATTCGAGGTCGAGATTTCCACTCGTTCATTATTTATATGAGGGTCCCGTGGTTCAGTTGTAACAAAGTCGTTAGGTATCCAACAAAAGGTACGATATTTACACACTTGAATACCTGGATACTTGGATGGGCCATCCTAATCTCCATTCTTCGGAGTTTTGCTGGTCAGCTTTCGTGTTTCTCCGGAGTCCCGAGGTCAGTCTGACCACGGTCTGGCCAGGTCGTCACCACCACAGGCAGTGGCCGCCGTTGTGGATCATAGGGAGATTTGCCACCATCCAACTAGTTTGATACCAGGACGGTGGTGGATCCTGGTACTGGTTTACTCTTAGCTGGGCTTCGTGGTGAAAACGCCAGACTCCTTAGCTTGAGAGACCCTGCTGGAGGATGAATCGCCCTGCTGTACATCGCAGTGCGACACCCAGGAGCACCTCCCAGCCGCAATGAGGATGTAAACCGTTAGGAGGAATGGTACGATGAGATGGGGCAAGTAGCATTCGTTCGAATAATATTATAAACACAATATCTTATGAAGTAATTTGCGTTCGAAGGATCAATCTTCATGTTGCGATTCGGAAATCGTCACTTTTTGTAAGGTACAATTGTTTCTTTGTCTTCTTCCCAGATTTGTTTCTTTGTAGTTTTTTAATTACTTCAATGGAGAAACCACTTTTTAAGCGTGTCGATAGGGGCGACATAGTGAATGACACCATGAAGAATGCTGCCAACGCTAAAGTAAATTCTACTCAGAAAACGAAAACGAAGAAGAATACGAGTGCATCTGAGTCCAATGGTGTATCGAAGTGTAATGGAGATACGTCTTCCAGTCCACCAAATAAGGTAGAATTCGATGTTGGTGGTGAATCTGTGGAGCTTCTATTCTTTTGATTTTTAGCGCACTCGAAAGACAAAGCATGAGATTGTGCCTGATGCCCAACTTGGTTACACTAACGGTTGCGCTGTTGATGCGTACAAAGGATTCTCTAATAATGTATTCTGCAGCTTAGCTATGCTTTTATTGTTTCATTTGGTGTTTGCTTTGTTTTTAGTATCCTGAGCCAGTCGTCCTTGTAAGCTACAAAGAGCCTTTACCGTGTGGTTTCGAGAGTAAGCAAGACGAGATCGTTCCCATTCGCCTCATTGCGGAGGCGGATCCAAAGGTAGAAACGATGTATTTAGGGTTGTTCTGTTCTGTTTCTTTTTGAAATGATCACAGTTTCACTGCATAGATGTGAATGTATACAACATTCATAGAGAAAATATGGGCTGAAAGACAGGCGAAACGAAGGACCCGAATGGTGTTGTGGTGAACGCGTTAACCTCCTGGGAAGGGTAATAGCGCGTTCGTTCCCCACCGCGGACACCTGCGATCTGGAGTTTTGCGAATATCTCAGCATCGTTATGGGCGTTCATTTACTAATTTATACTGATCTCTTTCCAGAGACTGATTACGCATTTGGTGGAGTTGCTGTCAACCGGAAGTCGGAAAGCATCTCTCTGATTTTCTTGTTGGGTGCCAAGCACGAGAAAGCCATACTCTCATTCCGCTCAGTGCCTAGGTTAAATTTCCGTTGGTTTATAGCTGCGAGTTAGAAGCTGGTACTAATGTTTGTCCTTCTGTTATGAAGCTTGCTGTTATTGTGATCACTATGGCAGTCCTGTTGTAACGGCTAGTTCTGTTGTATTTATTATGGTCACTATAGCCTTTTTCTTGCACTGATCAGTTCCGTTGTATATTTCCCAGACCTCTGCAACTTGTTATTACCATTGTTCCCTTTTGTTTGTTTGTTTTTGTCTACTTCAAGCGACTTCATATTTTCAAACAGAGGTGAGAGCGTTACAGTTAATAAATTACGTTGTCTTTTGTTTACGCGCTATTCATATTTGCCAACACACGTACACTTTATCGGCTTGCTAAGGGGCGCATGTGACACAGTGGTCGGAGACGCCCTGCAATACAAATGGGACCGATTCCTCCATGCCTGTCCCACCAATCCCCTCATCCCTCCTGGGTCGGCATAGTAGCACAAACTCAATGCATCGGTAGTACACCGCAAGTCGTTGTGCAGGCCAGATATGCATTCAATTACCTCCAACGGTGCCTAATGAAGTCGAATGCATGGCGCATCCCTAAAGGATTGATCAACGCCGAGACCTCTATTCTTCATATTTTTATCAACTTGCTGTATCCATGTGTGAGGGTATTTACGTGTACACATACGTACACGTGTATATGTATGCCTATATAATTATGTATGCATATGCGTGTATATGTGTATTGGATTAGAATGTATCTAACGGATCTCTTATGTTCCATCCCGAATAACCTGCTGAATGTTAGCTAAGCATATGAGTCGCGGAGATGTCCAGATTATTAGGGTACTTCCCAGTTCTCATCAAAGATTGGCAAGTACGTGGCAGGCGCTTCAACCCCCATTGTCTGATGAACAGGATTCCTTCGGGTGGGGCAGCAAGCACTGCGACTGGTCGACCCGCATGTCGAGAACGATATATTGACGTATGGGAACTTGTACATGGTGGTCACATTGCTCCTCGAGAATGAACGTCTCCATTTTTTATGCTTTCCACTCCATAATTCGGTTTTTCCACGTATTTTGCTAGCACTTCCGGACTTTCTTTTACTCTTTGTTCTTTCCTTTCTTCTTTTATTTTTGCTCTAAGTTCTTCTATGTCTTCTACTACGCTGTTGGAACTTTCCGAGCTATGGGGAAAAGAAGCAGAAGATCCACCATACAGCTGCGCCCTGTCGGCATGTGGTAGTCGCTTTCACAACATATAGGAACATAAGTTGGTATTTTTGAAACATTCGTCCATTCCTTACGATAACTGTGGTTTGTCATAAATCAAAAATAAAGGTTAGAAATATTTGCAAAACTCCGGACCGCAGGTGTTTGCAAATACATTATGGGGCACATTATGCTTTCATGTGATTTCTGTGCGGTTGGTCTCCACGTGACATAGTGGAAACCTCATAGAAAGCGGTGAGTGTGAACAGCTGTGTTCAATGCGATTGAAATCTTGGTTTAGAGTTCCTTTGTTTGGTTATGGAGGCGTCTGGCCGAGTAGATTGCTATCAACTTGACCTTTCCAGGCTCTGAGGAAGGCGAAATTCGCCGAAACGTCAGCTTATTCGTGAATAAAGAATAATAACACTTCGCGTTTCCTCAAGAAAAATACGAAGAATTACTTGATCAATGCCGAGGTTAATAGAAAGTCGGTCGTGGGAGTTACACGAGTTATATTTCGCAACATACCCTGCCATTAAGAGAAGAAAAAGGAAGTAAATAAAAGGGTTAAGATTGTGATTATAAAGGCTAGATTTTTTGGCGTTGATCAATCCCTAAGCGATGCACCATGCATTGGTCTTCATTAAGCATCGTTTAGAGGTGATTGAATGCATATCTGACCCAGAAAATGACTTGACTCGTAGTGGCTAGCGATGTATCGAACCAGTGCTGCTATCCTCCCAGACAAGTCTGGTACCAATTCGCCGAGCCCGGAGAGATGAAAGGCTTGGTGGGCCTGGGACGCGGTGTTCGATCCCTCCCACGTGTACTGCAGGGCGTCTCGGACCAATGCGCCACATTAGCGTATTATCATGAGCGCAAACGAAATAACGATCAGTTACTGGTAAGATCATTTTTTATACGTTTGACATATGATGAACGGTACTGTTCTTTTAGTTACTATCTGTAATCCTTCAGTAACCAAGGGGTTGAGGAGTTGAGTGGTTGGAAACACGATAGAGTTTTTCTCATTACGCTAAGGGTATGTCTCACTTTTCTAAAATGTTGTTCATTTCTTAGGTTCCATTAGGAATAAAATGTTCAGAAAGTTGAAGAACGATTTCAAATTTGAGTCTTGAAGTCAAGCACTGGTTGTGCGTTGTAAGCATCAGAGCACTCTAAAGTACGGCATTCACGATCGAAACAATTCTAACGGGCTTCCGAAGACCACAACTTCACAGTGGTACAGTAGGAAAAGTTGCACCCTGGTGTGTTGCAGTTGCAATCTGTGGATTCCAATGGTCCTTACTGCAACTGGTACAATTCTCTATATTTGCTTAACGCTAAAGACTTGAGTAATTTCTGCGCACTTAGGGACAGTCCGGGTCACGGTAATGCGCTAAATCGTGGAAGCGGCTCACCACTGTGATTGAAAATGAGCGAAGGATTTACAATATGGAAGATTGGTAGGTGAGCGAATGTGCTGAAGGGGATACAAAGCAAACAAACAAACTGCCCATAAACAACGACAATTATGGAGATTTAGATTGTAAAGGTTGTAAACGGTGTGTAGAGAATGTAAGTAGTAACAATTACAGATTGTATTGTGGATCTGTTTATCTTATGTCCACAGTGTTTAATGTCAGTGTTAATAATAGCGTTAATATTTAATGTCTCTACAATTTTTATCTTTAAATGTGATGTCCATAGCATCAATGAAATGCAATGATACTAAAAGTAGAGTTTTACAAACAATAGTCCTCAGGACGCCGACTATAAAATTTTCCCAGAATTCACCCAAAGAAGTCTTTTTGTGTTTTTCTATCTTACTTCCTTGGACTTTTGGATGGCCCGTCTTCACTGGTTGTGCGGACCCCAGCATAATTTCCATTGTTTCGGAGTTTTGCTGGTTTACCCATTGTAGTTCCCTGGAATCCCGAGGTTAGCCTAGCCATAGTCCGCTCCAGATCGTCACCACCGCAGGCAGTCGTCGCCGTTGTGGGTCAAAGGGAGATTTGCCATCATGCAACTAGTTTGATACCAGGACGGTGGCAGATCCTGGTATTGGTTTATTCTTAACTGAGTTTCCTGGTGGAAACGCCGGACTTCTCTTGGGAGGCGCTTCCGGGAGTATGAATCCCCCGCTGTATGTCGCAACCCAGCACCTAGGAACACCTCATAGCCACGATGAGGCGGCAAACCGTTGGGAAGGATTCCCTGTTTTGTCGTGTGAGATGGACCGCATTCATTCTACGCAATCATGTGGCGCTCTGTGTGGACGATGTGTGTATCGGTATTCCAGTGAGTTTTGTTTGTTATGGAATGTAATAGCATTTTACAAATAACAGTAAAACACATTGACATCATTCTACAAATAAAAACAAAAAGTGAAGATGCGTTGCACATAGTAGGGACCGGATGAAATTTCAATTTTCCTCACTCAAAGATGAGGGATAAAGTAGAATACCACACTGTGATAAACTTCGAATTCAAATGAGAAACACATAATCTGAAGAAGAAACTAAGAGATGTTAACTACTTAAATGACGTAGCACAGCATGTCGCAGACCTGACACTATAGTGTCTTCTCCAATACTTCTTCGGAGGTCGTCTTTATTAACTTCCTTCTCGAGATTTGGTAGCAAAGAACCACCGATCTTGCTCAGAAACTGAGACCATCTATGAGGACACGTCTCTCTCATATAACCAACTCCACTCTGAAAAGTATAAGCGATGTTTTTCATACAGTTGTTTTAATGTCAAAACAAGTACCCCAACGATTTCTGAAAGCATCATAGCTGTTGCGAGGACTCTCGGCTTTTCATCGGTCAAAAAATATACCATCCTCCATAGCGCCTCCGAAGTGAAACGTTTGACTTCACTGAGTTTTGATCCTAAATCCATGGGATGGAACTGTCTTAGAGCCAAAGTATTTCGTAAGAACTAACTGATAAGACGAATACTAGTGCACCCACCTATAAAGTGGAGGTAAAAGAATAATTTGATGATGATTGTCTCAGGAATAAGGGCAAATCTCCTATCTTCAATAGATGTTAGGTGTACTGCGAATAAAGTGCTACAATAATAACCACGATCCTAATGAGAACTTCAGCATTAAATCTCTAATAACCATTGAGTGGGCAAATCCAAAAAGGTATTTAACAAGTCATAAATCATATATACTTTCTTTCATATGCAAGAAATGCCGTAGATATATAAAGATGTCAAGCTATGTTATAAATAAACCATTTCTCATTTTATATCGCATTACCATACCGTAAGGACGTGTGTGGCACCCCGCAACAAACACATGGGATCAGTCCCTGCGCCCCAGGCTCATCAAGTCCTCCATCCCTCCGGGGTCGGTAAATTGGAACCAGACTTGTCTGGGAGGATAGCAGCATTGGTCCGGTACATCGGTAGGCTATTACGAGTCATTGTAACGGCCTGATATGCATTCAATCACCTCCGACGATACTTAATGAAGTCCAGTGCATGGCGCATGCCTCAGGGATTGATCAACGCCGAGAGCTTTTCTAGAGCTTTTACCATATCGATGAACATTTGATCAATTCAGTTTAAAACTGACGCAACTTCACATATTTTGCACGTATTCTGATCAAATATTTCATCGAGTCTAGCGAGACATAGGTATAGCAGCACATCTCGATTTCCATCGAGTTTTATGAATATTGAAGTTGCCAAAAGAAACCACGTTTAGCTTCGACCTATACATTTGTCATAGTTCATCCTTACCTAAAGTCTAATTCTGTGGTTTCAGTCGACCCCACTGAGTTCCAAACCATGGAAAATATTATAGAAAAGAGATATTTTAACATTGTGTCCGTGAATAGAAAGAACCAGGGGAAGTCAAGTGCCATTCACTAATAGATAACACGCGGACTTCATATGTATCTAAGGTCACTGCCTAACGTCCACCTAACTGCTAAAATTTCCTCACAGGAATTTACCCAGTAGAAGCATTATTATGGGATCCCACGTGCAATAATTATTTAGACAGGCCGCTGAATATGCGCTGTTTCCTTTTATTTCTTAATTGACAGGCTAACTAAGTGTAGACCGTTCATGCAACAGCTATCTGCTGAGAAGTGGTTCTGAAGCCCTCATCTCACAATGCATACCACTGCACTATAGATATGGGTGATGCGGTGATGAGATATGAGATGCTATTCCATACATTCGAGGCTCTGGTTCGATCACGCCTCAGGCCAAAGAGATCTTCTATCCTCCTAATAAATATAAAAAATACAGCTAAAAACCTCTTTACCTAAACAACCGTTGGAAAATGAATTGGTATCAACTCACGTCGGTTAACCTCCATTCCACTTCCCCTGTAGGGCTCTGCATTTGCTTTCAACGCATATGTTTAGAATATGATTACATGAAGTTAATTTGCCGCACGACTCCTTTTAGGAATAGTCATGTGATATCTTGACCCAGTACAGATCTTGAAATTAACTTAACCTAGGTACATGTCTTTTGTTCCAAACTCCGTTATAAGGAGAGCCATTCAAAGCAATGTAGAAGAAACACACTGTAATTGATTTCTCATTCACAACGCTATCCAGGGCAACTTACTTTGCCTCCTTCAAGAATTTTTTCTTATTGACTTCACTCGAAAACAACGACTGAGGCAATACTATAGTCAAGTATTTTATTCCATTCTTCTTTTGCAAAAAAGAACTCTTTGTTAACTCACCACTTCTCTTCGTTTAGTGTTAACAGATGAGAGGCACTTAAAAGCTTCCCTAGTAGTACTGACTCAAAATTTGGCACCGTACAAGAGATCATTACAAGGATTCGACTTATTATAACAGCTAGTGATGGATCACGTTCAACAACACCCTGAAATACAGGATACCTGATAATCATGGCCTTGAGAAATTCCAATGCATGAGATTATACCGTGTAAGATTCTATCGTCACGATCATTCCATACCAAACTAGGTCACTATCAGTAAGTTGAATGACTTTGTTGCCGTACCTTAAGTAAAGAAAAAAAGAAAACCATCAAATTGACCGGGGTTGAAGAAACAATTACCCTGCCACCGGCTGTCCAGTGAGAAGTTTGCACAAAAATCCAGAAACCGCATAAATTTCTTGTGTAGAAGCTGTCTTTTTCGACTCAACAGTCACTTTCTCAACTACAGTTCGTTTTGTCAAAATCCGTAAGGCTTTCTGGAATTCACTGACAGTTCACATGAATCTCAAAAGCGTTAAAAGTTCCTGTAGCATTGATCTATTCTACAGTAAATACTGCACTGGTGGTACATGACAAGTGTACACAAGCACTTTAGCATACGGACAGTGGTCGATTCTCTATGAGAGAATGAAAACCTGAGAGAATTATAGAACAGACATTGTCCTACAACTACCAACAGTATGAACAATTTCCCTAAAATGATATTCTATTCTCAACAAACAGCATTCGACCCATTATTCTGCCTAGCTACCATATGGGGTACGCCTTACTTTATATCGGTTTGCAGACTTGGTACAACTCGCACACCGTTCAAAGGCATAGGTATTAGCCGATGATACTGGTCTTTCTACGAAGACCATAATTTTTCGATAATTATAAAACTTCAGGATTTCCGAACACGAAAGAGTTTCAAAACGTACTTTGTCATACCGCTCTAAGAGTATACATGTTACTATTTATCATAAAAGGATAAAGGATAAAGCTCTTGGCGTTGATCAATCCCTGAGGGATGCGCCATGCATTCGACTTTGTTAAGCATCCTTAAAGGTGATTGAACGCATATCAGGTCTTCACAATGAATCGCGGTGGCCAACCGATGTATCGAGCCAGTGCTGCTATCCTCTCAAACAAGTCTGGTACCAATTTGCCGACTCCGGAGAGATGGAGAATGCTTGATGAACCTGGAGCGTGGGGATCGATCTCATCTTTATTGCACGGCACTGCCGACCACTAAGCCACACATATCTCCACAGCTATTTACTATACGTTGGTAAAATGCGAAAAAAGCTAATACTTTGCAAAACAAGCCACTTGGTAGGGATATGCAATGGCATTAATGTCTTTCGTCCACTTTATCAACCTCCTTCCCCGCTCACGCATCGCACCTAATAACGTGTCTCGGGCGTTGTGTGGTAGGTTTATACCGAACTAAACTAAGTGAGAACAATTCTTTATATTCCTGTTGAGCAAATGTAAGGTATTATTTTATTTCTTTATTTACGAACTGCGGACATTTCGGCGGATTTCGCCTTCCTTAGAGCCTCGAAAGGTCAAGTTCACTGCAGTCTACCCAGCTAAACATATCTTATTTTATAAACTAAAATATCACCTAACAAATGCAAAATAACATACTTCCGCGCTATATGATTCCTATTAAGATCATCGTTGCCCCATGCGATAGCCCTCGACAGCCCTCTTTTCATTATAAATGTGTCGCTAATAATTTGGAGGAATAGTGAGGTTATAATCCTACTAACATCTGATAAAGCAGAAGAATCTAATCAAGAACGATTGTACAGTTCACGACGACAAACTGACAATACTGTTTATTAAAAAAAAAATGAAATAACCATACCTGCTCCTTACTTTTCTCTATGCGCTTTTTTGCTTCGTCATATTTTTCCGCGAGTCTTATATCTACCGCATAACAATCCTCCAGGGAATTGGTCAGTCCAGTAGTTGTGTCATGTTCGCTCAATTTCCTCTCCGGAGTCAAATGAGCGCTATTATTAGGTCTATGTTCCTCACGCTTCTGAATCTGCGCTGTAACGGTAAATTTCCTGAAAAGCCCTTGATAAATCAAGAAGGCAACTATTAAAACGAAAATGTTGAGCTTTTCACTAGACAAAATTTACTTGGTATAAGGTGTCGATGTTGTTGTGCCAACTCCAAACGAGGGTCGTGATCCGTTATAGTCGGTCAAGTGAGGGAATTCCTTCAATGGCTCAGGAATGATGGCCGGCAGTGTCGGAGTGCCAAGGAAGGCAAAGCTCTCATTGCTTGTACCCGACGATGCTGGCAATGATTTTGCACGAATCAACGGAGTGTTTACGAAAGGCTTTGAAAGAGACGTTGAGAAGTTTCCTTGCTGCAAAAGTCTGCAAAATCTCTGATTATGAGTAATTATTATGAGCGAGAAATTATGTCTAGCTATCTTAGGTATTGCAAAGAAGGAACGACTTATTTTCCTTAAAGGAAGTACTTCTTAAAATTAAAAATTTCGCGATTTAATAATAGAAATTTACGCTAGAAAATAAAACAACGCAGAGCGCGGAAACAAGAGAAAGCAAGACGGTTCCACATGACTCTTCCTCACTGAAAAGATCAGAAATTGTAAGTGAAAATGACGAAATACTACCTCGACATGCCATTAGCTGGTTCAATAACCTCCTTAGGTGCGCTTTCCTCTGATTCGGTTGAAGCCTTTCTGAGATAGTACTCCGCAATTTTCTCATGTGTTTGAGTATTACTTTTGAACGGCGACTGGGTTCTCTGAACGATAAATTTTATAGAAACCTAATTATAGAAATTTAACACTAAACAGTTGCCACACCGTAACTTCGGCTTCAAGTTTTGTTTGATATTGTGTAGCCAAGATGTACTGAAACTCAGAATACTTAAATGAGCTGAGCCACCAAATATCTTCATGCATCGTGCGGGTTTCAGCACCTCTTGAATGTTTGTCGGGTCTTGCAAGCGTCACTCAGCCGACCACTCGAGAACAATGCAACAAGTCTGGGTGAAGTACGGCGGATACTTCCGTTATCAAATCCAAACTTTATTTTTTATTAACTGAATTTTTCATGGACTCCGGACCACAGGTGTCCGCGGTGGGCATCGAGTCCGCTATTACCCTTTCCGGGGGCTAATGTGTTCACCACCACTCCATGTGGGTCCTTCGTTTCGCCTTTCTCAGCCACGTCTTAACCTATAGGTGTTATCAGCACTCACCCATACACGGGCTTGATCTGGGAAGCACAAAACGGCAGTGTACCCAGTAACGCTGAAGCTATAGTACAAATCACAATAAAATACCTTCTTACTTTTTATTTGTTACTTATTCTTCTTTCACGGCAGGGTAGTGCGATAAGCATTATATTGTGATTTATACTACAGGTACAGCTTAACTGGGTTCAATGCCGATTTCTGCTCCCCAGACCAATCCCGTTGACAGATGGTTGCTGATACCACCTATAGGTTAAAACACGACTGAGAGATAGGCGAAACAAAGGACCCGTATTGCGTGGTGGTCAACACGTTAATCCCTAGAAAGTGTAATAGCGGGTTCGATCCCCACCGCAGAAACCTGCAGTCTGGAGTTGTGCAAATGCCTCAACATTATTGTGGTTAAATTCCAAATTTTACTGCTTAGGTGGGTTTAAATATTCGATGTTCGATGTCGATCATGGCCCAAATCCTTTCTAATTGCTATCTCTACCCCATCATCGACGAAGTTGATTAAATTCATGCGAGTTCGGAACCGACTCGTGAATTTTTATCTTCACCATTGACGAATCGAGTTCTGGTTGACTGTGGTGTCTTCTATTAACCCGAAAAAGTCGTACTCGAGCGCCTTCAATTATTATTAGGTTATTCGGAAAATAATGCACGATCTTTAATTTTACTTTCCTTTTACATGTTTTACCAAAACTTTCCCCAGAATACCGTACTATTACACATCGACGCAAAGCGTATTTTACGCATTTTAATTCTGTACAACTAAATTGCAATATAAACCATTCCTTTGAAAAATTTAAAGGTTAGAATTTAAGGAATTTAAAACATGGATTTCGAGAAATCTGCTTCCACGAATTCAAAACTGGAAGTGGTGCAGCGCAAATGGCACGAAACATTAATGAGGCATGTAGCCAGGGAACGGTTAAAGAATATACATTGCAATGTTAGCCCCAAAATTACGCCATGCAGACACTGCAAAGTCTGAGAGAACTCAGTTATGAAGCTCTTGTTGGCGAAAATGTGTAGATTCCCGCAGCCCTCGTTTCGATTAGTAAGGTTTATTCTGAGCTGAGATATGTCAATCGTAAGATCGAGAGTTCAAATTGTTAATCAATTTTCGAACAGCCCAACAATTCCAGGCAACTGCCTTGTGCTTTCTATTACGGATCAGACGAAGGTTTAGTGCATTACAGCTAGGATCGTATCAAGACGGTAGCGATTCTTGGGACTAGTCAGGCTTACTACTCAATAATGATGTATTTAGTAGCGCAATCCATCTTAGTACACATTCCACAAGAAAAAAACCTGCAAGTCTACTAGAACTTGTTTTTGAGTTCTTTCCTCTCAAGACGTCTTACTCGATGTTCCCGGATATCGATTTGCAATCTACACCTTGTAGTCATATTCATAACGAGGTCAACCATGCTGACGAGTTCGCGTCTTTCACACCAAAGATCAAGTAAGAATGAACCTAGGTCAGAATTCGCCAATGCGCTGGAAGAAGCCTAATCACAAAGTGAAACACTTCTCTCGGATTCATATGGGCCTATAAATGCTTATGCTTCAGGATGTCTGAGATGAGTTCTCCATAAGTTCTGGAGAAAAACCAATCTAGCAGTAATCTTTTAAACGGATGGTATGTTGCAGACCACATTCTTTTCCTTTTGAAGACAGATCTAAGTATTCAAAAAGCAACGTACTATCCTTTGATGCTTTCAAACGTCTAACATCCACTCACCGTTACTTGGGATGAGAAATCCACTTTTACCGCTTTATTAAGGGTTCTGTATGGAGATATCGATTCGTCAATTGCACAACTTTGTAGATCGCGCAGTGTCCTCGAAAGCAATGTGTGAACTGCAGTGGATCTAAAACCTGCGAATTCATTACTGATGGTATAAACCTACCTCCTATCAATCACTGGGTGAATTGTAAACCAATACGAACACACAGGTTAGTTGCTCACCGAACAAATCGCATATGCCCTACAACTTCACTCCCTCATCCTAGCTAAAAACTGTTGATAACGTCGAAGTGCGACATTCTGTCAGGACTCCATCGCACAACTTGATCGCCCATAGTTAGGGATTTGGAATTTCCTTTAAGAAGCCCTGCTAAACATTCACTGATGTCAGAAAATACCGCCTTGTAAGCAACCTGGCAAAATCTACAATTGGTGGCATCCGATTGTGGTAGTGACTTGGAAATACCGATATATTAAAAACTACAGCTTTTCGACAGACGCGATTTCGAAGCAATCGAGCGCGTGTAGTGCAGTGGTCGGAGGTATCTTGGAATGCACATGGGAATGACCCCCTCCGAAGGACCGCCAAGACCTGTCTGGGGCGATAGCAGCACTGGCTCGATCCATCGTTAGGTCACGGCGAATCATTGCAAAGGCCAGATATGCCATTTCCAGCCTATTATGCGACTTCTCGTGACCCTTTGATGTATCGAATTAGTGCTGGTATCGCCCGGAAGAATTTTCATCTACAGGGAGCCTTAGCTAATCTTGAAAATACTTGCGTACTTGGATGACCCGCTCTAACTGATTGTGCGAGTGCGAGCCCCAGTATAATCTCCATTTTTTCGGAGTTTTGCTGGTTTAGTCACTGTGGTTCCCTGGAGTCCCGAAGGCAGCCATGCCAAAGTCTGCCCCAGTTCGTCGTCACCATGAGCATTCGCCGTCCCGGTGGATCAGTGGGAGATTTGCCACTATGCAATTAGTCTGATACCAGGACGGCGGTGGATCCTGATATTGGTTTACTCTCAGCTGGGCTTCCTGATGGAAACCCTTGACTCCTTCTCAGCTTGGGTGACCCTGTTTGGGGGAGAAACTACTCGCTGCACATCGCACTTCCACACCCAGGAACACCTCTAGTTATGATTATGACGTAAACCGTTGGTAGGAATCTTGTAAATCAACTTGTCGAAAATAATTACTGGTCTGAAGGATGTGTTAAAATGTCTATTGATCTTCTGCCAACATAGTACTAGCTGAGAGACAGGCAAAACGAAGGATCCGGATGGTGTGGCGGTGAAGTGCGCTACTCCCCGAAAGGTCAATAGCGCGCGTTCGTTCCCCACCGCATACACCTGCAGTCCGGAGTTTTTAAATTATCTCAGCATTATACACGAGTTATATTTCGCAACATACCCTGCCATTGAAAAGAAAAAGGAAGTAAATAGAAGGGTTAAGATTGTAACAAACTTTGCCAACAGACTCGCCTAATGTTTTCAAATGGTAGAAGTGTCCGGAACGACAGTCTCTTGAACAGCAGATCGCTATGACCACCGTAGCGTCCATCGCTTTCACAATCCTCGTTGGATATGCCAAAACTGAATTCCAAAGTTCTTTTTTTCTCTTCTTTTTTAACGAAAACGGAGTTGCCGGAACTGAAAAGACGTTCGTTGGTTTCACCTACGTCGGCATTCTTGAAAGACGAAACGGCTGGATCACGACGGAGAAACGGTCTAGAAGTTCTTAATGGAACCAGAAGCTAAGCCAGCAAGATACCAAACACATTTACTGCTGATTACTTCTTGCGCTCCAATCGGGAATTCTGGACAGAAACCAGTCCAGATAGAACAGCGGGAAGGATGGCTAGCTGGAGCAATTCTGGCCAGCTTTCACACTCTCGTTTCGTTTAAAAAGCAAAAGTAATCGGTTATGTGTACATACGACTGAAGAAGAGAACGAAGTTCATAAAGTTCTGGTGGACTGCGTCTAAAGAAGATATCTCTGGATGCTGAAATTGCTTTGAGCTATGGTTCACAGCTCCATTAGGTAGCATCCGAACCATAGTGATAGCAGTGCAGGTGACAGTAATTCCTTACGCAGTCAATCCTTTCATGGAGTGGAACACCTGAAAGCATTTCAACAGCTGAAGTCCACTGGAGGACAAATGTTCATTGACTGCAAAGCTGGTGTACTCTGTAGTGCTCCAATGTTATTTCCGCGAACGCCGGGCAACCTGTGGAATATCCTTCGTTTGCGAGCACCGCCCGGATTTACGGTTCGCCTTTCGATTATTTTAGGCTTAGGCGTGTTCATTACGTCGTATTTATATAGCTTAGGCTTAGCTTTATGAATTTGATTTATCTGTTAAGGCATCGAAAGAACCACTTACGATAAATAGCTCCAACTCACCGTCATCACTCGCTTCCTGAAAATGGTACGAAAATCGCCTAAATCGAAGAAACAGGGAACGTCTGGTACGTGCAAGCGTTGCCTGCAATTGTAAGGCTTAGATTATAAAACTCTCGGCGTTGATCAATCCCTGAGGGATGCGCCATACATTCGACTTCACTAAGCATCGTTAGACATGATTGAATGTATATGTGGCCTTTACAATGACTCACGGTGGTCTACCGATGTGTCTAGCCAGTGCTGCTATCCTCCCACAAGGGTCTGGTACCAATTTGCCGGCACTGGAGGGATGGAAGGCTTGATGGGCATGGGGCGCAAGGATCGATCGCATGTTTATTGCAGAGGACCTCCGACCACCGCGCTGCTGCACGCGCCATTAGATCTTTTTATCTTCTTAAATTTTCAGATTTTCATGTATTAGTAACAATTCACTTTTAAGCCAAACCGAATGAGGCAGGCTTTGACGAAGCAGTGCTTGGTGGAAGTTCCCCAGAAAGAGCAGATTCTGATGAGGTTTTGTCTTGGATTTTTTCACCTTTTGGTTATAGTTTTCATAATGGGCTTGCTACACTTTGTCATGTATTAGTTTTTAAACCCACGTTTGAGGTGCCTGTGTTTTTCAGGATTTCGAAGATCCAGACTTGTCAGGTAGCAGTCCATTTAACCACGATATAAATCCGGATGATGACAGTATGGGAGAGGAGAACAGTAGTGGTGCACCTGGGACCTCGCATGTGGAAGAATCTCTATTTTCTACGGTATTCACGTAAATCTCCGTTTATCTAGTTTTCTTCACACTTTTGTTTCTTCTTTGAATGTGGACTTTTTTCATCGAGTTCGAAATTTTTTTTGGGCATCTTTCCTGTACCCATAATTCATTTATAGTGGGCTAGAGAACTTGTCAAGTGAACTACGAATCGGCATGGTGGTGAAAACCATCAGAATTTGCAGGCAACAGAAAACAGTTCACAGAAGAAGAAGAAGAAAACGTCTAGTAAGAAACGAGCCTTATCGCCACTATTGGATCTGCTCGATGTGGTAAATACCACAACAGCAAAGACGAACTTCGGCATCAATGGAGGTAATACGTTCAAAGTGGATTTTCTTATTTCTCCATGTATATTGTAGTTCGCAGTCTGTCTGTCAATCTGTCTATTCAACAGTGCTTCAAGTAGAAGCCAACCTTCGATCAGACCACACTGACCCCTTTAAAGCGTACTTTTTTAGCACTAGTTAATTCCAAAATCTTTGCAAACGCTTTCTTATCATAGGGCCCTAGTCAGCTTAGCCCACTTTTCAATGTACTTGATTTATTTGAGGTGGCCGTTGCACTACCAGATGTAGAGTTATTTAAGGAACAGCATATTTATCATATAACGAGAGTACGTGGAGCCCATTATTTTTATATCGGTTACCTGCGGACATTGCATTGTCTACCATTCGTGATCACGGGACGGAAGGAATAGGACGTGTTGAGGTTTCTAGCATTAATTCTGCATTTGTTGGGCTAAAACAAGACTGGTTTTTGAGATTGGATGGAAAATGGGCCTGGATACTTCCGCTAAAGCTGGAAATCGACGTGTTTCATCGTATATCCTCACTGCTTGTAATGAGCATCCCCAGCACATCGGACAGTTCCAAAAAATGGAGGGCAAAATTAGGTGTATCAAGTGAGTCGTCCGCGATATTCATTATAGTAAGTGACTTCTAACACATAACAGCTTGAACTGAACTTTTTTCTCAGGTATTTTTGGAAAGCGGATAAAGAGCCAGAACAGTTCAAGAAGTTGTTCGATGACTTCGAGAAATTTGCAGGAAGACCTTGTCCTTTCAAACTCGGACAAGTGATAAAATTTCCGAATTGTAATCTTAGTAAGTGCTAGTGCATGTGTTTTGTTCATTCTTGTTTTTGAAATACCATTCTTCCACTAAGGCAACATTCGAGAAGTAGGAAATTTAAGATGCGTCGCATTTCTATTCTCTTATTTTGCTTCTTTGACTTCCTTTCACCGTGTTTTTCTTGCCCTCTTTTCTGCGTGCCATTCCATCTTATTAGTGGTTCTTCAGAATAGAAATGACAGGGAAACTACTAACTTCTATTACCTTAGGTACATTGCGAATATCGGACGTTACACTTCGGCGCTTAAATGACATATTGGAATTGGTTGCCAACAAGCGGGTCATTGTCACGATTCATAAGATAACAAGATTCATAAGCAAGAGGGAGCAATCCTACGGATATGATTTCACGGTGGAGTTTATAAACGGAGACTTCGTTTTGCTAGAAATATTTATCAAAGTTTGTCGTTGTTTATTACGGTTAATAGGATGTGAATATTTCAGATTGATAAGAAGTCGTTGTTGAAATGCCTGAAAGCGTTGGAAAGTGCACGTCTGCTTACCGTCTTCGAAACCAATGTTGCGGCAGAAAGTGTTGAGACCAAGGTTTTTCATATATACATTCGTTCCAATTTGTTATGTTGCGGGGTTTTTGCACCGAATTAGTTATTTCATTAAAAACTGGGGCAAGTATAAATTTCTCGCTCAATGTCTTTGACGAAGAAGGAAGGTTTGTTGCACTATGTTCGAGAATACGAAAATATACGAGGTAAAATATATTCCTCTGTACGAAGAAGAATATCAAGAAAATTTTGTGCGTTCAATAGCTTTTACCTTGTTCAGGTCCAAATTGTGTGCCATCCCGAAATATTTTCTGCTGACCATCCAGAAGTTTTGCATGCAGTACAAGCAACCATTGACGAATACCATCAAGAAGGCCGCGTGTTTCCTCATGGGCAGCTGCGGCATGTTTTTGTCCTGGTTCGTTCATTTCTGTTTTAGTGGGTGTATTGTTTCATTTTAGGTTTTCCATAAAAAGGAGGGCCGAAATGGAGGGGAAACCGGCACTTCTAGATCCAATTGAGAATATTGAGAAAGAATGCACCAGTGGTATAGACTTGTCACGACGATATAATTTACTTCGATTTCAGGTTTGCATATCTTCCTCTAGTGTCGAATGACGTGAAATTCTCGTTTTCCTTCAGATATCTCGTTCGGCTGTGACCCCACTAAAAAAACCTGAGAATTCTGAAACTTCTGACAAAGA
Source organism: Angiostrongylus costaricensis (assembly GCA_900624975.1). Taxonomy (NCBI): domain Eukaryota; kingdom Metazoa; phylum Nematoda; class Chromadorea; order Rhabditida; family Metastrongylidae; genus Angiostrongylus; species Angiostrongylus costaricensis. The sequence continues at coordinate 19,629 of UYYA01003968.1, read as the reverse complement.
CGATCTTACCTGGACGAAAAAGAACTGTGATGGAGATGTTACAGCGCCTTCTAACGAAGATAATAAATCTGACGAACCAGGAATATCGTCCCCAGTGAGCCGCATAAATGAAAAGGTTGTAACTGCATAAGGACATTGTTACCTCTCATTGATTTGTCCGGTTTGAAACCTACTTACATCTTCTTTAGATATCCGATTTCAATGAGGCTGTTCTTTCAACGTCACCTGTTGGTCAGTCCACTTTTTTACTACTTCAGTCCACTGTTTCATAGTTACTCATCCACGTGCATGTTTTGTTATAGATTCTAATTCTAAGACTGGAGCAGATACTGAACCAGTCACTGAGTTTGGGTACCAGTCAAAGGCAATTCGATGTTTTGTGGTACATGAAATCGCCTTTCAGTTGGTATTTGGGCATCCAGAAGGTACCAAACCCAACTGTTACGACCTGTGAGCTAACTTCCGAACTTTCTGATTTTACACCTCGTTTCTGCAGTAAATGTTCTTAAAATTTGATCTCATTACGGTCATTTTTTTTCAAAACTATTTTTTATCTTTAAGAACGACTTCATGCTTTCCGAGTTCAATATTTGGAAATTCATAAGCTATCAGAGAGTGGGAATAGTATAGAAATATAATAAATAGAAATGTTGAATATAATATAGAAATAGAATGTAACTATAGCATAGGAAAGTATTATAGGAATATTAAATAGTTGGAAGGGCAGTTGGATTGTGAACTGAGTAAATGAAGATGTTGTCTTCAGTTTTCCACCGGGTGAAAGTTTCTCTTCATGGGCAATTCGTGATGTTGACAAGTTGACTGTTTTTGTGGACGAAGAGTCACCGCTGCGTTTTCTTCCTCATCTTCCTCCATTCACTGATGTGCAAAGGTTTGAACGATTAGTGTTAAATACTTGGTTTTCTGAGCAGTTTAATTTCAGGGGTTGGTTTATGGTGCAGGATTTCTTAGCTGCTCTGCCTCTTTCGGCTTTTGTTCTAGTTGCTCATGTCAGCAAAAAAATTGATGTGAGGGTCTCTATTGTATCATCTGGTACCCATTATTACTTTTATTTAACTTCACATTTATGTGTACATTTTAAGAAGAATATGCTACAGTCGTATCTTAGTGATCCAATCAAGCGACACATTTGCATAGGGTCCCTGCCTAACGAGATTAGAATGCCCATTCTGAAGGTGAGCATTGGTTACCTTGGTTTGCACTTCATTACACAGATGTATGCGATTTTCTTTCTTGCATGTGGATTTCCTCGTTTTACACGTACCATTTAATAGGACAAGAAGGTGGTTCGCCAACTAGAACATATCATGTTAACAAATTGTGCGTTAGGCTTGATGGCGATAGCTCCTAATCCAGATGTTAAACGTTTTTCATCTCCTCGTGCTTCAGTGTTCTACGTAAGCAGGAAGTATGCCTTTTTATCAGTTATCTGTCTAGTTTTTGCCAATATGCAAAGTTTGTTCTAACATCTATTTAAAGGGCTGTATTATACGACACAAGTACGAGCGGAAAAGGTTATGCTTCTGTGACACTTCCTCTCTCTAGTTATGACAAATACAACTATGAGTTTAATGCTGTTGTGAGTTTAACTTTTTTGATTTGTGTGATAAATACACGTGTGAGTTTAATACTGTTGCGGGTTTTACTTGTGCGATCTCACTTCAAACAAGCGGGAAAAGTACCGCACATGGGATAAATCCTATGCGTCTCATACGTCTCAAACAACATTGCTTTGAGATAAGTTATCAAATCATTCGAGATATTCCAACCCATGAAATGCAAAGTCATACATTGAGTACTAATGTGTGAGCAATCAGAACAACTGTTTGGTCATCCTGTGATACATATATGTTTGATTCTCCCTGCAGAATTGCCATAAATTCTGTGTACTGGTGGCTCCATGATTTCAGCGGAAATGGATGCTGGTTACCCTTGAGCGGGCATACGAATATACATGATTTCTAATTAGGAGAAGAGTAGTTTTTAATAGTGGGAAATCTTAGGGTTGTGTTAACCGTTAGATACCATTTCGGCGTGGATAGAATGATAAACACTGGTAAATTGGAGAGGATAGCCATCCGATTCGAACGTCATTTGTTTAGGGTGAGCAACAATTTTTTTTTTTGCCCAAATGCCACGCATCTACAATGACGGTGGTAAAATGATAAGTTTTATCGAGTTCAGAGAGAAAAAAATTAATGAGGAAATCACATATTCGATAAAGATGATCGGTGATTAGTTGTTAGAACAACTCCATGTGGTTAATAGTGAGCAGAATAAAACGTGAGAAAAGCGACGGTTTAAGTTTGTTGTCTCTGAAGAACGCGTTCATGGTAAACCGTTATCGTCCATCCGGAGTAGAGAAATTAGTACCAGAATTGTTTAGGAGAATATCAATACTAACTTTGTACATCGGTAATCCACTGTAAGTTATGGTATAGGTCAGGTATTCATTGAGTCCGAACAGTGCTTGTTGAAGTCAACTGCATGGCGCTTTTCTTAGCGCAGAGAAATTTACCTTTCGTTGTCGTTGCTTTCCGCATCCTTTAGAACTTCACAACCGCTTTCAACTACACGTTTCTTCCTCTTCGCACATCAAAAACAGGAACTTAACCTAAGCATGAGTAAGCATATTGCTAGTCAAATGTACTGATACTATTCTACAGTTTAAGAACAATTTAATAATGCCAGTATATACCTCATGGTAAGGCGCGTGTGGTGCAGTGGTCGGAGGCGCTCTGCAACACACACGTGCAATCGATCTTCGCGCCCATGGTCTACCAAGCCTTCCATACCTCTGGGGTTGGCAAATTGGGACCAAACTTGTATGGGAGGATAGTAAAACTTGCTCGGTATTACGCTAGGCCACTGCAAGTCATTGTAAAAGCCAAATATGCATTCAATCACCTCCAAACGATGTTTAATGAAGTCGAATGCATGGCGCATCCCTCAGGGATTGATCAAAGCCGACAGCTTTACCCTTTTATCTTTTACCTCATGGTAAGTTTCACACGGGCTCCGGCTACGCATTTATTCAAACAGTGAAAGAGTGGTAACGTACACTTTGTTTGTCGGGTGAAGTGAAACTGTAGGTTGACCTCAGACAGCGTTGACAGCTATAGCGTTGGCTGGATCACCAGCTGAGCTGAAGTAATGCAAGAATTGGTGATAATTATGAAGTTCGTCAAAGTGCGACATTTCAGTCTCGTTGAATCGAAGAACACAGTAATAACAAACTTGCTGTTTACTTTATAAAGCTGTTTTAAATCCTATCACGTTCACAAATAGCCGCGTTAAAAAAGCAAATATCAAAAATGCAGTTATTCCAGGATGATCTAGTGCTTTATTGGCACCACTTACGTGCAATTGTGCAATCAACACCTCTTTCCTTTCGTAATGATGCGAATGCTGAGGAAATTAATTTAGCCCGCCATAAGAAGTATACCATGGGGCAGTTTGATAAGGTTCGTAAACATGAAGTCTAGTTCCACCAATCGAAATATAGTATCACTAGTACCTTATCTACTCTTCTTCAGTCTCTCGTAACAAGAGATCCGAGTGATAAAGTAGATCAAATTACTCCGCTCGGGCCACGTGAAGGTTGCGCTGGATTTGATTCAGCACTTTACATGCAAGTTTGCAAGTATTTGATACAACTAATTTTGACTTTTTAAAAATACCCATTTTATAGTCATCTAAGACGACACTGGGATATTGATCCTCGTCAAAACTCATGTGTTGGTTGGTATATCGCTCGATTTCGAAAGCAAGCCGACAAAATTCGATGGGTAGTTGAATCCAGGTTGTTCGTTAAATACTTGATCTAGTGAAGTTTTATTTGCTATTTAAAATGTTTATTTTGTATTTAAAACACTTCTTTTAGTAAAATCGTTTCTAGGATTTCTATAGCTAAACGTATTGTTAAACAATGGTTAACGAGCTGAGTGAGCCCGAGCAATGTCGTTAGTCATTCCTATTGCAAGTGAGAGTAATCCAGTCAACTGCCTCCATCCGGAAAACAATAGTGTCACACATTTTTTTTCGTGAAGCACGGTGAACGAACATGAGCTCGCCATGACATACAGTTGGTAGCAGAGAAGTCCATCCTCGTTTTACACACCGGAATCCCGTATGAGCAGCAACAACATCGGATTTGAAGTTTCTATCGACAAGATGGAAAATATAGCTGAAGGGCCGTATAACATTGTTGGTTACCTTTGAGCTGGGAGCCACGAACTGCTTGCAACCTATATTACGATTTACCTTCAAAAGGAACGCATCGCAGACCAACGTGGGAGGTTATCTTATCCAAAAAGAGTGATTAAGAGGTCTTTGTAACTACCACATGCTTTGCTTGTTAAGTTTTCTTTACAAACACATTATGAAGGTTGTTCTATCGTAAGTATCACCAGTTTTAGGTAAAACCCATCTAGCTAAATAGGATTCCTACGAGAATTCTGATTTTATGGACTACAACATCTAGACCGTATACAGAGTTATAGATATCTACCGGGAAAACAGCGTTCTACTTGTGTTAATGTTTCCGATCACGATAAAGCATTTGATAGCGTCTAGAAACGAAAGCAATTCTGCCAGGGCTTGTTGAGCAATTAGTGAAATAATTCTAACTCAATTCTGTCATAGCTGCACCCAATAATATAGCATCTACATAGTTTTCTTAGCAATGCTTTTCATGCGCATTGTTTCAGAGTAGCGAAATTAAAGAAGGACTGGAATAGTTACGTAGGAAGCCTTATGCCGAATGAGATAGAGCTCCAGAAGACGAAAAAAAAGATGCATGTGAGCCATCATGAAGTTTAACGTTCTTTGTTGCAACTGACGTCACTTTTTTAAAGGAGGACTCCACAGATGCTACTGTGTTCAGCACTACGAGGACAACCTTAGCAATTGATCCCGAAACCAAGAAGAAGCCACCATTTAAAAAACCGGTATTTTTCACGGGTCTTAGTTTCTTTGTTATACATTTCCATATTTGTTGCATTAAAGGTCTTGTACGTAGTGCATAGTAGTGTTTTTTGTTTGTTTCTGATGACAATCTACAAGATTTTATCTATTTTTAAGTACTTTTTTGTCAGCATGTTAAAAAGAAGCGCCCACTGGACAGTGTTGACATCATTAGTGAACAGAACAGACTCCATCTTCGTAGTCGATTCACTTCACGAGAGAGAGATATGGTAATGAAATAAACAACTTTTCAATAAATTTGCTTATTTCTAGAGAATTATTTCTTAAAATATTATTTACAGCGTACTATACAGGGCGTTGTTATGGTTTATCCTTTGATTTAGCTGATCATGATTCGTGCTGTTGGTTTCTTCCTAAATCCGGTATATCGGTTTTGGCTTGATCCTTCCGTCGTTAGGGATATAATGCATGAATATATGCCCGAATCCCGCTGTAAAACTGTTCAGGTACTCTAATAGCTGTATCTCAATTTATCACAAACTATTTCAATTACCCCATTAAGTGTCTGATGGCTGCAGCCGTACGAGAAATGGTTCGTCCAGCTCGGTTGGCCTATTTGCAAAGAATTGTTCGCAGTCTTTCAACTTTCCAGGTATTCAACCAGCATTGCTCGTTGTTTGGTTCTTCGTTCGCTTTCAGAAATACTTGTTTATTATTGTTTCAGGAGATGCGCGATCTGCGCTTCTTATTAGCATCATCTCCACTTTCAACAGCCGAGTCCAAGGCATCATTTTTCAAGAATGCTTTCGATGTTGCCAATCGTCTGCTGTTTATGTTTGTTCTTATTTAAATTTTGTAATTCGTCTAAGGAGCAGTTAGTGCTTTTTATTTTTTAGGGAGAGTCAGGTTCTTCCAGTAGCTGCGACTTCGGACAAACAGTTTGAAAGTTTTTTGAACTCTACTAGAGTGGGTTGGCTTACCGGCACTTTTCAAGCTGGTGTTTTTTTAAAAAAAAATTTTTTTGTACAAATGCATTACAGTTAGCCATATCAACAGAGCAATCTGTTGCTGCCCCAATACCTTTGCGTTCTCGAGTGCCTACTACGTTGGCGCATATCCACCACTGTGTTGCTGTAAATCTACTTTTGGTATGTTGATTTAGATGTACGTGAGATTCGAGAACCTCATCTTCAGAAATATGTAAGCATAGGATCATGTTTCATGAGTGGTGCGTCGTACACTTTTGTTGAAACAAACAAGCTAAGCTTAGTGATTAATGGTGTACAGTCTTCTGATTATTCTAAACAGAATTTGGTTATCAGTCCTATTGGTTACCTGTTTGTCCTTATGTTTTGTACGTTGTTATTTTTCTTAACTTTTAGTCTATCCTTATTCATTATACCGATGGAGCATTTTCTGAGTCAATACTCGACCAGATATCGGCTTCTGTGCTCTGCAATGCTTTACAGGTGAGTTAGCAAAAACCATTTATCATAAAACGTTTTCTCTTACTCACTTTCGAATACATGATTTGCCGTTTCAATTTCATCGTGTTCTAGTCGCTGGTCATGTTGACATTTCGCTGTTGTCTCCCATCTTGGATTATTCCACCTTCCACCGCTTTAACTAGCGTTGGCGTTCTGTCTCATGTCATATAAGTGGTGAAGGATGCTTAAATTACAATTACACACTTAATATGCTGCCATAGTTGGTTAGATTCATGTGGAAAGAGCACTTACTAAGCACTGTAAACATAAAAATATATGCGAACGTCCAATATGAATAAAGTGAAAGTTTAAGAAAATAAAGTGCACTCAAGAAAGCCAGACTTATTAAAGTGGATGTGGTTGTCAAATGTTTACTTATAGTTTACTTGTTCTTTGAGTTCTAAGAATGCAGTTTACATTCCAGGTGACTTGAATTCTTTTGTGGCTTAAACTTTTCTGAAAACAGTTTCCTTGCTTAACGGTACATCTTCATTTTAAGGTGCTCCGATCGGACGGACTGGTGTCTAGATCTCGCGTTCTTGATCAACAGCTAATGGTAATTACCAAAAATCAAGCCATACTATCATATTAGTGAGTTGTCATCTCATGGATTCATTGTACGGAAGCCATCAAATTATATCCAGTACTTGTATAGTCTATAATCTCATTAATCCTGCATTAACTTGAGCGGGCATCAATGAACTGAATATGAACGAATGCAAATCCGTCCATTTCGGTCCTCAGAGCCGCTGGGTCGATCTCGCTATTTCACGGAAAACAAGTAACATCATCATTTTGGATGATATCACTTCCTTATTTTAACTGAACACATATCTGCGTTTTCCAGTTCCAGTTTGTGGATCTTGGAGAGATGGAAGGGTTGACAAGCCCGTGCTGGGGACCGAACCGAAGACCAGATATGCGTTGCAGGAGACCTCAAACTACAGCGCTCCACGCGCTTTTATCTCTGTATTTCTCTCTCCGTATATATATATATATATATATGCATATATATACGTGTATATATACGTGTACATATATGAATATATATGTACGTATGTACACGTGTACGCATACGCATATACGTATATATACATACATATATATATATATATATATATATATATATACATTTGCATATATGAGGTGTCTATATTGCAGTGGTTAGAGACGCCCTGCAATACACATGCGATCGACCCCGCGTCCTAAGCCCACCAAGCCTTTTCTCCCTCTTGGGTTGGCAAATTGCTCGTAGACTTGTTTGGAAGGATAGCAGCACTGATTCGATACATCGATAGGCCACCTCGAGCCATTGGATAGGCCAGATATCCACTCAGTCACTTTTGACGATATTTAGTGAAATTGAATGCATGACGCATCCTTGAGGGATTGATCAACTCCGAGAGCTTTATTCTTCATACATGTATGTACATATATGTATATATATATGTATACATATGCAGATATAGACATGTATATGTGTACATATGTATATGCATATGCTCATATACGTACGTATTTTTAGAAGTGCGTGTAGCGCTGTGATTAGAGGTGCTCTACAGTGCAGATGTGGTCGTCAATTAGATCCTTGGCGCGGGTTCACGAAGTTCTCCATCCCTTCTGGGTCGGAAAATTAGTGCTAGACACACCTATGAGAATAGCACCGTTCACTTGATATAATGATAAGCCACCGCGAGTCATCGTATGGACTAGATATGCATTCATTCATCTTTAACGATCCTAAGTGAACACGAATGCATGACGCGCTCTGGGAGATTGGTCAACGCAGGAAACTTTTGAACTTTATGAACTGGTATATATATGTATATAAATGTATACTTATACAGAGTTGCTTTAGCTTTCGACATTTCTTCACCCATCGTTTCCATCCAGACATAGTGGAGCAGGCAGTGGTAACGTTTGATACTCTTGACGACTCTGTTGAAGGGATGGAAGAATTGCAAGGCGATCTTTGCGGTGTCTTGGTTGCTGCTGCCTCTGCTTTCTACAACAATGTGCGTGTTTCTTCTACTTGTTTGATATGCGATTGAATGCCTCATTTTAGACTGGCCTTGAAATATCTGTGGATGAGGAGGTGTTCACTATGTTTGAACAAGCTGTCATAGATCAGGCTACACAGTCGATCAAGCAAATTCGCTATCTGGAGAACACGAATTTACACTTGGAGCAAATTCATATTTTTGGAAGCAGCTCTTTTGAGCAGTCCGACTTTCCGTCTTGGCAGTCGATTCTACCCAAAATTGATTGGTAGCTAGCCTTCATCAAGTAAAGGCTATATTTTTGTCGCTATTGATGTGTTGTAGGTCTCAGCCGGCATCCGATTTTCCTCCACCTCCTTTCGAAGAGTTTTTGCTTGATGTTCCTGTAAACAGGAGAAAAGATCTACGATCTGTTTACAATCCTATTGTCTCTGCTGGTGAATATGGTGCCACGCTTTCCGATATACAGGTACTGCTGTTATAGTGTGCATTGCTTTTGTGAATTAGACGTCTTGTGTATTATAACTGTAATTTACATGAGTCTGTTCGAATATGATTTTGAGTGTTGGTTTAAGAATTCAGTAGTAACAGTGTATTACTTTCAGATATTAGTTGCTTTTGTGTCCTTGATTTTTTACTGCTAAATCCTCGCTCTCATATCGATTTTAGGTCGTAAAAAGTCGTCTTTTTGGTTTTTTAATTTTGCCCTTATTGATTTTGTTTATTTATAAATTACTAAGCGTTGTATGTTTTTCTTAGGACGCTACAAATATGAACCGCCAAGAAATCTTAGGCAATTTGAGATATCTCATGGAGAGTTGTCAGGTGCGTACTTGAGTTTTTTTTTCTCCTTTTTAACTACTCCGCATTCATTCGGAAGCTTACTTATTCTACAAAATCAGCTCATTTTCTAATGTCATGATAGTTCGTTTTGTGATACCTGTTCGGTTTTTTTTCTTTTTTCGTCTTAGTTCCATCATCATTCTAAGAGTCGTCCGACGAAGAACCAGTGTAGTGTTTTGCTTTTCGGGCAATTTTGTTGAGAAACGCAGTAAATGGTCAAAATGTCACCAAGTCTTAGTCGATCCATTTCTCAGGTTACGTCCGTTGGTGTAGATGTTCAACGCTGGGTGTCGGCGGATTCTGCTCTAGCTTGGTGCGTTAAAGTAGGAGGTCGAATGGTTTCTCCGCGTCCATGGACAATGCCATCAGGTTCGTGAATTAAACATCTTGTTTTTTATTTTTCACGAGATAGGGATTTATTGCGGTTTAGTTTAGTAACGCATTTGTATTAATTTGTTTTAGGAGAAATTTGCCCAGCAACTGTGCGCTGGATGGCGGAAAGTATATTAATGATGATCGTATCTTCTCCAGGCATTACACTGAAAGAAGTGTGCTTCCGATTCGAATTTGTTTTGCAACCCATAGCGGTTCAAGACTTGGTTAGTACTGAGCCGAAAAGCTAAAAACGCATAACCTTCAGGGTTAAATAGTCGTAGTTACACGCAGGAAAAGTATTCCGGTTGATTAATATGTTCCATTTTTTTCTAAGTATAGCTAACCTCTTAAAGTTTTTTCTTTGCTTTCTTTCCCATTTTATCGAAATAGTGTGATTTCTAGGTCATTGTATTAGAAGCGGCTGGATGTGTGAATTTAATAGAAGAAATTTTCGAAAATATAACCTTATCCTCCTTATTCCAAGGTGAGTACACGGCTTATAGAGACGTTTACTAGATTTCCTTTTTGAGCTGGTTGTCGTCCATTTTCGTAGAGAAATTTTCAGGTGAACGCTCAGAAGTCACAATCACCTACGTACTACCTGTCGTGGATTGTTTCGAGAAATTTTCGAGGATATTCGGAAGTGAGCTTGTGCCTGACATTTATAAATTAGGATGAAAGTTAGTCAGTGTGTCACCAAGCCTGTCATGCGATATTTCTCCGAACTTGGTTGATGTTTCGACAAATTCATCTTTTTTTTCTATTTTTTCATATTTGGTTATACTATGTCTAAGTCATCACTTCACTTCATAATATAGGCGGTTACTAACTTCTTCCTTTGAAGAAGTATGGGCTAATAATATCAGTTGCGGTAGTTTATGTCATTTACGCCCACATCAACAGCGACTATGATAGCGTTTTGACCACTGAGGTTCTGTATTAACCTGGAAGTTGGTGCTGCGGAAAATTGGATAGTCTATCGCAGTCATCGCAACAATTGTAAAACTTCATTGAGAATGACTGCACGTACAGAAAATTATCGGGACAAACGGATTCATGGAATTGTCAAGATGAGAATTAGCAGAAATGACAGTGTCAACATTAACCAGATTCCTTAGAGGATTAGGCTCTCAACAGCAAAGCTGCATCGCGTTGGATATGTCTCCTGGATTAGATGAAATTTTTGTAATTTATGTCGTTTACAATCCGCAAGTAGTTGGTCGGTTTATTATGCTGATGCCGAAGTAAGAGCAAAGGACAGGATTTTTCACGAGGTGAATGGGAACTGATGGGCTGGAAAGAGTCGCTTCGTGTGAAGAACCGTTCCGGTTTTCATCAATATGAACCAAATTATCAAAAGGGTAAGATCAGGAGAAATCTAATATGGCTTTTGAAAGAATCAAATGGTTTCCGTAGAGAGAACCATTTTTCAGGAAGAAATCCTAGTTTGGAAGCAAAAGAAACCTAATGTGATGTCTCAACAGGATTAAGTGACTAACTCATGGAGCGAATACGAAAATCTGATATCCACAATCGAATTTGTCCAGTAAATCTTAACACGGATCACTTACCTGTAAAAGTTCGCAATCAGATTAGCTGATTTGTTCCATTTTGGGATATCCACAGTAGAAACTGGAGAGCGGGATAAGAACAGATGATTTCGACCATCTATGCAACGCATACATCCCAGGTGGTTGGAAATTCATAAGTCGAAATTGTCGCCTGTGTCAAACGTATGGAAGATGAGTTTGAGAATTCTATGTAGATATTGGTTTTACGCTGTCGTTGCGTTATAAAAGTGATAAACCGTAACCCCTGATGATAAAAACGAGAAAAGAAAGTGAAATTTCATGATGTCCATGCTTCCCAGTCACGTTCACGTGAGCTGTGGAAGGAAACATTTGATCCAGGTTATCTTACCACCATAATAGTGTCAGTGTATCTAAAAAGGAATCGGAGATGTTCATTCATTTCTATTTTAATTTGTTCGTATGCACGCGTCTCCAAACCAATTAAACGGCTCCAGTTCACTATCGGACTGGAAGTTATCCAGGTGGTCGAAATACATTAGAATCACTGTGTTGTTTTTGACTTACATAATATTTGATTTTCAGTAAACTCCTTGTATTTCATGAAACGGTAGTTTTTTCTCTACTTAACTTTGAACACGTGCTTTTCTTTGAAGGAATCTCTTATTGCCTCTTATTATCAGTTATTTTGAAGGAATCTCCTTACTGCCTGGAATGACTGGACGGAGCGAGTCAGGAAAGGAGGAAGTGCAAAAATTCAGTGGTGACGGAGGTTCAGAAGAATTGAAGGTCACTTTGCCAATTCTTCAAAAAGCACAGTAGCTTTTATGTCACTTGTTATCCACTATTATTTTTTATGTAACTGTTAGATCTTATCGTCTCAGTAGTTTGTTTTATGTTAATAAGTGGTTGATAAGTCTTGCATTGATCGAAGCGATCTCGTCTCCTCCACGTTTTCGTTTTCAATTTCCCTGCTAGCTATACTCCTTGGTTAGTCACACTTTGCTTCCCGTATTGCCTCTTAATCACTTATGTTAATGATTTCATTAGATATTGGTTTGGTTTAGACTTTGTTAATCAGCAGTGCATAAAAACTTAGGTCTCTTCTTGTTTTCGTCGTTTTTGGATTTATCCGCTTCTACTTCGATGAGAGATGGTTTCTTTTTACCGCTTTTTGTAGTTCGCAGTTTATTTAGCGTTGATGGCTACTGGTCCACCTGTCCAGTCAGCTGTTCCTGCATTCCTATCTTGGTCGTACTGGACTGAGAAGTACAAAGTCCTATCTTCCCCTAGTGACTTAAAACAGTCAGAACAACAAGATAGCTGTCCTTCTACTTCCAAATCATCATTGCAAGTATGTTCTTGCAAGCATGTTATTTCTGATCAACGATTCCTCGAAGATTCTTTTTTTCTTGAGGGGAACCAGTCTTCGACGTTACTGCGACCATCAGATGTCAAACCGCAACTGTCGACTAGTCAGAAAATTTCGGGGTGGCATAGGATGCGATCTCTGTATGAGGAACCGTGCATGGAAAGAGATTACTCTCAGAGGGTACTGTTTTGGTATATAATATGTTCATAATACGACTGTGCCATATACTAAGCTATGTTTAGATTATTAGAATGGCATTCTTAAGTGGTTTTTTCTTGGGCGGTTATTCGACAGTTGCGCAGGCACGTGAAACATTTGAGAGAAGCAACGTAGGAAGGAAATATTTAAGCCCAAGTGATGAATTTGTGAGTTTTCGTGGTCCGTAGTACCTTAATAATTAGTCGTGTAATTTATTGTTCACGATTAGTCCCGTAATTTTTGCAGAAACGGAAGGCGGACTATGCCATTGTGCGGTTTGCCAAGAGTGGTTTCGTCATGGGCTTCAAGTGCGCCTTGATTTCTGGCTCGATTGTGTACGTCTCTTAACATCAGTTAACCATCCAGTCTTCTTCAAGAAAGAAGGGAAAAAAATTGCCATTGGAGTTCTCGTTGTAGCTGCTGTTGTCATTCCGAAGCAGCAAAGTCTATTATTAAACGAGACTAACAACAAGCAGCGCACGCTATGTCTTACTACACGAGTTGCGTAGTTATTTAATGAGCATTGATCTGCCCATCCTTGGAAGAAAAAAAACCGAGTAGAAAAAAAGATATGGTTTCGTTCTTTGGATATATTAAAAGTTTCTATTTCGCTCATAGTGGAATCTACGAGTGCCACTTCACGATTACTTTTAATTTGTGTCGTGCTGGAAATAAATGCGAGTGGTTCATATGGGTTCAGATGGGTAAATGGGTGTGTACAAGGGTGTTACATGTCTAAATGAGTTGCGTACATTTCTATGCATTTGTCCAAATGTGTGCTGTTTGGGTTAAGTTTACTGTTCCAACTCGCGTAGACTATTCTTATCAAGTGAGCGTTCTGTCAGTGTTTTCTTTTTTCTTCAAGTGTATTCCTCTGGATTACGAGGACTAATTTTTTGAGGGCCCGAACTGAGTTAGGACTTGGTTTCCTTTTTTTCATTTTCCTGTTGTGTCCCATAAGTACGAGCATTACATGCAGTCTGGTTTATTCGAATATCGGCCGCAACAATGTGTATTCAATTTCTTGGATGATGGGGTACTAGGATTCACACAGTAGGTGTGAAGATACGTTATATAAGATAAAAAGAAATATTTTCCTTCTAAAACGTTTGTGAAGAACTCGATCATCGAGATGGGAGTCTTTTAAATGTGTAGTGGATACCGTGCGTCCTATGCAGTCATTCCCATTTCTTGGCTAGTATGGGTTATACCAGGGTCATCTTTCCGATGGTCTATTTTGGCTCGCAGAATTTTCTTCCTACCCTTCCTGTATTTGCGCTTAGAGATATGCAAAGCATATTTTCTCGAATGGGTTCATACACTGGTAATTTCTCAGGCAATTTACAGTTATTTCAATTCTGATCGTTCTAATGAATCATGATCAGTTTATGGAAAATGCGAATGTACAAACTGATGAAAGTGAAATAACCAAAACTTTATCCCAAAATAAAAATTTGCAACAATCTCACGTTAGCTTGTCAGTGGAAAAAGACGGTTTTCCGTGTCGAGGTTCATTGAAAGGCAGTAAAAGCTAAAAAGATAAAACTCTCGGCATTCATCAATCCCTGAGGGATGCACCGTGCATGCGACTTCATCAAGCATCGTTAGAGGTGATTGAATGCATATCTGGCCTTTACAATGACTCACGATGGCCTGCCGATGTATCGATCCAGTGCCGCTATCCTCCTAGACAAATCTGGTACCAATTTGCCGATCCCGAAGAGATGGAAAGCTTAGTGAGACTTGGGCACTGAGCTTGGTCCTCGGGCGCGAGGATCGATCCCACGTGTGTTGCAGGGCGCCTTCGACCACTACGTTACACACGAAAGGTAGTATTGATGTTATTTTCATCACTGTTTGTACCACAAAAGGCTGTTAATAAGGAGGAGGGATTCGTCCCATGACTATATAGCCGATGATAAACGCCAGCAAAATTGTGATAATAGAGTTTATCTCGGTCATAATAGCTTTATCGCATTCTTGTGGAATAGTGTGAAAATGAAATGGAGGTTCCGTTGTAGCATGGGTGTGCGGTTTACATTGCAGTAGCGAATACGTGTATTTCGTAAAGGATTTGTTTACTGTAGGCTGATTACAGGGTCTTGACGACACATTTGGCAGCATATCGACAACGGTTCTCGTCGTGGTACTTCCCAGCGATTTCAGGTGCGCTCGCGCTCTCGCTGCATAGAGGTATGGCAGAGTTTGCCTTTCTCTTGATTGCAAGACTCATATTTGTAGCATTAGTCGGTGGTATCTTCATGTTTCCTCTTGGCATCATCGGATCGTTGAAGGCAGTTGCTTTAGGAATAACGTCGGGGTTCGTTTTAAATTTTTACCTCATTGTTTTAATTCTGCCTCAAAGTCCTTCAAATCGAATCGTACTTTTTAAATTTTCTCTCCGGCTTTAGATTGTAGTTAAGTTTTCGACTCATCTGCTTTTTAGCAGCTGACTTTTTTTTTGCAATAATCATTCTGTAAGTGGATTATTCATTGTTTTTTTTTGCCAACAAGGAATCCTCCCAACAGTTTGCCGCCCCATTGTGGCTGGGAGGTGTTCCTGCGCTGCAATTACAACGGACAATTCATCACCTCGGCAGGGTCTGCCAAGCTGAGGAGTCCGGCGTTTCCACCACGAAACCCAGCTGAGTTAGCCAATACCAGGATCCACCACCCCTTGATATTAAATTAGTCGCTTGATGGCAAATTTCGTTCTGATACACAAGGGCTGCGACTGCCTATGCTGGTAAAGACTTGGGGCAGACTTTGGTTAGGTTGACTTCGGGCCTCCAAGGAAGCACAATAGCTAAACCAACAACTGCGAAAAATGGAGGTTATGTTGGGTGCCATACAACCAGTAAGGACGGGCCGTCCGAGTGTCCACGTAAGTGAATATATGGCGCAGTGGCAACCATATTTAACCATTACATTGTCGAAATGCGAGATATTCGCGTATCATTCATTTCTGTACCATCTTTGATCACTAGAACTAAATTCTTACTCTACATCGTTATGCTTCTTGATGCAGTGGCAAATCATATGTTCAGTTTCTCTTCTTAGAAACCCATTGTATATATAAATAACGAGTAAACGTATATCTATATGCAATTATGTATAAAACGTTTTACTTGCTGCAATGGTGACGAAGTGATGAAGTTTCTTACTGTCGCAAGTTTAATGTAAGGAGCACCGAGAATGAATAGAAACATCAACTGTTGCGCAATAAATCCAAGATAGCAAATCTCATCAGACCAAATAACGTGGTTTTGAAGGTTGACATTATCTGCTGGAGTGCACATATTCGCTCTCGGCATGAACAAATCTGTGGATGAAGCGTACTGGGCATTTAAAGAAAAGTATGATAGTGTGAGTTCATTTTGAAACACAGCTAGTGTTTTTGTTTGTCTTGTAAATTTAGTTTAGAAATTACGCACTGATCAAGAATGGGAAGACCGAGTGACTGAACTGATGAGGTCAGAAGGCATCAAATGGAGGGGAAATGCTGCAATAAAGCTAAGAAAACTGGACGAAGAGAAGCTCGCTGTGCAAGATACTTGACACTTAATCATCCATTGAATCTGTAAGTATGATTGCAAAGGTAATTCTCGCTGATTAGAACTAAGCACATTCGTTTAGGAGGTAGGTTCCATGTGTTTTTATATAGGGAAGATTTTCACTGTACGAGAGTTATATTCGCCTTGTTTTAAGTATTTTAACGTTCCTAACGGTTTATGTTGAATGTTGAATGAATGCTACCTGGCATCGTGATTAGCAATCTGTCACTGTTCTTCAAGCTACTTCTCTATGTGGAACTTGTATGAATTGCGCGTATTGAATTAATTGTTAACGTGATAAAATTGTCGAAGGATTAAACCTATGAACGATACAACATAACTCAAGAAGGCGTGTTCCAGGCAAATACTTTTGGTAATCATCTTGTGTGAACTCTTCTTTACACTTTCGGGACCATATATACCATTTTATCTGCATTATTTTTACTCTTTATATTTTCCATTATCTTACTGTACAGGTAGGCTGGCTTAGAACACTTTCGCTTGTGAGGAAGTTCCTTGATGTCACGGAAGAAGGGCAATTGCACCGTAGTTGGTGTGGATTAAGTTCAGAATATTTTTCGAAAACTAGGCTTTATTTATCATTGCGAAAATATGAACACTTAGAGTCACATAAGTCTTCGCGGTCAGCGTTGTGATTGCAATTGATTTCCATCAGGTCTCCACAAAAAAGTGAGTCTTATTCTGTTCGCACTTTTGCTGAGCAAACGCGAGGTGTTATTATTCTTTGTTCACGATTAAGCTGACGTTTCGGCGAATTTCGCCTTCGTGGAGTGGTGGCTCATGGAGTGGAGACCTCATAGAAAGCGGCTCTGAAGAAGGCGAAATTCGCCGAAACGTCAGCTTAATCGTGAACAAAGAATAATAACACCTCGCGTTTGCTCAGCAAAAGTGCGAACAAAATCACTTGATCAATGCCGAGGTTAGTAGAAAGTCGGTCGTGGCAGTTACTGCAAGATGAGTCTTATTCTGTTTTGCTCATATTGTAGTCTTTACACGTAATTCGGTCCTTGTACGTATTTTTGTAGTTATTTGTTAGATTTTGTATACTCTATATGTCTTTCTTTTTACTTTTCCATGTTTTTGGAACATTTAAAAGTCTGGTGTGTGATGAAAAAGAGGTCGTTCACCATCCAGACATTATGTTATGAACGGTAGTAGTCGGGATAATGACATACGCTTATTATATCTTAGCATTTATAACGCTTAACTGATGGTATACGTCGATAGTAATACAAGTGCCCAATTTTGTGTGGCGCTCACGTGGGATGTAGCGTAGTCCCATCTCGGTTACAATCTTGAGTGAGGCTGTCATTCAAACATGACACAATGCGAAATGCTGCTGTTTTGGCAATAAACAGTGGTTTTCGTGCTCCTGGTGTAAATAGGACTTTACTGTATTGCTTCATATGTAAAAATACTTGATATTTGGGTGGAGGCCCGTCTTCACTGGTTGTGCAGGCTCCAGCACAATTTCCGTTTTTTTCGGAGTTTTGCTAGTTTAACCACTGTAGTTCCATTGAGTACCAAGGTCACTCAAACCAAGGTCTGCCCAAGACCGTCATCACCACAGGCAGTCGCCTCCTGTATGGACCGGAGTGAGATTTGCCACCATACGGCTACAGTCTGATATCAGAATGGTGGTGGATCCTGATATTGGTTTATTCTTAGATAGACTTCCTAATGGAAATGCTTCATATATATATATATATGTATATATATATATGTATATATATATACATATATATATATATATACAGGGCCATGATAACGCAGTGGTTAGTGGTGCCGTCGACGAGGAAGAAAAAAGTGCGAGTTCGATCTCGCCCCTAGGGCTCTCCTCCAATGCACGTGAGAGCGTCTTATTCCGGCTATCTCCAGGCTTGCAAGAATTGCCTCGAGTAGCACTCTAAAACATTTATAAAGGCGAAATCCTCAAGCAGCATCTGAAACAACACGCGAAATATTCGAAGACCATTGTGGAGGATGAATACGAGGAAAACGAAGCGAATGCAAATGCTGGGATCCGCGCAGGGGATATGATAACGGGTCATGTAGAATAAAAACATGTCCATAGTGTTGCTACTTAGTACACATTAGTCCGGTCAGCCATGGAAGAATATTATTATTACAATATAAATGCGTCGTTTTCTTGTTCAGCAATCGCGAGGTTTTTAAACAGCATACATTTACTTCCATAGAAAAACAATACAATACAACACTAGCTGAAGTTTTGGCAGTATCGCCTTCTTCAGAACCTGGAAGGGTATACTGATATACAATCTACTAGGCCAAACGCTCCAATAACACTTACAAAAAGAAAAACTCTATGGTAATTACATGATCAACAGCTTCTCGAAAAACCCACCGCTTTTTCGTGACTTCCAATGAGGAAGTTTAGAACAGCTGATTATAGTCGCATATGGTTGACGACTGCACCATCCCACATCAAAAATCTACGCGAACATACGGGGTCAGGTCGCGTATGACCTCCACGCATTCATCCCTGCTATTCATTGTAGGGTTTTTGGCATTTATCCAAAAAGCCTCAAGAAGTTTTCGCGCTGGTGTTTTGGACTCCTGTGCAAGGATATTGACTTTTACTTCAAAATCGTCTCCGCTATGCTTTTGTATCCTATGCGTGCCTAGTGGGATGCTTCGCTAATATATTCATCTCGGCAATTATTACAAGAGATCAGATATATCGTACCTCACCAACACCCAAATGTTCCTAGAACGTCTACGTAACGCGTCTCCTAATAACACGTACGTGATGGAATCTTTCGACGTTACAGTGCTGTACACCAACGTGTCGAATAACTCCGCAATGCAAGCCATCTTCGAGCTTCTTGTTGAACATGAAGGAAGAACAAATATGCATGGCTTGTTCATCCAGCAGCTAATGGCTCTCTTAAAGGAGTGCCTAAACTGCTCGATTTTCAGATGGTCTGGGAAATATTTCGCCCAAATAAGGGGGTTTGCAATGGGACAGCGATTGGCACCAAGCCTGGCCATTGTGTTTATGTCTAAGATAGAAGCCCCTGTTCTCGATATCCGGCCACTACTCTACTGCAGACATTTAGATGATTGTTTTGTCGTCTTCTCTACGCAGGAGGGGATGGACAAATGCTTTGAATTATTGAACGAAGTCCGAGTACATAAAGTTCATCCGGGAGAAACCGAGAAAAAACTGGCTTCTGTTTTTAGACGTTCAAATAGACCTATCAAGTAGCGGTTACCTGACAAAGTGGTATCGAAAGCCAAGTAACAAGAACATTCTTGTTCATTTCCTTTCTTCCTACCCTT